>BMAV01001883.1:809464-848118 GCA_019973955.1 Trichonephila inaurata madagascariensis
GGGGAGGGGGAGCAAATCCTCTGAAATAATTAAATCCTTTGCAAACATTGTCGAGATCCTTTTACTGCATTACAAGGCCTTCGAAATAATTTTATGGATAGTATAGCACAGAAAAAAATCGTATTTCGGAAAGACGTATGTATACGTCCAGAAAATTAATGCTTTGGCTGAGCGAGACGTGTATATACGCAGGTGTCACTTACGAGGTTTAAGTCGTAGTGTAGCTTTAGCGTGAAAGAGAATAGTATTATTGAATTCAATACATTATTATTTGTATAGAGGAGGGCGCGCGATGAAAATTATGATTGAATATTGGGTAGCGAATATTGAAAGTTTGAGAAGCACTGACCTACAGAATAAAAAATAGTTTAATAAGACATCTAGTCTTAGAAAAAAAAATGTCAAAAATAAGTATACAGAAGATGATAAAATTGAAAAAAAAATGACAAGCAAGGAAAGACTCTAAATGAGTAGGAATAATAGAAATAAA
Source organism: Trichonephila inaurata madagascariensis (assembly GCA_019973955.1). Classification (NCBI taxonomy): domain Eukaryota; kingdom Metazoa; phylum Arthropoda; class Arachnida; order Araneae; family Nephilidae; genus Trichonephila; species Trichonephila inaurata. The sequence continues at coordinate 809,955 of BMAV01001883.1, forward strand.
TAGCACTTTTATTAATTTTTTGTAAGATAAGATTTTTTTTGTGAATACTTTTCATTAATATTTCAAAAAAATTTTCTGTGATTAAAATTACACTTTTGTTGCAGTTGGATGGTATATGTGATACAGTAGATATATAACTCTTTTTTATCAGATTGTTTTTTATCAGTTTTCTTTCAAGGACGTTGTATTATGTAATGAATCTTCATTGTTAGATATCACTAAATATAAAAGTGTTTATGAAAATTGGTCGAACTGATTCATAGTGACAGAAGCAATTTTAACTGAACAAAACTTATTCACTTCTAAAATATTATTTCAAAATTAGAATAATGAATAATTTAATTAAGGTATCCGACTACGTTCGGAACCGTGATTTTAAAAAAGCGCATAAATGGATAGTTTTCATGATATTTACTGACACTTAGATTAGAATACATGTATAAAATTGTTTTAAGGACATTTTAACAAAAAAAAATTATTTAAATGCACTATTTCGGCAAAAAATTAACTTAGAATAAACTTTTTTCAAAATGTTCTCCTTTTGTGAAAATTGTTTCTATTATATAATAATAATTTGCCTGTATACAACTCATATCTCTGTACAGAGGCTCAACAATGACTTTTGAAAAATTCACATTATTTTCAGAGTTACAACCCATTGAAATAATTATCGGCGTTTTTTTCTTAAAATTTATCCCCTCTGTTGTCGTAAAACATGGATAAATCCACTTCTAAGTTATATATTTCAAAAATTCTAGATGAGCCTCTGTACAGAGGTCTGAGCTATATACAGGTGAAATATTATTATAATAGAAGCATTTTTCACAAAAGGAGAATATTTTGGAAATGGGTCATTCTATGTTCATTTTTTGTCAACGTGAACTTTTTAAATAATTTTTTATTGTAATACTATTCTTAAAACAATTTTATATACATTTTCTAATCTAAGTGACACTAAATATCATAAATATTATCCATTTATACGCTTTTGCAAAATCCCGGTTCCGAACGTAGTCGGATACCTTAATATATATTTACTTTTTCTTAAATTCTACTGATATTAATTGTATAGAGCAGTAGCGAACCTCCTTTCTTTGGTGTGAGGGCTTACAGAAGGAAAACTCATCATTAAAAGACAACATTTATTTCGTATCCTTACAATTACTAGCAATTTAAATTAAGCGAATAAGGAATGAGTCAGTTTTAGCCTATTCTAAATATTTATAATGAAAGAATGTTTATCATTAAAGGTAGATATTCAGCAGAATTCCCAGAGCTTGTATCATGAGGTTCTTAATACTTTTTTCAGGAACATTGACGATTTAAATGTATTTGTAAACACGACTTTAATCTAACAACAATACGTCCAATTGCTATCTTCTCTTTTTCTTGCTCAATCTCAGTCCATTTAAATTTAAATAGTAACTCTAATTTGCAAGGTCACAATTCCTTTGCAGAAAGAAACTCTCCAAAAACAATGAATATTTCTCTTTTAGGGTATTTGTGGAAGAGCATGGATAGGAAACCCGTTTATCAAACAGAACTTGTATGTAATTAAAGAAACATATATTTCAGATGCTAAATCAAAGAAAGAATGAAGGAATCATGCATTTCAGAATACTAAATTACTAATTTTTTTATTGAAAAATATGTACGAATAGAAAACTCTTATGTCATGTATTATACAAAAAAAAAAAACATAATGCGTCCTAAATAAGCGTTCGATAAAAATTCGAGTGATATTTTGAATTGTCATTTTATACATACTAATAGCAATAAGTGTGTGCTGCATTTAAGAAATACTGGTTTATAAAGTTAAGTTTACATTGAGTTTTTTTAATAAATTCTGATGCTATTGATCATTCGATGATGGAATTTTCCCTGTTTAACTTAGCATTATGCAAGTATTCAATAAAACTGAAATCGTAATATTAAATATAGTCACAAAATTCGAAAATAAAATTTTTAGAAAAAAATCCACGTTAATTACACGAAGTAATATTTGTTCATGCTATCAATTACCTTGCGATATGTTCATATTTATTGTGCCTTATTCAAAAACATAAAATAGATATGTTAAAACTTAGCAATGTTTAAAAGATAATGAAAATACTAAGTTTACACAATCAGATAAGAAAAAACGTCAAAATAGTGATTAGATAAGTTCTCAAAACAATGCAACTTATGTTAATTCTAAATATGCATTACGAAAGGATCAACCATACGATGCAGGCTTTTTTTTCAAAACTACATAGCTTTCATATTTTTTTTCGAAGGCTATACTCTATAATCAGATATGAGCTGAATTCAATTGTCATATTTATCACAAGTAATTAGCTCATTTTAAAATATTCAGCCAAGTTTGATTTCTATTAAGAATGTCTTTTCATAAAAGACTGCATTTATGTATAATTTTCTATGATTGGTTTCCCTTTCCCTTCCCCTCATTTAATTACGTGTTAATGTCAAAATAGTTTGACAAAAAAGATCTTTAATTTAAAAAAAAGTTTGCAATGATATATGTATATCACAAGTATGCCATAACTCTCCGCAGTAACGAAGCTTTTAATATTGTTACACAGTCTTCAAATGAAAAAATAATGCATTTCTGTTAAATATCTTAATTGTTTATAATAATAAATCACTCGTTGCCAAACTATTTATTCTTCATAATATTTTATGTAAAAATACGCTAAAAATAAACCATAGTTTCAAAAAACTAAAAAACACGCTTTTATGGTTAATAACTAAAAAGTATAAAAATAACTCTCAATATGAGAATAAAATGATTAACGAGAAAATTAATGCAATTGGGGTAAAAGCGTGGGTTACTGTATATCAATTGTTATAATTTCTTACTAGTGGTATTCCGAAATGCTAAGTTATTGTAAAAATTTAGTACAAAGTACCCCACGCTCTTACCCTAAGGACATTAATTTTCTTGTAAATCATTTTATTCTTATATTAAGAATTATTATTTTTTTTTTACTATTTAGTTCGATTAACCATAAAAGCGTGCTTCTTAGTTTTTTTTAAACTATAATTTATTTATTTCATTTTTTAGTTCAATCTATAGTAAACGCATGTATTTTTATTTATTTATTTATTTTTGAATTTTTGGCCCGCGACCGAAAAAGTTTGTCCATCCCTGAGTTAGAACAAATTATTTTTTTTCAGAAGCACGAGTCTTTTTTTTTATTTCCATTTTCTGAAATACTGGACAATTGTTTATATTATGATAAGAAATTGTTGACGTAAAAAAGCGTTTTCGCTTTTAGGGTTACTCTTAATCTTTTAGTCACCAAATCTAGAAATGGGATATGGAATAAGTCGCCAAACCTGGAAATGTTATATAGAATTAGTCGCCAAATCTGGAAATAGTATAATGAATTAGTCACTAAATCTGGGTTATCCTGTCTCCTGATTATCCTGTTCAGGACAATGGAACAAAATTATGAAATTATTGTATTGCCATCGGTCCTTGACAAGTGTAAAACATTTCGAATTAATCCGACCTTTTAAAGTAGGTAAAAATCGAGTTCAAAGATTCCGTTACATACAAGTGAAACTTATAAAAGCGTGTTAATAATAAGCTTCCTTATTACATGAAAAAGGTGCATATTTTCTATATTCTACAAAAATTTTTTTATATCTATATATATATACATTAAAATTTTTAAGCTTCTATTATAAATTTGAAAACTTTTTGTATAAAAATATTCTGTAATTTTCAGTATGAATACTTTAGAATTAAAATATTTATGTAAAAATCGTATTATTTTACCATCCCTTATTATTTATTATTTCGTAAATATAAGAACAAATTGGATTTATGAAATTACGATCAAAATTGTAAAAAATAACTACACTAATATACAATAATATTCTTCTAAATCCTTAGATAAACTTTTTTTTAGACTTTAACAAATTTATAACATATTTAAATCTAAATATGTTAAATGTATTTAATACATCTAAAGAAAGAAAAGGATATAGAGATCATTGTGTGTTATCAAAAGCGGCAATTGTGATACATTATCTCTGAAATAATCACAATGTTCATATTCAAAGTTCCATAAATAATACGTAGTTATTATAACACTCAGGCATTCAGTTTGCATATTTTTTCTGTGATAGATAAAATAGACAATAATAAACATTATTGATACTGTGAATTCATAATATTAAAATCGATAAATGCCAGATCCATTAAGTTCCAAGAAGTTAAAAGGTAATCACTATTTAATTAAATCAAAAAGCAGATGAAAGTTTTCATTTTACTTGAAAATACAATAATTAAATCGAAATGTTTTTAAAACGAGGAAAACTGCTCCTTGCTAAAAAATCATTTTATGTGTAATAATACCCGAGAATGGATTAGAAGTATTTTTAGTTTACCATAAAAGATTAATGAACTATTATTTGTAAAATCACTTTAAAGCTGTATAAAAATACAAACGAAAATAAAACATAATAAGCTTTAATAAAGTTTGGATGTTAACTAATTTTTGGTGAGATTGTTATTGCGTGTTTATGTTCTATTTTTCACACAAAGTAATTCATCTTCTATGAATTCACGAAATCGTTCTCAATCACAATACCTGTGTTTCGTTCAGTAGTTTATACAGAATAATAATAACAATTTACAAATAACAATGCTAAAATAAATATTTCTGCAAAAGTTTTATATTTCTAATAAACTTTGCAACCCCCCCCCTCTCCACACACAAAATTTTCTCCGTATATTTTTTCAAGAATACATGTAGAAAAATAAATTTTCGTGTGGGGGGGGGGGGGGGGGAGTTCCAAGCTGTTGATTACGCTTTCGTTCTTATCATTTTAACATTTGTTATAATTTTAATAATTATTATGAAAGCAACTATTAATTCATAACTCTAAAATTATTAATTCATAGAATGTAATTTTAGAACTATTGATAATATTTTTAGAATTACCCTTTTATTTCATAATATTGCGTTCTCAAAATAAGATGTTCATTTTGTAGCAATTGTTTTGTCATTTTTGTTACATTATCACCTGTACTGAATATCTGAGGGAATTTAAAATTTTCTTTGAAAACTATACGTCAGTGTTTCTCAATATCCAAAAGATTTGAGCTCAGAAAATTAAAATATATTTCCTACACTCTCTTTTTTTACAGACAAAGTGTAAATTATTATTGAAATATAATGAGTGGAGTAGATTTAATCACTTTTTCGAAATATTTATCCAAAAAACACTCCAAGAATTTTTAGTACCTTAATACAGGGTGATTCATAAAGAAGTATACTGTTTCAATGCACTATAAATCAAGAACAAATTAAGATATTATATGTCACATGTAACAGAATTGTATGGGATATTTTAAGTTTTGTTTGAGTCCGTCACAGATGTTCCATGCGTCAAACCTTTGCACACAACCCACATTGAACCGGTAATCCATTTTCACCCAAACGTGTGTTAAGATATTCGAATCAAGTCCATTGATAGCGGTTGTGATATGCTGTTTCAACTCCACTGGATCAATAGGAAGGGTAGGGAGCAATACCTTGTTTTTTATATACCCCCACTGAAAGAAATCAGAAAGTGTTATGTCAGGACTTCTGGGTGGTCCTTGGTTAAGTGACGTGTTGTTGTCCATGACTTGTCAATTTCATCTGTGAGGGAGATGTTCATAGAGGTAATCTCGCACATTGGTTGACCAGTGTGGTGGTGCACCATCTAATTGAACAATGATGCTGTCAGTGTTGTCCTGCAACTGTAGCATCAACCAGAGTTAATATATCCAGAAAAGTTTCTCCCTTGATATTTTTCTAAATTCAAAAACAAAAAAAAAGCTTTTTCCACTTCAAACGCCGCCATTTTGGCTGTCTAGTCGCATGACACGCGTGCTGTTGCTTAAAGTCACTTGTGTTAGAGGCGAGATGCAAAGTTTAAGGAGTATGTACCATGTAATGGTTTCAAAAAATCAAAAAGCAATTTTTTTTTTCATAAATTGCTTTCTTGACATGTCTAGAATACGGTGGTAAGGAAATTTTTTAAAATTCGAAGTCGTTATAAAGAAGCAGGTGCTTAGAAGAGCAGCTGTTCGTAGTGCTAAGTTAAGATTTCCATTGTTTTAATCGGACTTGAAACTTTTGTGAACTTGAAACTTGAAGCGTTTTTCTCAAAACTGTGTTTTTCAAACTTTCCTCCATCATATCTCAAGAACGATTTGGTCGAAGGACTTCAAATTTATGGGGTAGACTCAGCAGATATATACGAACCAAACTAACTACGATAATTCCAAAATTCAAAATATTCCTATTTTTTATAATAAAAAACCCCATGAAATTCGAAACTTTTTCTTCAGAAGTCTACAAAAAATCCAATTTTTGATATTTTCAATTGAGTGTAATTCATTTGGTGCATTTAAGCTTATATATTAAAGCTCCGTTAATTTTTTCTATTTCTGATAAGCCAATCGGCCGGAACCGTGGAGGAAGTGAGCGTCCATTTTTTCGAGGTGGGTGTGTTCAGAGCGCTATAACTCACGTTCTATTGGATATTTTTGGCTAAACAATTATGCACATACTCTTAAGATACGTATAAATAAATGATAAGAAACTCAAAAGTTCTATCTTTTTCCTGGTCGTCAAAAAAATTCACTAAGAATACTTAAAAAACAGGCCGTCACATGGGTGAACCCCCTTAAGAGTACATCTACCTCAGGGGGGGCTGAGGTGGCGCTTGTATTTGATTGTTACTGTTTTACAGCGTCTGGAAAGTGTATACTTCTTTATGAATCTCCCTGCATATCACTAAAGTAAAGTTAAATCTTAATATTTTCTAAAACCGTTTTACTAATCTCTTTCATTTTCACCTTAAATAGCCTCCAAAAATCACGTGGAAGAACAACAAAACAATAAGAAAATACTTTTAAGATATAACTCAACTTGTGAATCTGATAACTCATTAAATCTCTTGAAAATATTTTAAAATTTATTAAGTATAATTTTTGAATATACACTCTATAACAAAAAAAACAAACAAACGACGCACCAAGAAGGAGTTGCCTGTTTGTAATGAAATTTTTCGTATGCAAAGACATTTGCACCGAACATGCAAATGATTAAAATTTTGTGTCCAACGAATGAATAGCGGGAGCTACAGCGCATTGGAACTGCGCACGCAGCAGGTGTCTATAAGAAGCGATTATCAATCTGATAGTTAAAATTTCTGTTGCATTGAGATTTAAGATACCTTTGAACAACTGAAAAATGCCTCGCCGTGCGATTCGAGCTCATTACAAGCAATTGTCAGAGTTTGAAAGAGGTCGTATCACTAGACTGAACAGGGAGGTTGGGCAAATCGGAGAATCACTCGTCATATGGGTCGAAGCGACTTGGCCGTTAAAATATGCTGGCAAGAATGGGTGGACAGTGGCAGATTTCAGCGTCATGATGTTAGCGGTCGACCTAGGGCAGATTGATTGTCAGATCAGCTGTCACAGCGCTTGATTCATCGTTATCAACCATAGACGTACGACCCGCACACGAGTGTGCACCATGAGCATTCACAGACGGCTGATAGAGCAAAATTTACACTTGTGTCGACCGTTACGTCACCTGCCATTCACGCCTGCACACTTCTGAGCTAGATTACAGTGGTGGTTGAATCGATCAGGTTGGAATCATGCTGACTGGAGACGTATAGTGTTTAGCGACGAATCCCACTTCCATCTGTAACCTGACGATCCTCGAAGACGTGTCTGGAGACAGCCAAGGCAGCGTGCCGATCCTGCTTTCACCCCTTTGGTCATCCTTAGAGGCACACTTACGGTACATCGGTAAGTCGATGTCATTCTGAGAACTGTTTTGCTACCGTTCCTTTTGCAATACCCTGGCCTTATTTTTCAGCAAGATAATGCCAAGCCACATACCACACGTGTTGCTATGAGCTGTCTTACTGCTTTTCAAACACTTTCTTGGCCAGCCAGATTGCCAAATCCCTCTCCAATGGAGCATGTCTGGGATATAATAGGAAGGCGACTGCATCTACTAGGGAATATTGATCACCTGGCCTTACAATTGGAGCAAACTTGGCAAAAAATACCGCAGGAGACCATCAGGGTGATTTATCACTCTATGTCACTTCGTGTGGCAGCTTGCACCCAGGCTAGAGGTGGGTCAACTCCTCATTGAGCTGGTTACTTTGTACCTATGTAACTCTGAAAAAAAGTTCTTCTGAAATTTTGATAATGTTTTATTCTATACGTAATCTGTCTGCCCACCAATTTTTGGTGCGTCGTTTTTTTTTTGTTTGTTATAGAGTGTAAATTGTTCATTGTTCAAGTCATGTTTCATTTGAAATAACAAGATGATTGAAAAAGTTTTTTTCAATGTGCTTTATGCCTCTGAATTTTAGATTATAACAAATTAAAAAATCTTACTTATAAAAAAAAGAAAGAAAGAAAGGAAAAAAAACGAAGAAAATAATTTATTCCCTCATTTAAAAAATGATTCAGGATCGAGTAAAATTTTCGAGAACATATGCAGAATAACTGATGAAACATATTACCTCCTGTATAAATAGCTTATGACTCAATGGCAAACAAAAGTTCAATGGAGATAAATTTTCTGCAAAATAATTGAATTTGTAAACATTAAATGATATTCATTCTTCATGTTTAAATGCGGGATAATATTAGTTCAATTGCTTTCTCAAGTTTTTTAAGAAACAAGTTTTCTTTGCAATTATATAATATTATACTCAGCACAATTTAGCAGTAATGTTAAAATATGATCAAAATAGAATAAGTAGTGTTTACAGATGCAGTTAAATTTTTTCTTGCAGTTGAAATTTGTAATGGGGAGATAAAAGATTTATTATGTAAGTAATATCTTACTTTTTTAAATTTTTTTTTCAGTTTTCAAAGCACACTCCTTCATGTGATCAATGTAATTATTATAATTCACACATTACTCATTCCATAACTATTACACACCGAAGAAAATAGTTTATGAGATGTTACTGTGTTCTTATATAACAAGAAAATGTAAATTGTGTTTTTATATAACAAGAAAAGAGCGAATTGTGTTCTTATAAATCTGATGTACGGAAGTGTTTCTTTTAAGCCAATGGAAATGATTAATTGGAATACTATCAATCGAAAAGATCATGAGGCAACTCATAAAACACGAGGTTGAATTACGATAAGTCATCAGATGTGCGTGAGATATGAATAGTTAGGAAATAGAAATAACAATAGGGAAAAACCATGTTAGAAATTGTATCTTATTTACTTTTTCATGAGATCGAGTTTGAAAGTAATTCATCATAATACATCTAAAGAAGCATGAAGAAATTATCAGAAATTTTATTCTTAATCCTTGATTTCATAGTGAGCTCTTTCTTGACGAAAATAACTTTGCTGATTTTCATTTTTCTCTTTATTCAGCAGGTTCTAATTCTGCAGTTTCTTTTCTTTCTCTTACAAGAAATCAAAATTAAATTTTACTTTAAAATTTGTGTATTTTCTAACTTTATAACTCATCTGTCACTCATGCGAACGATTTGGGTAGTTAAATGTTATTGTTTTTATTCTTTGTGTAGAATGATTCTAAATAGTCTCTAGTGTTTAATTATAAATCTCAGAACTACAAATATCTTATAAAAATTTATTTAAAGTATTTCACGATATATTACTTTGCTTAAAATTTTAAAACATTATTAGTACTTATTGTTATAAAAATTTAATTATTTACTTGCGACAAAAGGCAATCAGAATTGAGCTAAGAATTATTTGAAAAAATGACATGTTACCTCATTAACCGAGGGGTTAAATTTTTGATATTTAAATCGTTAACTGAAGAATGAATTTTTAATAAAGCAATGCTTTCTCTCTCTGTGTAGGGTGGCACTGAAGATCCTCCGTGTAGAGGGGACCGATTCACGGTAAATCTGTCGAGGCTCAATTTCCTACAGTTGGTGTGGTGTGGTAGTTAGGAGATGGGTGTAAACTCAGGTGTCGTCCTTATCATTTGACCATGGTTCAAAATTACGCGGTCCGTCGCCAAAAGCTTTTGTGTTGTTTTATATTGCGGCGTTAATATAACTCTATCTCTCTCTATATATACCAGCTGAGCCGGCCACGCGTTGCTGTGGCTTGTTGATTTAATATTATTCTAAGCTATTTAATGCAATTATATTAATCTTCGCTCATAATTCCGGAGAGTTGAAAGGCATAAAAACATAACATTTTTAGTTTTACATTTTATTCATCTTCTATTTGAGTATAGTATCATATATAAATTACTTGCAAAGTTGTTAAGTAACAACATATGGAGTTTTAATTTTATAAATGAGGTAAAAATAATGTTGATTTTTACCAATTTTCAATATTAGATTGCGGTTATCCGGCATTATCCGGCAAAGTTACCAGAATTTCTAAAATCAGATTTAAAATTCTCGTTCCCCACCTCGAAACGAACCCGGCCATTCCATCTTATTCCGGCAATATCGAGCAAAGTTACGGGAGTTTCTACAATCCGATTTCAAGAGAGAGATTCCTGTTCACCACCCCGAAATACACCAGAAACGCACTTCCACGGTCTGCGTAAAAGGCGGTCGTCCGGAATTATCTGGCAAAGTTAAGGGAATTTCCCAGATCGGATATCAGATTCAAATTGCCCGTCTCAAAAAACGCCAGACAGCAAGTTTTCGCGCTCCAGGGTTTATAAGGTAAGCCCCTAGTATGGTGTGTAAAAAACACGGTCGTCCGCCATTATCCGACCAAGTTACGGATATTGGGAACCGATTCGAAATTCGGACTCCATGTCCTGAAATACGCCAGGTCTCACTTTCCATGCACTTCGGCCTACAAAATCCGCTTCCGTCGACACACGCTCATTGTGACGTTTTGCGAATTTTCCCGTTTTCCGGATTCTTCGCATTTCTGGCAATAAAAAAATATTGACATAACTAATTGAGATAAAAACTATCCTGTATTCTAAGAAGGACAAAATAACATACAATATGCAAAATTATATTAAGTGCAGTTGAGTAGTTTCGGAGTTTATAGCGGACAAACAACGTGAAACGGGTTTTATATATTTATTACTAGCTGACCCGACCACGCGTTGCTGTGGATTTGTTTTAATACATTGATTTAATATAATTCTAAGCTGTTTAATGCAGTCAAATTAAATTTTGCTTACAATTTTAGAGGAGAAATTAAACATAAAACTACATAATTCTTTAATTTTGCATTTTATTCATCTCTTTTTTGAGTATAGTATGTATGAATTATTTACGAAGTTGTTAGTAACATCATATGAAGATTTAATATTATAAATGAAGTTAATAGTGTTGATTTTTAGCAATTTTTAATGCCTAATGGCAGCTGGAATGTTCATTTGTCCACCATTTAACAAAGTGGTAGCAATGCCTGAAGATGCAATTGCCAATGCAATTTTCGCAAAGGTGCACCTGAAAGTTAAGTAGCTATATGGAATATAAAAACACGGTCGCGGAACTCTAATGCAAGGCAATTTATCTCATTCTGGAAATATTCAGAAAAATTAAAGAAGTTTCTGAAATTCGAATCCAGACTCTCGTTCCCCATTCCGAGATGCAACTGGTGCCCACTTTTGGCATCTCTGATCCTGCAAGTTCCGTCCCTGAAGGGAGCATTATGGTTGTCCGGCATTATCCAGCAAAGTTATGGGAGTTTCTTTAAATTGCGATTTCTGATTCTTGTTTCCTATCCAAAAAAACACCAGGAAAGTACTTCTCACACCCCAAGAATTTTAAAGCAAGCCCTTGCCACGGTTCGCTTAAAATGCGGTCGTCTGACATTTGACATACTAACGGGAATTTCTCATTGGATTCAATATTCGGATCGGCCTTCTCAAAAGATGTCAGGGACCCACTTCTTTCGTTCCTACGTCTGCAAGTTAGACTGACACCGCTGTCATCGCATATTACGATCGTCCGTCATTATTTGGTAAAGCTACCGGTATTCCTAAAATCTGATTTCAGATGCTCGTTTTCCATCTCTAGACGCAACCGGGGACTACCTCGGCTCCCCTGAGCCTGCAAGCTCAGTCACTAGAAAGGGGTATTATGGTCATTCGGAAATATTCGCAAAGTTACGGTGTGACGGGCTCACGCGTCTTTTCTTTAACATAACCTGTGGGTTCTTTGGGGGCCAAGATTAATGGAATTTTGGGGAATGTTATGAGTGAAAGAGATACAAGCGTGAATTGACAGCCATTTGTGAAGTTATATGGAAGATAAGCCATTAAGTCAAGGTGCATACCATTGCACGCGCGCCCAGACGTTTCTTCATAAGATTGAATCTAAATTTGGATTAAGGTAGGATCGATTATTTGATATTAGGACTTGTAATATTATTAGAAGTGAGAGTAGGCGGATTAAATAGTTATAGTGGTCTAAGTTACGCGATTCGGTTTAACTATTACTGTGTGTTTGTTCATTATAGATTCTCGCTTAAATAATATCATCTAAATTGTTAGACATTTAAGTTCCATTCTTAATAAAGTCATATTAAGAATTAAAAATGTCTATTCCTTTTGCAAACCCTACACCTCTAGCTCACGCTGACAATCAAAGATACGGTCACCAAAGGGGGGCGGTATCACTACGAGGATTTTTAATATCCGGTTTCGGATTCTCACATTCACCATCCCAAAAATGACGAGAAAAGTACTTTTCCAGCTCCAAGATTTTTGAGGAAAGTTTCTGTTATGGTCCGTGTAATAAACAGTCTTCCAGAATTATCCAGCAAAGTTTCGACTATTGTGCATATCGGATATCAGATTCCGATTGGCCGGCTTAAAATACAAGAGGATCATGTTGTCGCTCTCCAAGGCTTTTATAGTGTCCCTGCCAGTGTGTATCTAAAATACGGTCGTCCTGTTTTATCCGGCAAAGTTACAGGAATTTCTAAAATTCGATTTCAAATCCTAGTTCACAATCCCGAAATACACCCGATACATACTTTTTCCACTCTAAGACTTTTAGGGTAAGCTCCTGCCACAGTTCACGTAACATACGGTATTTCGTATTTGTCCAGCAAAGTTATGGTAATTTCTCCGATCAAATATCAGATTCGTATTGCCTATCTCGAAATACGCCAGAGGCCAAGTTTTCGGGGTCCAAAACTTTTAAGGAAAGCCCCTGCTACGGAGTGTCTAAAATAATATCAACCGGCATTATCCGGCACAAATACGGATATTTCTTAGGACAGATTCAAAAGTCTGATTCCACACCCCGAAATAGTTAGACACTCACTTTCATGCATTTTGGTCAACAAAATCCGCTTCCGCAGACACACGCCCACTGCGACATTTTGCAAATTTTCCTATTTCCCGGATTCTTCACGTTCCCGGGAATAAAAAATTATGACGTCATTTATTGAAATAAAAACTATCATATATTTTAAGTTGGACGAAATGACACACAACATGTAAAGTTATATCATGATCGGTTGAGTAATTTTGGAGTCCATCGCGGACAAACATCGTGGCACGTAATTTATATATATATATATACGTACATACATACGTAGAAACAGATATTTAGATCGTCTCTTTTATAGTACTCTCTTCCTTAAAATAGTATACTAAGTAATATTATTTTGTGAAAAGAGTCTTAAATAAATATATGTTCATCTTATAAATATTTGTAGTTAACTAAATAGCGTCGTTACTAATCAAAGCAAATAGAAACTTGATTGCTTATCCATCGGTAAAAACAAATTTTACCTTTAATAATAATCATTTAAAAATTATGAATATTGGAAGTATTATAAAAATCTAATAATTAAAAAAGAGGTGAGTGTCATTTTTTGTTCTAGATTAGATGGGGATGTAATGTACTTCTATCATTAAAAATTTCAGAAATCTATTATTTTCATACTCATTAGGGGATTTTATTTAGACATTCTTAACTACATTATTTGTATAAGTAATCTAAATACCATAAATTTTTATCTACTTTTTATTTCGTACCACTTCCTTTAATATTAGAATGTGTCGATGATGTTCGTTCTATACCAATATTTTTAAATTATGAACTTTTTTTTTAATTTCTTTTTTATTTAATCAAAAATTTCTAATTTTTAGGAATTAAAAATATAACAAATGTGAAATTAAATAAAATAGTAATCATAATCTTTTTTTATGTCCCTATTTATAAAAAAATATTTTCCTTCTTTAATGCTTCGTTAATGAAAGTGATAGACTAGAAATAAAATTTAGAAAACATTTTCAGATAGAAAGATTTCTCAGTACTCTTTAATACAAAAAAAAACAACATAAAACCATTTATAACTTATCTTCTCAGATACTATCTTTTTTTGTGATCATTCTATATCTAAAAACTAACTATGTGTCCTGGCAAAATATAAAATATATCTCAGAAGATTGCAATGATTGAAACAAAAAATAGTAGAATACAAGCAAACAAATATGCTATCTTTCATAAAATAATGAAATCAAAATGTAATGATAAAAACATCTCTAAGAGAGAAAATTATCAGAATACTCTTATTAAAACCTTATTTCCATTAATACTTATTTTCAACATATTGTATTATATATTTACATCTTGGTTGAAATAAGTACATATAAAACATTTTTCAAACAATATTATATCTTAACAGTTTCCTATCTGTTTGATTCTAATTTTTAACAATGGATGAAGACATCCTTAAGGTAAATTATACCATTCTCAATTTTGGTTAAAAAAATTAACTCAATTCTTTCTACTGCAGTAACGTTAACAAATAAACAATGAATTCATTTTAGAACAAATAAATTAAAATACTCACACTTTGGTTGGTAACATTCGATGTATTCTTCACTTGAGCCGATCATTTCCATCAACTTAAGAACAATGCTTTCTATATTCTAATGTTTCAGAAATGAAAAATAAATGTAAACATTTACATTTGAACTTTTATTCCCCGATTCACCTACAAACATTGAAATAAAAGGTTATTTTATCTGAAAAACCAACATTTATGTGGGATTAATCTTGAAGAAGAAAATGAACAAAAAAATATATATTGCAATCAATTGATTAAGTATCATTAAAACAAGATAAGGAAAGATTACATTTTATAAATAGAAGATTTAAAATGTGCGCTTCACGTTTAAAATTCTTTTGATGTAGTAATGATAATGAGAGAAGTGCATTGTCGTTTCGAAAAAGATTAAGCTGAGTTTGATTTCACGTGGATTTTAACATCTTTCGATTTCAGTTTTTTTTATCAGATGTGAAAACTGGATATAACAAGTTAAGAGTTCTTAGAGTATTAAATGTATAACTGTAAAAAATACTTAAGGTATCCGACTACGTTCGGAACCGTGATTTTAAAAAAGCGCATAAATGGATAAATTTCATGATATTTAGTGTCACTTAGATTAGAATACATGTATAAAATTATTTTAAGAATATTTTGACAAAAAAAAAATTATTTAAATACAATATTTCGGCAAAAAATTAACTTAGAATAATTTTTTTTCCAAATGTACTCCTTTCGTGAAAAATGCTTCTATTATAATAATATTTTGCCTGTCTATAGCTCAGACCTCTGTACAGAGGCTCAACTAGAATTTTTGAAATATATAACTGAGAAGTGGGTTTATCCATATTTTACGACAACAGAAGGGAGCAATTTTAAGAAAAAAACGCCAATAATTATTTAAATTGGAGATAACTCTGATAATAATGTGAATTTTTCAAAACTTCTAGTTGAGCATCTGTAGAGAGGTCTGAGCTATATACAGGCAAAATACTATTATAATAGAAGCATTTTTCACAAAAGAACATTTGGGAAAAAGATTATTCTAAGTTAATTTTTGCCAAAATATTGTATTTAAATAATTCTTTTTTGTTAAAATGTCCTTAAAACAATTTTATACATACATTTTAATCTAAGTGACACTAAATATCATGACAATTATCTATTTATGTGCTTTTTTAAACTCACGGTTCCGAACGTAGTCGGATACCTTAAGACAAAAATACAATAATAATATTTATTCGTGTATTTTAATGGTACTTGTCCAATATAGTATTAACGTTTCAAATTTTCTTTTAAATTTCTCATAAAATGCATCCATGGATAACTAAACTTCATTTTTTAGGATTGGCGAGAATTTCTAGTTTAAATTTTACATTTTTGAAATTTCAAATATTTAAAATACAGATGATAAAATGATGCAGAAAAGTAAAAAATGCTTGTAAGTAACCTGCAAAAGTAAAAAATGCAATGTAACTTCCAAAATGTTGCGATTACTTTTTTGGTTGTAATAAATATTAACAAAGTGAATTGAAGGAATACTTGTGGCCAAGGTAGGTTAGTGGTTGTATTCAAAAACTTGTGGCCGGCGTGTAGTAAGTTCCAGCCTTGCCGTCTGGGGCAGATGCACGTAAAATCTGTCAAGCTCAAAGTCCTTCCGTAGGCGTGGTGTGATAGCTTGGAGAAAGGGATGAAAGCTCGGATGTGTTGTTCTCGTCACTTGATTGAGGCTTAAAATTACGAGGTGCGTCGCCAATACGAGACAATTTTCACAATGACATTGCGGATTACTGTGCTAAACTTACCCTTCAGATGGCGAGGAGGTATGTGTGCCTGTCCCTCACTCCTGTGTTCTTAAAATTCTAAAAAATATCCTGATTGAAGACTGGGAGAATTTTTGGACTAATTCTAATACCGGTCTACGCCTCAAAAACACTTACAGAGCCCTAATATTAATATTAACCCCTATCCTAGGCACATTGTTCAGTTTTTAACTAACCATGGCCCGTTCTCATATTATTTATACATCGATTTAAATTAAAAACTAACCCCAATTGTCTCTGTGGGTGCATTGGAGATGAGGCTCACTATGTGTCCATTACAGTGTATCTAAAAATTATCACTAGGGATTGCAATATCGGACCAAAAGTTCAATACCGGTATTCGGTATTTTTTAGATCTTAATACCGGGATACCGGTTTTAATAACGGTATTAGAAATTTTAGAAAAAGCACGAAAACGCAGGTGTTTCTTTGTTTTAAATTTGTCAGTTTTATTAGAGAGTGTAAATATCACAAAAAATAATTTGTAACTTATAACTTATAACAGTATGTAAAGAACACACACAAAAAAGTAAAGGAACATCTTACTTATTTAAATCACAAAAAAGTGTAAATATCGCTATTCAGTCTGTGATACTAGTACAAATTTTTGAAATGTGATATTAAAAAAACAATGCAACAATTGCACTGTTATTAAGCCTGGAACGTAAATTTGTGCTATAATTTCTTCCAAATTATCTTTTTATCAAAATAACCTAAAATCCCTGATGGCTTGGACTTAGAAAGTGTGCTAAAATTTATATCTTCATAGCAATTATATTATATTCTCTTTAACAATTTTGCATCATGTTTCCTTTTTAAATGTGTATGGAGTCCCCGATTGTACTTCCTCCATTCATTTTAATAACACTAGAGCATTTTTTACATTGTGCCACTAAATTCATTTCATCATATAAATAAGGAAACCAAACCGAAGTATTAGCAACTGATTTTTTATGTTCTTTAAAGTTATTCTCATTCATTATCATGAGTTATTATTTATGAGTATATATATAATTAATATAAAAAATATTTTGAAGTATGATATGCAAATATAGTGTGAATAACAAACTCACCCATTTAAAAAAAAGTCAAAATATTACACACTTTCTTCATAATTACGACCTTGTTTTCACAGATATGAATATCAGCCTACGAATCCTGAGCGTGTGCAGTATCGCTCTGAGCTGTATAACAGGATATTTTTGGCCCACCTCTTTGGATGATTCACATGTTTTTTCACTTCTCTTAAGGTATCCGACTACGTTCGGAACCGTGATTTTAAAAAAGCGCATAAATGAATAATTTTCATGATATTTAGTGTCACTTAGAATAGAATAGATGTATAAAATTGTTTTAAGGACATTTTGACAAAAAAAATTTATTTAAATACAATATTTCGGCAAAAAATTAACTTAGAATAATCTTTTTTTCAAAATGTTCTTTTGTTAAAAATACTTCTATTATAATATTTTGCCTGTAAATAGCTCAGTCCTCTGTTCAGAGGCTCAACTAGAATTTTTCAAATATATAACTTAGAAGTGGGTTTATTCATGTTTTACGACAACAGAGGGGAGAAATTTTAAGAAAAAAACGCCGATAATGTGACTCTGAAAATAATGTGAATTTGTCAATAATCATAGTTGAGCCTCTGTACAGACATCTGATCTATATACAGGTAAAATATTATTATAATGGAAGCATTTTTCACAAAAGGAGAACATTTTGAAAAAAAGATTATTCTAAGCTAATTTTTTTCCGAAATATTGTATTTAAATATTTTTTTTTGCCAAAATGTCCTTAAAACAATTTTATACATGTATTCTAATCTTAGTGACACTAAATATCATGAAAATTATCCATTTATGCACCTTTTTAAAATCACGGTTCCGAACGTAGTCGGATACCTTAACTGTACGATACAACTTTGTATATATTCACAGTTTAATTAATTTCGCCCGTTAAAACATAAAAACAAAAATGTATACTATTTTGCTATGTTGGCGATCATGGAACATACAGTGGAGACGATTTTAAAAATTTCTAGTAAATACTGAAAAACCGGATTTAAACTTGTGAATACCGGTATTTCAAAATTGTACAAATCTGAAAATACCGGTATTGCAATCCCTAATTATCATCTTACTGATATTACCCGTAAATTATGGTTTAGTTCTTTACAAATATTCACATGAAGTTAAATTTTTGTTTCAAAATAGCAAAAGATATCTCCGATAGAATTCAGTAATTTTTTTTTTTCGGTTGCTTTCTTCCTTTATGTTTAAAATAAAGGGATGATGTTAATGGATTGTTAAGGGATTATGTAATGATGTTAATGGATTGCCGGAGCACCTGATCTCTAAAGAGATCTAAATCTCCTATCGTAACACTTGGGGAATAGTATTGAGTTTTTAGCTTGCCCTTTTAAATTTAAAGTAGAAAGATATGTTAAGTACTGAATTGTGAAGAGAATAAATCGGCAGGGTCGTCGAGATGAACGAGAATCTTTGTGATTGACTCGTCCGACCAATCGGCGGGCGAGATTTCTCCTTGATTTTGGAAACAAGACAGACAGGGAAGAAATGTGAACTGCAGGCAGGAGAGGAAACCTCCCCATTGGCCAGGGCTGCTCGTCTCCCACTGGAAGAACGAGTTGCTCGGAGAGTAGAGAGAGATGGCGGGAGAAAAATTTAAAAAAACCTAACTCGGAAGGTATAAAAGGTATATCTTTAGATATTAAAGGACCTGAGAAGAAATCTTAGGTCAGCGAATCGGAATTATTAACGAGATGTCGATAGAAGATGTCGATTCTCTCGTCGTCTTTCGCATTTCTGAACTGTCTGCCAGAAGGAATGGGTAGTCTAGGAAAAATTTTCTTAATTCGACAATTGCGTCTTTGAATCCGAAGGATTTATCACTACTTTTATCAGTGGGGGCCGAAGTCCCGGCTTGTTGGATTTCTTTTTGAGCGCCCGTGAGGGCGTTTGCAAAGGAGAGATCTGGCGTTGCAGTTTTGGAAGTTTTGTTTAATTTATTTTTATTTTCAGTATTGCGGATAAGGGCTGATTCGCCTTGTTTCTTATTAATCTTGGGGTTCTAATATGAATTGTCTTCCTCAAGTTACTGATTCGTTTTTTTTAACTGGAGGATAAATTATGCTGAAGGAGTATCATCAGGAAATATTAGTAGCTGCTGGAGAGTATTGTTATTTTTCATGCACTTGCAAGATTGTTGGTATGATATTCTTTCCTCTTCTCTTGCCCTACATGTGTTCTTTTTTTTAATTGTTATTATAATTATTATTCTTAGCTTTGTACATTTGTATTGTGTGATTTTGTATGTGTATTGTGAATTTGCCTCTCTCGATATATAATTTGTATTTTGTAATTATTTACGTATATCGTATTTTACCTTTCATTTCTGATTATATATCTACTCGTATATTATGAATCGCTCTTAAACTTGCTTTATGTGGTTATATATAACACGTCACTCAAAAAGTCCGAGGCCTAACTAATAAAACAACAACAACTTTTAGCAAAATTGAACTTTATTTATCACGATAATCCCCTAAGGGTGCACTCGAAAAAAACATTCTTCTTCAAACCACGTAACTTAGCGATAAAACAAAACACTGATTTGAAATTTTTACCACGTGATTACCATATGTATTTCCATTATTTCTCAAATTTTCAGAGAATTTGAGAAGAAATTTAAAAAGTTATAAAGAAATAAAAAATTTGACAATTTTTCAAAAATACGAAAATTAGTACTTTACTCCGCGCAGGATTCTGAAGTACAAAACTGATCAACATTTACAAAATTAACTTTACTTGGTATAAAAATGTTCACTTTTCCGGTTATACTAACTTTTAAGAAATTCAGAGAGAAAAAAATATTTTTTAAATACAATTATAACGAACATTTTAAAATTTTAAGAAGAAAATAAATTCAAATTCAAATAAAAAAATTCTATTAAAATTCTTTTTGAAAATTGTTGTATAAGTTATGGCCTTATTTTGAACACGTGTATGAAATTTCAAATTGATATGATAAATAGTTTCTGACAAATCCTGCGTGCAAGCTAAAGTTTTTGTTTCGAGAAAAATGAAGTTAAAGATAAGAAAGAGATAAGGTTTTTGCTTAAGTTTCACTAATTATTTCTCAATAGCTTCGGAAGTTTCCACAGTATCAATAAAATTTTGGTATCAAAATGCTCAGCAATGTTTAGGCATTAACATATATTTTTTTTAAAAAAAATTGAAAAATTGCAATTCAAGAGTTCTGAGACCCCTACATTCTACTGAGAATAATACATTCAGCCCAGCGCTCTTCTATTTTTTTAATACCTTTTTCGTAGAACGATTTGTCTTTGCTCTCAAAATTAGCTTCAACTTCCTTAATTCCTTTGAGCCAAACCTCTTTCCCTGTAGCATTTTTGAAGGTCTGCAAAAAGCCAGTAGTCTCTGGGGACAAGATCTGAACTGTACGGTGGGTGGGAAAGTAATTCGAAGCAAATTGTTTTGCTTGAAGAATATTTTTCCCCATCAAAAAGAAAAGTTAACACACGAGAATCTTTTTCATCCATGATTTCTTCTCAAACAAAAGTTGCTTCACAAAAATCTCTGTAATTTTTCAACTAAATAAAATGTTATCAGGAAATTTCGACACTTGCCGTTTGAAAGTTAGTACTATTAGTTTAGACTAAAGAAAGTTAGAAGGTAGCGCCATCTATATGTTAGGCCCGGGACTTATGGAGTGATGTGTTCTGTATATTGTGAATCTGATTTTGGTTTGTGTGCTATGTAATTCTATAAAAATGTAAAATAAGATTTTTTTTTTCAATAAAGACTGAAAGCGGGAGTGGTTGTTTCTCGGGGCACCGGTTTGTAGCTGTAAGCCCCTTTTGAGTGAGTTCGGTTCCCCTAGGTATTCTGCCAATAGCCCTCGTGTTGGTTTACAGTGTGACGTTAATATAACTTCTCACTTGCTCAGAAGGGATACCTATTAAGGAATTAAGAATATTGATAGGTGAAGTACTATGCGTCTTAGCTATTTTTAGTAATTTAGTTAGTTTATTTTATAGTTGGGAGGTGAGAGTGCCAATTCGCTAATTCCTGATGCTCTTGATTATTATTGGATCATTTGTAACAGCGTACCACATTCTAAGAATATTACTGTTATGGTACGATTTAAATTTGGTGACTCTATTGAAACGAGTTGATAATTCATATATTCTTTAGGCAAAGATTTGAAGAGTACTTGAATACAATTCTAAAACAGCTCTTTCAATTGAAATTTCCCGCTTGAGAATTCTCAGTTCATTATTAATCTGATTTATGACATAGTATTTTGTTCGAGGTCTTTTCCACTTAGCCCTGTTGAAATTACACAATTAGATCATCACCAAATCTTGTAATAAACCTCTATTACTATTTAGATTTAAAATCGGATTAAAACAGATATTCTAAAGATCTGGTAAAAGCACCGACTTCTGATGGATAATCTTTGGAACTTGGATGTTCATTATAAAAATTTTGTATGTTAAAATTTAATCCAAGTTAATAAGAGTATATAAAAACTATGAAAAAGATATGTGGAATATTTTATTTATTAAATATATAAACTAATTTCGATATATTTATACAATAAAAAAACACTGTGGAACTCATTAATGTTAATGAAATGTGATTTTTATTTTCATAACATTGAATGTCAATGGTTAAATTAAGGAAAGCATTTAATAAATGAGCTTTATTTTAAAACCATGCTGATTATAGTAAATAATATTGTTATGCGTAGTCCAGATTTATAGAAACTATTAAGTATATACTGGGTGATTATAATTAAGTCCCCTTTTCAAAATGCTACAAAAAAAGAACCACTGGTCAATATGACTTCAAATTTGAACTGAAAATATTTGATAAAGGAGGAAAAAGTTCCGAAGTTTATCAATAGATGGCGTTATAAGCAGTAACGAAAGTGGATTCGGCTACAAGGCACATTTTGAATCGAATTGCGACGGCTTTGACATTAGCTGCATATGGAACCAATTGTACTTCACAATGTCCACATTTTACGTTTTAACAATAAGTTTTCTTAGTTTACATAGTCTTTTACAAGTATGAAAGCATATTTGAATGATTCGACCTTAGAAGTTAAATCTGCGTTTGATAGAATTAAATGAGGACAGCGACTATTGACAACAAGTACACACACAACGCTAATTTTAAACCCCTTTAAGTTTAGAAAATGAAACCTAAGAGGGCATACTCTCCCTGATTTTTCATATTAATGTAAGCTAATTTGAGGACTTTGAGCTCCTGTAGATTTAATCCGCCTCCCCCCTCTACATGACGATTAAAAAGACGCTGTAATGGTTCTTGTAAAATTTTTATGTCATAATGATAATCTCATAGGGAATGTTAAGTTGATCATATTCCATTTTTATTTTTTTACTTATAATGCAAATTTTGCGGGTACAGCGGGTATCTACCATACGCACGTGTAATTCAAGTAATATTTAATTTTTAAGAAATTGAAGAAATTCCTTCAGCATTAATGTAGATTAAATTTCTGTTCAATTAACATTTAATCAAAGAATTGAGGAATTTTTAATTAAAAAATTTCCTTGCACTCTTACAAGGAACACGATAGCTATTAGAAAAAGATGTTTATAATTATCATATAAAAATTATATTTTCCTTTTCGTCAGCATTACTGATTTCAATTTCATTTTTAATTAACTGGAAAATATGCAACTTTTAAATAACTGCCACTCATCACGATTATGAGTCAATAGAAGCAATGTAACCATGAGCTCGTGAGTTGTGATTTCTCAGTTATCGCAGTCTCTTTGTTAGAAATGCAAGTCTGGAAGAAAAAGTTTAATAAGCAAACAGTTTATAATAAGACTTTTGTTGTTGAGTTTGTTGCAAACATTTATTTAAAATCACAGCTTCATTTTAATTTTTTTTAAAAAAAAAATCTTTTCGTGGTTTTCGTAAAACAAGATGTTCTGTATATAGATTCAACAAATGTATACAACCTTCTCCAAACTACTGAAAATATGCATAATGAGGCAAAGTAAAAACTGAGTGACTTATGCTTGTTGTAGGCTATATCATACATTAAAGTAGATTAGACCCTTACATTAGATTATTCAACCCTTAAACTAAATGAGCAAAATGTACAGTTGTATGCTGTATTCATTGTTATTTCTTATCCTCTAACGATCTGACATACGTCAGATCAGCTCCAGAATGTTGTTGGCCTCCACAAAATCAACAATAATAAGAGGATCGGATGTTAAGTCCCCCTTAGAATGTCAGATGCATCTCAGAATGTGATTCGGTGAAGCTGGATGGTCACAGTATTTTTTAAAAGTGTGTAGTGGATTTTATTGCCACTTTCAAAGAAAAGACATTTCAATTGGCTAATTGTTAGTCTAGCCAGAGCAGTCTGGGAGCCATGGTCACATTTGATTTCCAGCAGAGAGCCAGAGCTGTATCCATTCTGAAGAGAAGCGGTCTTCTATCTTTAAATTCAGTAATTTTTGATTTGCCCTTGTTGATAGGACATGGACAAATTCCAAAGAAATTACCAGTTCCCCATTGGTAAAACTCAACTGGTCAAGGAATTTCTAACTACCTTTAAAGAATAAAAATATAAAAAGAGTCTGTTTGTGTAATGTGCCACAGTATATAATGGCTTCCTAGGCGTGAAAAACCAAATCAGATTTTCTTGCAGGATTTGAAATCGGAAAAAAGTGGACCCCTTCCCCATCTCTGCTCCCTTCACTCAGACGTGTGTAAGTATTGAGTTTCTTTAAATACTAACAATGTAAATGAACTTAATTTTCTTTTGTTACGGAGTCTGACCATTTCGAACTGTGTTTTCATTAATTTTAATTTTTTCAGCTCCGTATCAATTTGCAATTTAACATCTGTTTACAGCTTACTCTTGCAATGAGGGGAAGAAGAAATTAAAAAGTACACCAGTAAGGCATTTTTTAAAATGTTCTCTTCAATATAATTTAAATGTAAGAAAAGAGTTATAGTAATGATTTTTAAATGCAATTTAAAACATTTTGATTACTTATTGTTTCGAAATTTTTGAAGATGTACCAGAAAACAGAATGCTAAGTCAAATGCTTGTGTCAATTAAAACGTTAGGCTTAATTCCATAAGTTGACAAATTAATTAAAAAATCCCTTAAATTGTCAAGACATACAAAAGTTCTAATAAAATTTATTCGAATTCATATAGTAAGAAAAACAAACCTATTTCACATAAATATGTTTATTTTTAATAGCTGAGCTTATTCTTTGCAAATAGAAACAGTAAAAAATATTTACAGAAGTTTTTAAAAAATGAAGATATGTATAAAGAATAAATACATGACGGACAAATGATACAGTTGGAAACATGATTTTTTTACAGCAAATATCAGGAAACTGTAGGGAAAAGTAATTATTCACAGTAAAACAGAAAAATTTACATTTTATACATTTTAATACACTTTTAATCAAGATGTACTTCCATATGACTTTATATTTCCATTTTTATTTAAAATAATTTTTTCATCTTTCAGGTGTGGAATTAAAAACTTTTCAGTTCCAGGACTGGATGCCCAAGGTTGTTTTTCTGCTGTAGCGAATATTGTAAAGCTCAGAGCTCCAAATACGTAAAATCCAGATGCAATATAAAATACCACACTCCATTGCTGAATACTGGAATGCTGTAAAATATAAAGAATATGCATTAACACATCATAAGAATGAACATTATTTTTCCAAATGTAATATTTCTATGATATTTTTTCTGCTTTTATATTTATAAAAGTTATAAAATATTTTCTTGATAATTGAATTGTGAAGTTATCCTGTGCGTATTAAATATTCAATTATACAATAACAATCAAAACAATTGACAATAAAGACATTAGACAAAAGTGAATAAATTCAAGAGCTTCGATCAAAAATTTTCGGATTTTCTAGTATGAGTCTATTGAGTTCGTATTCAATATTTTGAAATGTTTGGAGTTATAAATTAAGAAGCTTTAAGTATAACCAGACCTTTATATTTTACAGAACAGTATTGTGTAAAGCGTTAATGTTCGCTTCGTGTGTTTTTCTTCAGTCTGGTTGTTGCCACTCGCGTTACAGAAATCATTGAAATATACAATAATTCTGTGATACTTGTTTGATTATTCAATGTATTTCAATCTTTGAAAATGAACTGAAGTAAATTCTATGTATTTCAATGTTTGAATATGAACGGAAGTAAGTTCAATGTGTTTCAGTATTTTTATTACTATTTATGTATATAAATATATTTAATTGTCATGTGATTCTATTTTCACTTATTTTATCTGTGAACTTATTTTATTTGGATTTATTTTATCTGTTTACTTGAATAGAGCGGCATTCAAATATCTAGCAACAGTTTTCTTTTCTACCTGCATTGCCTATTCATTCAAGTATTTGGCAACAGTTTTCATTCTGCATTGACTACATATGTGATTCGAATTTCAGAATGAGATAACTTAAAATTCAATTCCTGATTGTTTCTTTTTAATGCTATTCTTTTCTTGATTCAACAGTACCAACTGTATGTTTTAGTGCATTGTATTTGCTTAGTAGGATTTTATGCAATTTTTTCAAATAAATCTTTTAAAATGTTAACATTTGAGTTCGAAATCTTTCGTCTACTGGTTCTCTTAAATTAATTATATTAAAATTGTATCCCGATTTCATGCATACAATCTTTTAATTCGATTAAGATTAAAATTCCCCAGCATTTTTTGGTCTGTCGCATAACTGAATAACTTAATCTATTTGCAAAGAGGAATGTGCAATTCTAATTACTTGAATCTATAGTAAAAAAAATTACCTTATAACTAGTTAATTAATTTTTGTTTAATTCTAGAGATTTGAAGCCTTATTATTGGAACTCTATTTTAAATTGTTAGATAATTCCAATAAAACAGTTAGAAATCTGAAATGTTTGAAATTTGAATTTAATTTATTGGTAGATCTTATTCTTGTTTATATTTTGCAAACTAAAATCAATGATATTCTAAGAAGGCAATGGGAGTTATCCTTAGATATAAAGATGTTTTCCATCGTACGAAGATTTATTTTCTTCAAGTTTGAACAATACATTTATTTCCCTATCCTAAAAGTTCTTGTAAACGAGTCATGCATTCTACAGACTTCGTTTCCGTAACACAAATTTTGTGTGATTTCTATTCTCTTTGGTTTTTGGCGTTATCAACGTTTATTTACGTATAAAGTTTTCTTCGATTTTCTGTTACAGTTTGTACTATATGTGGTTTTGTGTGTGTGTCTTACGTCAGTTATCAGTAAAAATATTAACATAATTTCGTAAAACCATGCGTTTTTAAAATTTTTGGAGCAGAATACGCAAAGTGTTTATAACAAGTGATTGAACAAGGGAACAAAGTGATTATATTAAGCCTCACATTTAAAATACTGTAAGAAAAGAACCACTGGCCAGAATAACTTTAAATTTAAACTGAATATACTTGAAAAAAAAAAGGAATAGAAATGGTCTGGTATACAAAGAAAAATGTGTTCCAAAATGTTTCATTAGATGATGGTTTTAGGGCAATTAAAAACTGATTTTTCCATCCAATGAAGTGCATTATCTTCATTTATGGGTTTTATTCGAACCCATAAAGGAACCAAAGCGATATATTAAACGAAGAAAACTATTATTAATAGAATGAGGCAATATCATGTTTTACTTATGCAACAAGTGTGTATAAGTAAGTAGTAAGTTAGTAGTATGCATCTAATCATATAATATATTTGAATACATTTCTCCAATAGGTAAATTTAAGTATGTCAATTTTTGTGGGAAAAAAAATCATTTTATTTTAAACAAATGTACGTAATGAAAACTCAAAGAAGTTATACTTACTTGATTTTCCAACAGAAATCCTGCTACCATAGGAGAAAATATACCTGCTATACAACCTATACTATTCACAAATCCGAAAATAGAAGCTGTAAGGGAGGAAAAAATAAATACTTGCAAACCTTGATTTAACAACTACAATGATTATTTTTTACAATAATATCGAATAAGTAAAATTCAGAAATAATACGTTTTACAACTAAAACATTTGTATATATGTAGTATACAGAGGAGCTGTGATTATATATATTATTGCATATTTTTTCAATCTTCAAATAAATTAGACAGTTAAGTGTTTTGGTGTAATATAGCTTGGCAATAGAGGAATCGTTTTTAAAATAATTATACTTTGATTATTCCAGCAAGTTGAGTAAAGAGCCTTTTTTTAGTAGTTTTCTAACTTAATTTTACAGGAAATAAAATCACTCACAGATTAGAAAAATAAAAATAAAAGAGTTTCCCATTATTACCAGCATGAAGAGGTGCTACATCTGGCACAACAGAGATATGTCCTCCTCCACTGAAGCCCAGAAACGCCATCGCCACCATCAGTAATGCTATGGCTTCAAATACATCGCATTTTACGAAAGGAACGAGAGCTGAACAAATAGCAGGACCCATCATGGCTAAAACAAAAAACAAATTAGCTTTTATTCAGAAAAGTACCATAATTAAAGGAACAATTAGCCATTTTTTTTAAAGAAGACGATGAAGAATGAAATAAGATATACCAGATGTCCTCAAAATAACTAACAATATGAAATAGCAATTAAAAACGAACGGAAAGGGAGAGAAATTTGTGGTTTGTTGCATTCTGCTTTGATAACCTGAGAACTTATTCTTACCAAGTTTCAAAATTAGTTATAAATCTTGTCAAAAAATGGCGCTTCTGGCTGAAAAAAGTATAAGAAACGTTTTTTGTCCATTTCGTCTGACACATCCGGTATTTTGGTCTGTTCTAACAAGTTAACCCTTCTCGAAACACACGTAAAAATACTGTTGTGTCTAACAGAGAGAACGAATACAAAACATTTTTTATATTTTTCCCCAGTTAGAAGCCCCATTTTTTGACGAAATTTGTAACAGATTTTCAATTTTCGAATACTGTAACAGATTCCTTTCCGGCGTGTTCCAACAAGTATACCATTTTCGAAACATACGCCAGATTGCTGACATATAACGAAACGGACACATAATAGTTTTGTAGTTTTTCCTTGTCACAAGCGTCCTTTTTTGATGTACTTCGTAACTAATTTTGAAATTTGGTGAGAATAAATTCTTTGGAAACCAAAACTGACCATAGATTATAGCATCTTTATTAACCCTTTAATTAATTTTTCAAGTCATTAGCTATTTTTTTGTATATATGGTACATTTATGTCCAAGGCTGTTTAGTTTTGATATTGCAAAAGTAGGACTTAAGGTAATTTTAATTTTTTCAGATGAGAGTTATTCTAAAACTAATATTTCATTTTTATATAATTGTCTTGTTGATATCATCATAGTGACACGCGTGTTTATTTGGATGGCTTTATTGTAAGAGATGTAAAATAATTTATATTTCCTCTCTTTCAAACTGTAATTACGTAATCTGGTTCTTACACAACTTCGTAAAATGAAAATTGCATTATGGTATTCTGTAATTTAGAACCCATTTCTTTTCCGGTAATTACTCGTTAAGTTAATTGGTCGATAAGCAAGGCCCTTACGCCTGAGATATAGAAGCGCTATATAGTTATAAGAATTTTGCTAGAAACAACTGTGCAACATTCATAAAAAGCATGTGGATGTACATATTTGTTTATCTTAAGTGGTTGAGGGTGTTTGAGATGATGTCGATGAAACACGATATACTTTTAAGTTCAGGGATACTAGATATGCATCGCTGATCATTAAAATTGCAACACCATGATGATAAAAACGTAAATTCAAACGACAAAATAGATGCTAGAACATGCAAATAATCAGCATTTAAGCGCAATAGAACAACGCAGAAAGGAAAAAGGGCATCTGAAATTCTGTTTGAAAGAAAAGTTATGCAGTGGCTTTTAATTCGGAAAAATCGCATTCACTTATTAGTTGGAATAAAAAGATTTTGTTATGCCTCAAATAAGAAGGAAAAACGACTACCAGTACATTCCGGAAATCAATACTGGCAAGATTGTAGCCCGTCAGTAGTGCAGTTTGTTCTTCCACCATATTGTTACTCTGGTTGGACGGAATCCAAAGATTATCATACAACTATGGAATCGATGGGTTCAGAAGGATCATATCGACCTCAATTTTGGATCTCTACGGCCTCCCCCGCAACTAATCCCCGAGAAGACAGACATAATGTCAGTTCAGACTTACAAGTTCGAGAAACCCTAACATAGATCTTGACTCACGAAGTGAGCTTGTTTGAGACGATTAAGATGCGCATGGATGGTGCGTCGACTTCTGGAATCATACCGCATGGCTGCTGTTATTAGGGCCTCATTCAACACTGCAACTTAGAAATACGCTATGACAGTGGTGCACCCACAACGAAAAAACTGGATGCAGGAGTGTCACCTAATTTTCTTTTCAAATAAGTCTCAATAATACGGGCAGCCTCATGATGGATGTACAAGATGTGACAAATTCCCAGACTGCACATACCCTAGCCATTAGGACTGATGTGAAAGGGTGGGAATGAAATATATTTGACCTAATTCTTCCGGTGCTGGTGGCACAGTATTTCGTCCCTCTACCTAGTTCAGTTTGTTTTTCATTCTTGTTTGAGTAAGACGTTGTTATTTTGAAGTGCCACGATCTTGATAACCTTAAAAATCGAGCTGTGTATAAATTTAAAATTCCTCGTGAATTAAAAAAAAAAGAAAACTTTTAAGTGAATGTTCTAAATTGTTAAAGGAGATATTTTGAGGTAAATTCAGGTTTCATAATATATTTTTAAATGACACAAATGATTTTTGGAAGATCGGGATGTTGTTGAAGATGCTGAACATTCTGGTCAATTTGTGACATCAAGAACCAATGAAAACTAGAAAATTAATGAAATCATGCATAAAAACTGGCGTTTGAGTGTTCCAATGATGTCAGATATTGTGAAGATTGACAGTGAAGTGATAAGAATAAATTTGTTTGAGAATTTGTATATGACAAAAGTTTGCCCAAATCTGGTACCGAAAAACCTGACATGGGAGCAACGCCATAATGCACAATGCATTCTTTGTAAAACAGTTCTTGGACAACAGACGCATTACTTTGCTCGATCATCCTCCATACTCACTAAATCTCACACCATGCAGCTTCTATCTGTTTCCTAGAGTGATAAATGCATTGGTGGGAACACATTTTCAGTCTATAGGAGTGGTGAAATCAAAAATGGCAGACTTACTGAAGATGGTGACATCTAACGAGTCACCGCACTGCTTTGAACATTGGAAAACTCGTATGCAACAATGCATTGATAGGGAAGAGGGGTATGTTGAAGGTTTAAATGTATTTGTGGAATATTTTCAATAAAGCCAATTTTTAAGACTGGTCCGGTTATTTAATTGTCAATCCTTGTATTCATGTCTGGAAGTACCGAGAAGAACGCATATAGTTTGATTGCATTAAAGTCATCATGCAGACCATGGATCTGGTTATGGCATAGACAGCCACTAGGTACATGATATGGACACTTCTTGTTGGTGTCGTTCGTAATCTTAACAGTGAGCATTGTATTTCTCAAGTCTTAAGGACAGTGGATGTGTCTTATCTTCTAGGCCTAGGAGAAGTCACCATCTAACAAGACAAAGCAGGAGCACATTATTTCATCCGCGCTGAATATCTATTCCAGGCTGTAGTTGTATTTTTTCATTATTCCATCTAATTCGTCAATAAAGTTCTCTGCTACTTCTACATCCGTGATAGCAACCTCAGTCCTGATTCTCCAATTATGCAAGCTCTACCTAAGCAAATGTAAATATTCTCGACATTTTAATAATTTCACTATGTTATTCTTTGAAAAAAAATGTTGAATCTGCTAACTCTCTCTCTCTCTCTTCAAATCACATACTATTTCTTTAACCCTCTTACTAATGTCTCGTAAATTTTTCAAGATGATGCCATGCTCTCATTTTCTTTTCATCCACATTTATACTTTTGGGGGGTATTACAAATATGTAAAAAGAAATGTTCCACAAGCAAAGCTTTTCGGAATGAAGTTGACTAAAACAAGGCACAGAAAGCTTGTAGGACACAATGCGCACTTCCCTTTCCCTATTGATCGATACTCAAGCTGTGAAAAGGGAATTCTATAAATTTCAAGTAAAATTTCACTCGATCGTAAAGTGGATAGGTCGTAAAATGAGGAATACTTGCATTTATAAGGTATTTCTAGATTTGCAATATAATGATGGAATCGCAATGACTGTCTTTATGGAAATTAAATATGTATAAAACTCGTACACTGATAATGAAGTCATTGAAAATTCACTGCCATAGGGTCCATCAATGTATAACAGGGGGTTCCATGTATAACTAAACACTGGGGTTCCACCAGGCATAACCAGGGGTTCAATGAGTCACAAAAAAATCGAAAACAAAACTATAAATGTGCATGCAAAATTGATTCACGTTCTGTATGAAGCTTGTACTGTTACATGTATCTAAAACTCATCCTATTCATTAAAACTGATAACTTTATTTATACATGTTACTTAATTTTGCAATACTTTTTAAAGTTTGTATAACCTTAAATCCCAGTTATTAAAGCTGAAACTTTTATTTGTTCATAATAACTTTATTTTGCATAACATTTTCTGAATTTTTATTATATAGTAAAAAAGATTACAAAAACCTTTTTCTTTCTCTATACGCTTTACCAACTAAATTAAGAAAAATCTATTGTTTCCCTCCCAGGTTCCAAGAAATAATTTTATACTCATTAGTACAATGTTTTGCACAACTAAATAATTTACAAATTTCTAATGAAAAATACATTTTAATCCAATAGCCGTGGGAGAGGAACCCACTTATCGATATATCAACATATTCGACATTAAAATCTAAATTTAAGCAAAAACAGCTCCTAAATTTTTGGTTGCAAATTCGCAAATTTATTTGTAGGATTTTTCACACAGATATAGATATTTTAATGCCTTCCTGAACTATACACTTAAGTGAAAAATATCTCGTATCGTGAGTGGCTACAAAAACAAAATATAGAAACAAATTAAACGCAGTGTAGGAAATGTAACTGCAGATATTTTCAACAGACCTAGACCTCTATAGCTTGTGTAAAAGAATGCAAATACATATTCCAGATACTAAATATAATGTATGGGTAGGTGAAACTCGGAGCCCAAATTAATATTATTAATGAGTAAATCATATTAAAATTACAGTTTAATATAACTAATACAATATTTTTTTAAATTTTCTTTTTTCATAAAGTACTTTTTACATGTTAATCTACATAACATATTATTTTAAGATATATACATCAAAGTGTGTATGTGTGTGGAATGGGATTTCCCGAAAACATCTTACAGTTCTAAGAGTTGTGTAGAAACAGTTTGAAGCCCCCCGATGTATAGTAATTGCGTATTTCATGTTAAAATCTGTAATACGTAAAATTATCAATGGTGGCTATGAATGCTTTTATGGATGATGTAGAGAGTGATAAAGATTCCTAATCTCCCCTTATATTAGGCCGTGGTAGCCGAGTGGTATAAGTATCGGACCGTGACTTGCCTTGTCACGAGTTCGAGACCAGTACCACTAAAGACCCACCGTGTAGGGCAGCGATGCACGTTAAATCTGTCGAGAGCTGAAACGTCCTCCCGTTGGTGTGGTAGTTAGGAGAGGGGGTACCAGCTCAGGTGTCGTCCACGTCACTTGACCATGGTTCAAAATTACGTGGTCCGTCGCCAAAAGCCCTCGTGTAGCTGAACAGCGCGACGTTAATATTCAATCAATCAATCTCCCCTTATATTTTTAAAATCAAATATTTTTGCTACTGTTCAATCAGTGAAAAGTCGGATGATCTTGCTGCTAAGGACAAGAATCAATGGCGAAGAGGCAATTCGAAAATATGTGAGCTATAAGGGTCTTGATATTGTTTAAAATTTGATATAAAAATGTTCCAGGATTCCAAATATTAATGGTCTTATAAGGTTACTGGACATGTATTTTATAAATCTATATGACCTAAATTTATAGGTTAGGGTATTACTTTTTATTATCACATGCTGTGTACCTATAGTTTAGGACTTGTTCCTAAGACTAGACCAGACATTAGGAGAAGACACCTTAAACAGTTCGACTTACCTAAAATTTCAAAACATTTTCTAATTTTGGTGGCATTCATCTCTTTCTTCGCTATCATATAATCTGATAAGGCGCCGGATACAAATAATGTGAGGCAAGAGCTCGCATAAACTAGAGAATTCACTAGTCCATTCTGTAAAAGTGAATAGTTGCAATCACAGTTTACATAGGAAATTTAAAAATAAAGCATTTCTTTTTAGAATTAAATGTTCCGAATAAAATTTCATTACTATTCAAATAATATTACATGATAACAAATATGTAAGTTAAAGCATTCTGAAATTTATTTTAAAATGCTTCATACAAGATTGCATTTACACTTCTGACAGTTTTTGCAATTGTTTTAACATCATGAAAAAGTGCTTCTAAAAGGCTTAGTTATAAAATGAAATGAGCTCTTACACATTTATATACTTCCCATATATATCTAATGCATTCGAAAAAGGCGTAGTTGCATTCTAATAGATGTTTTGGAGAGGTGAATCAAATACTTATAGTAAGTAAAGTGTAGTATTAATATCGACTGCCCTCGATCAGAATAACTTTGTCTTTGCCAATAAACCATACCATAGTAATTTGTCTACCATAATAATCTAATAATCTACCATAGTAATTTGTTTTGTTTTTTGGATCAAAAAATTTAAAAATCAGAAATACATAATGAAAGAAGTTCAGAAATATATACTTTTTTCCTTATTAACCAGTTTGTTTTAAAAATATTTTTTTAAAAATTTCAGATCAAAAGTTTTACTCACCTTTTGTATTGATACATGAAGGACGACCTCTAAATATGTTGGCAGTTTTGTAAGGAAAGTTGTAAATCCCCAAGAAGAACAAAATGTAACTGTCGCAATCGCCCATACCGCTCTGCTAGTGAGCACTTTTTTCCATGGCACTGGTGTCTGCGAAAATTGATACCAAAGTAAATATGAAAGGTTACAAATACAAGTTAAAAATTATTTAGAAGAAATTTTCAATGATGCATTAACACTACTAGCCATTAAAATTTCTACACCAGAAAGAAATGCAAAAAAGAAATGATATTCAGTGGACAGATACATTATACATGAAATCATAAATGGCGATGTCTAATGCCGGCTGGCAATGTGTGTTATTCATGATGCCACCAAATGCCAATGTGACCATCATGATGTTGTAAATAGAGTCTGAGTTCAACTGAAAAGACGGTGTCATGCTGTCGCTGATCCAGGGTTCGTCGTCGATTACACCATTGAAAGCACTCCTGTATGTGCACTCCTGCATCAATGGTAACTAAAGTTATGGTCGTTGATCTGACAGCCCAGGCTGTTGAAAGAATCATTGAACTGTTCGTGCCTATATTTGTTGTCTTGCAAACGATGTCTTTTCTTGACTTAGAGTTTGTGACGTGGCCTTACGATCTATTAAAGCCATGCGAGTAACATGTCTGTCTTCTCTGCTATTAATGGTATTGGGCCGTTGAAATCCAGCACATAGTTCCCTATGACCATAGTGAGCTTATTGATTCCATATTCTGTAGACAATTATGAGAGCATCATGCCAGTGTAACTACCGGCACTTGAGTAGCATTAATGCTTTGAAAATCTAATTAATTGCATACATAAGCATCTCCTTACTGTCATGTAAATGTCAGACGTGTAGCGTATTGCATTCTTGGTTTAGCACTTTTAATGGCTAGTAGTGTATACATAGAACTTCTATCCATTGTATTTTACAGGATTTCACACAGTGTTGTAAACAGAAAAGGGGAAATTTGGCTAACCTTAAAATTGGCTAAATCCCACTTTTATATAAGTTTAAAAGCTGTCCTCAGTCAGCATTATTTATAATATTGCAACATCTGTCTTTGTAAGTTTCCAAAATCTTTTTGATGTTTGTTATTTTAATGATTCAAGTCATTTCAGTCTCTCAAGTAGAGTTTATTATAAATTATATATATGTATACGAGTATACACAGTTTGAAAAATATTAATGTTCACTGGAAATTATAAGGAAATATATATATATATATATAAATCTTTTAAATTTATATCAAATTATGTGTTAAATCACTCTTTAATTATTTTCATTTACAAATAATTTGACCTTTTATTTCCATCCTTTTTAGTAGAATGCTATACTTGGAAGTTGTAACATAATCGTGATAAAAAAAAAATATTACGTTAATGTTATATTCAAATAAACAACACTAACTGGAATACTGATATGTTTTTAACTCTGATAAAAAGTAATTTCATTTGCATTATAAATGATTGTATATCTTAGTATTCACCATATTTTGAATATTAACTTCATTATATGTAATATTTTTAGCATACTATTAACGAACGATATTAAGTGTTGTATCTTATTTTTTATTTTGCTAATATTTTTAGTAGATTGTTTTTCAAATAACTATTAAAATACTATTAGGTTACCATATAAGTGAATAATTTATGCACAATTTTAAGGAAATAGGTCAGTGAAAGCGTGCATGCGTCCGAGCAAAAATAGTCTTAGCATTAATGGTTATTGTTTTTGTCGTGTCCTTCCCGAAGGGAAGGAATGAAAGATACCAGAGCCTGAAACAGGTTGGACTTCTACACGATAGATGGCGACACCACCTATCTCCACCTCCACAATTTAGGCAAATGCTAGAGGAGAGGGAAATATTCTCCATCACCCTGCATTCGTGGTTTTTGTTTCGACCACCCATATGACCTTTTGTACCCACTGACTTAACGAGCACGTTCTTCGTAAGTAGTCGAAGGGTATTTGGTGGGATCGAGCATTTGAACCCAAGCCCTCCGGTCTGGAGTCCGATACTTTACCCACTAGGCCACCCACTGCCCTTGCATTAATGGTAATCTTTTAAATAAAGAAAAAAATTACAAATCTAACCATCATCACATTTTTTTGTTCCTAATAAATATTGGTAACCAAATACATCAGTAAGTCAGAATTTACGAAAATACTTCAATTTGAAACGTAACATTTTAATGTTTTGTTCATTTACAAATAATTGAACTGTCACTGAAGCCACACCCACACCCTACGGTGTCAAATCGAAGTCCACGAAATTCGTCGTAGCAAAGGGGCTCGAATACATTAACAGGTTTTAAGGGAAGTTTATTACGTTACCAGTTATTAAATTATGTTAATATCATTCAAATTAGAAAAAACAACAACAACTTACGTTGAGAGAAATATAAATCAAAAATATCATTAAAATCCAAAAAATGAGATTTGTACTTTTTGTTCGTTCGCCACATGATTTTGTCCTTTTTTGATGTAATCAATTTCCTGTTGTGATATTCGTGGATGATCTGTTGGTTTGTTATAAGTAAGGAAAATCCAGAAGAGAAACCATGCACATCCAACTATCCCTAGAGGGAAAAAGATGCAATTTTGTTTATTATGAATTTTATCACAAAGTAATATAGAAATTCACCTCACTTATATTTAATTACCTGAAATGCATAAATATACACATTTAAAGTTATGTATAATTGAGAATAGAATTTTGATGTATAGGTGCATTAGCAAAATTTAAAACTTTTTGCCCTTACGCGCGTTCGGAATATTATATACATATATATTATAAATAAATATAGCTTCCCGAAATTAAAATAAAGTGAACAATTTATCAATGAATACCACTTGTTAATAGTACTACACAGGGTGTCCCGAAACTCAAAGTCAAGCGGGCCCGGGGTGAAACAAGGAGTCATATCAGTTCTTGGAAATATAATAAAAAAATTCCCTATCACTTGGTTAAGTGATAATTAGCATATTATAAAAAATGTGAAAAACTAAGCCCTTTTATCACATCATTAGGTACTGTGACCTCAAATTTCATAATTTTTCACTAATGTGATCTTACATAGCCGTGCTTTTAATGATAGTAAGACATTTTAAAGAAGATTTTTACGAATTTTTCAATTTATGTTTCATTTTATTATCATATGAACCAATTATACAATAAAATTAGTGAAGTGGTGCTCTTATCCAGAGGACAGAACCCGTGACCTTCGGATCCGTAATCACGTAACTTACCTCTAGACCAAAATAATCACTTTAGTCCGGAAATAATTACTGGCTTAAAAAGGATGATACCACTACACACTCCCTTTTTACGGATAGATGGCACCTCGACATTTCAGAAGGTTTCTTAGCTAAGCCAGGGTCACCAATGAAGAGTCGCACTTATCCGATAGGACAGAACCCGGGACCTTCAGGATCCGTAAGCACGTGACTTATCGGTAGACCAAAATGATCACTTTAGTCCGGAGGTAGTTACTGGCTTATAT
>BMAV01001883.1:863541-880395 GCA_019973955.1 Trichonephila inaurata madagascariensis
CATATTTGAACCTCGACATATTTAACGTATATCGGCTTAATCAGCATAGCGGATCTTCAGCAGTACTAGGCTCGAACTCATTACATGCCAGCCATCAGAGCCGACTCTAGAAGTTTTCACGCCCTTCTCTCCAAAGCAAAAAAATTATAATTAAAAAAGATAAATTGTTCACACATATACACACCTAAAAAACTACTAATTCTTGCGAACAAAAAAGCAGCATAATAATACATGTACAATATTATTTTGTCAAATGCAAAATAATTCGAAATTAAGAACATAATTCCTTCCTTCCTCAGCCCAGGGTGGGCATTGGGCTTCTCAAGAAGCCTTTTCCAGGTCAGCCTTCTTCCTGCCAGTGTTCTGCAATTCCTAATTCTCAAAACTAGGAGATCTTTAAGAACATAATTACCTGTTATTAATTCAAATCATTAAAATGTGAGAAGGAATCGCCCATTTCACAGCCTGCCAATTTCTTCTAAAAGCAACTATAATCCAAATGCCGCCCTTAGAATTTGCCGCCTCGGGCAGAGGTCCGGTTTGACCGACCCTAGAACCGCCCCTGCAGCCACGAGTTCGTAACCTTGACCGCTAAGCTACCGAAACCACAAATAGAGTTGAGGAACAATTTTTCAGCATTAATATTTAAACTTAATAACCTATGTAGTGTTTGTTATACAGTTTCATGAACTATTTCTTATGAATTCCCAATTGATAAAATAACAATTCAGTGCAATTAGGCAATAAGCACACAGTTATATTATTGGGCGTAATATTTCTTATTTGTTTTTAATATTCATAATTCCTATAATAATATATAAAAGTAATATATCACACACAGTTATTAAACAAGAATTATTGTTTGTTTTTATTAATCACCAGCTGTGTTTATATCTAAAGGTGAAAAATAAGGTTTCTTTGAAACTCCGAACTGTATTTCAATACAAAGTCTGAACTTATCTCAGCTGTTATCGATAAAAGCTTATTATGCAATATTTACCCCACTACCACCTCCACCATTCAGCAAGAATTCAAAACCTTGACGTTTGCTACATTGTATCATGTTTCAAAGATAATAATCGTTATCTAAGCATTTAAGCGCATAGTTATTTTTTTTAAAAAAAATTAAATATCTATTTTTCTTTTTAAGTGAAATTTTTAAATGTTGTAAAGTGATCCCATCGCAGAACTCATGTTATTGTAGCACGAATTTAAACGTTCTTTATGCTGAAAATTTATTTATAATTTATATAAATTGTGACTTAGCTAATTTATCTAAAACTAAGAAAAATCTGCATCTGAGAAATTTTGCTTAGAGATATGCATATAATAAAGAAAAAATTGGCACATATATGGATAAATTTTTAATATTTTCCATTCTAACTTTAAAACAACAACAAAAAAAAAAAAAAAGACTTTGGCTCCTGTTGATTGAAGC
This sequence comes from Trichonephila inaurata madagascariensis, assembly GCA_019973955.1. Classification (NCBI taxonomy): domain Eukaryota; kingdom Metazoa; phylum Arthropoda; class Arachnida; order Araneae; family Nephilidae; genus Trichonephila; species Trichonephila inaurata. The sequence continues at coordinate 864,980 of BMAV01001883.1, forward strand.
TTATTGAAGAACAGAATTAAATTAACAGAATTGTAACTTGAAGTACGATCGAAATATACTCATGTCCAAAATTAAGATCTCAAACATATTTTCGTCATAATTTTAAAATAGCCTCAGTAAAATTTCTATTTTATATATTTTGAAGAATGGGTTCTACAATATCAACCTTCAATTTAGGAAAGTATGTTGCTTAGTGTTAGTTTTAGCAGAACTACTGGATTGAGACTGTTCAAAAATATAGGAATTTTGCCTCTAATTTTGTGAATATTGCATTAAAACAAACAAGTTAGCCTGTTTGCAGTGATAATGACTTCTCATAATGGTTTAGACGATTGATTGAGATGGAAAGCCATTGGTAGGATTGAAACTGGCCATTTCCAAAGCCAAGGAGGCTCGATGGTTACAAGGTGGTCATCGGATTATGGAATCAATTCCAAACAAGTAATACTGTCACCAAGAAGGTCGCCAAAGAGCATACACATCTGCACAGGATCGCTACTTGGCATTAAACGCACAAAGACATAATCGGACAACGGCTCCTTTGCTTGCTCGTGACCTTGCTGCTGTGTCTGAAAGAAGAATTTCCTGGCAAACAGTCTACAACCGTCTTGTATAGACTCTCATTTACATCCGGCGTCCAGTCTGGTGAGTCCCCTTGATTGCATCCAGCAGGAAAGACTGGATATTGTGGAGCTGAAAACGTCAGTCGTAGGCACCTCAAGAATAGGGGCATGTTTTTTCAGAGATGAGTGGAAATGTACCAGATAAAATGATTATCGTCGAGCCTTTTCGCCTGGAGAGAAAATGAAGTTCGCTTTCATCCCTCCTACGAAACAACAATCGACAAATTTGATGGAAAAAGAATCCTTGTGTTTGGTGGCCTGATGTTGGGCAGTCGTACACCACAGTACGTTTTTAATGCGGGTACTGGCAACTGACAGTGGTATAGAAATGAGATCCGGAAAGCCTATGTGAAGTTTTTCTGTGTGATATGAATCCGGACTACATTTTTATGAACGATAATACGTGACACCACAGAACTCAGTGTTTATGAATTTAATGAATTACCGATTATTCACTGTACGGATTGACCCTCGAGGTCTTCGGATCACAATTTTATTGAACGTTTTTGGGATGGCCCAGGAAAAGCCATTTTTCACTTAGCTTCCCTTCCAGAGCCTCTCCTTTCCAGGAATTAAAAGTCCCGCTTTTGGAGAAATAGGCTTTGTTGCCACAAATTATTTTTGAAACCCTCATAAACTTTATGTCAGCTTGTTGTGCGGCTTATATAGCAGTTCACAGCAATCGCACTCAATAGTAGACAGACTTTTCCCAAGATAAATGCTTTATCTCTGAATCATGATTTCACCCTTTTTTTACATGATTTGTATCTCAATTCACAATTAAAACCTTTTCCATATTGTTATGGAACTATATTCTTTCTGACATTATAATATGTCTCTGTGCCAAGTTTCAGGGCAACACAGTAAACAGTTCTTCAGTTTTCAAAGATTTTATGTTTGTGACCTTAATTTTGGACATGAGGGGACATGGGATTTTCTAAATTCTAATATATGGGAGTATTAATTATTATATATGGAAGTTTCTATTTTCTAAATATGGAAATACATTTATTTTAATATTGGGGTTATTGAAGTTTTTTTTTTTTTTTTTTTTTTTTTTTGTATTAGGGCTCTAAACATAGATTTTGACGAATGCAGTAATTTTGAAAAATAGTCCACTGACAGAGATACAATGTCAGTTAAAAGATCATTCTCTTCATATCTGAGCCGCATTACATGAAAATCACGATCAATTTAACAAATAACAATCCCAATTCTTTTCCCATGACATTTTGAGACCTGTATCCTAATGACCACAATAAGTTGTTTTATTAGCTGAGTTACTAAGTCTAAAAAAATGGGGAGGGCATTGTCCACGCTCTGAGCAGGAGGTTTTCTTTTAGCTTCAGAAGTCTGAGGCTCCTTCTAAACTTGTGGAGATCTCTTGTAAAAAACATCGGAGGCTCAGATAACGACGATCGCTGTTACACAATTAGCACCACCAGGGGAGCACATGTAGTTTGAGGAATGCCATGAACGCATGTAACTTTACTCTCCTATATATGGACAGTGCTTGTCTAGTTGTGAAGTTGTGACTCTGGCAAGCACAACCAGCCTTTGAAAGTACGACGTCTTTCAGAACCACACCCTAAAAATAATCAGCTCCAATTGTAGCAATGCAACTCCAGACCGGCATCGAACCTCTTGAAAGTCGTAGAGACAAATTCACTCTCAAATTTTGGGAGAGCCAGAAAAGTGGATTGGAGGTACTGGAACTACAGATGTGTAACGCAGAGACTCAGACTTCTCTTTCACTCATTCGGAACTTCTTATGTTGAAACACCAACTACTTCTACTGATGACTCACCGTGCTCCTATACAATATTACTCTACAGTCGCACCTGCCTTTTCATCTAAACGGATCGACCTAATTTACCTGACATAAAATAAGGCTGAGGTCATTCCTGACGAGCTAATATCCTGCGAATTGGAAACCATCGAACAAAAATATCCCCTAAATGACTGGCTACATATCTACACTGACGGTCCATACCTACCAGAGATAAACGGAGCCGGCACGGGATGGTTCTGCCGGCTGTTTGAAGACTCATTGGCTATAGTTAAGAAACTAAACTAAACGAACGAAACTTAACGAAATAAAATTGCGGAGGTGATTACGTATGGCTGGACATTACTTACAGAAGCATTAATTTTTTCCAAAAAAATTAATTCTCTTTCAGTTGAATTGAAATATAAAGAATTAAGAATCGTTCATAATTACAATAAAAGTCATTGAATAGTTTAGTGAAATCTTTAAGATCGAATATGTTAAAAAGGTTAATAATTTAGCCTCCTCTTCCAGTGTAGCATTTTGTATTATTTTAAAATTAATGAAAAAAGAACATTGCTATATTAGATTCAGAAGTAATTTTTTTGACATTTTCTAAGAAAGTGCATCGGATTAGGCTAGAATTCATTGAAAAACATCGCAAATTCTTAGAATTAACAGGACAAAAAAAATTTATTCAACATCTTACATTGTGAAGTGTTATATATATAATGATTATTATTAATTACTTCCAATTAATTTCAAAGCAACCTTCATTGCAGCAATAAATATGTTAATAAACCTTTTTAGGCGTAAGCATACACTAATAAAGGTTTTGAAAAAAAGAACGAGAACAACTAGTTGCATAAAATTTAGAAAAACATTAGGTTATGTACCATAAAGAAATCAAATCAAATATAATTAAATCAATACAGCGTCACTTTTCAAATGAAATTTTTATTTATTTTATCTTTATCCGCGTAATGTTATTTGAATAAATATAAATTAAATAAATAATATATGATAGATTTTTTTATATTTTATGTAGTACACAACTTGTTAATAAGTCAAAGAAAAATCTGTAAAGTTTTCCCTTATGTCACACACATCAAATATTTTAAATATATATAATTGAGTGAAGATCTACATAGAACACTCTAAAAGATATCTATGATACCTTACGACTGATAACTATGTATTATTCTGATGATAAATCAAAGATAAATAAAAATATATCAAGCGAAAATTAATTTTCTTTTCTAACTATATTAACAGTTTCTGAAAAAGCTTCGTATGACAACCAAAAAATGACCTTAAGGGTTCAAATACACAATCTTAGAACATTGCATTTATTAATAAAAAAGAAATTCAATGAATCATTTTATTTATTTTTATACAATTGAAATATTCATTTGCTGTAACACATTTTTACTACTCTCTGAAACATTTATGATGTAATTGTTTCCAATGAGTGCATATAAATGAATATTTTTTATATTGTTACCTAGAGTTAAATTTTACTTTAGGGCAAAATAAATCAAATCCCCAGTTTCCCAATTAAATGTTTAATAAGTTTTATTAATTCAGAAAAATCTAAATGATTATGAATGTGACTGGAAGTACAGTCGGACCTCTATATAACGAAGTCACTAAATCCCGGAATAAAGTTCGTTATATGAAAAATTCGTTATATAGAGATTCATCTTTTAATATACTTTATAAATCACATAAAACACATTTTAGATTCATACACACTATATATTAAAAAAGTAATTATTCACGACTTTTTTTAAAATTAATACATGTTTATTTTATATATCTTACCCCTCAAAGAAAAGAAAAAAAAAGAAAACTGTAAGGAAAAGAAGAAAAAAAGGATGTCGAAGAATTCACTGTATTTTCAATATTAAGAAAATAATTTTATATTAAAATTAATGAATTTTAAGGACATTTTATAATTTAAAGCAAACAAGTAAAATTAAGCATACATTATTTTATTATTAGAACACGGGGACACGGTACAACTCCACTGAGGGTGAAAGAGGACATCGAAAATATTTCCAGTGAACTGGACAGTGGAAGTTAAAGGTTGCACTTCTTGGATGAAACGTCCAGAACTCTATTGCTATCAACGATTTAGGATCTAATAAATCCAGTTCAAGATTTATGACCACCATAAAATGTGTTAAAAAGAGAATATCTTGAAATTTTTTTTTCAGAAATACTTTAAAAAAAAAAAGGAAGAACAAAAATTGAATCACAAAAGAAAAAGTTCATTATATAGAAAATGTACTTCGAGAATAGAGAGGTTATTTTACGAAGAAGCTCGTGAAATGTTCAAGGTTCCAGGAAAAAGTTCGCTATATAGAAAAATTCGTTATTTAGAGGTTCGTTATATAGAGGTTTGACTGTATATGATTTTTTTGACTTACATTTTATCTTGAGCTTCCATAAAAATTTTGTCGATGGTAAGATATAACATATTTCAAATTTTTAAAGAAAATGCATATAACTTTCAACGGAAAAAAAATGCCTTAAATTCTGCTACAGATACTTTTATTTAATATTTTAAGGAAAATTTTTACCCTACAACTAATACTTGAAATCTAAATCATGCGTTGTGAATAACTGATTTGTAATTTCAAATATTTATCAGTTCTTATCACATCAAAATTCTTTACCAAAGTTAAATTGTTTCAAAAATGTAATGGTGTTAAATGTGACGTAATAACTGAATAAAAGATTATGACTTGTTTTTCAAGATTTTTATTTTTTGCTTTTTTCAATGTGATTACACTTCTGACAACAACTTTGAAGCTTAATCCAGAAGTACCTTTTAGGAACTAATCTTATTTAGATAAAAACAGAATAATTACGACCCCGAGATACCCAAGTGATCATTCCTCTTCCATGTGATTTTATGGTTTTGGTAAATACGCAGATAACGCATTTCCAAGAGGCTCTAGAACTCTTTACATACAAGTATAATTAACCATCTTACTTTTCAATTCATGTCTTCCTTCGCTTATTTCTTTAACCCAGTGTTCCTCAAACTGTGGGGCGCGCCCCCTAGGGGGGCGCGAGTATATCGAAAAGTCGAAAACAAAAAATTATTTTAAGAAAATTATAAATTTACTAAAAATAACAGTAACAAAATACACACATTCTGACATAATAAAAAATAAAATATACATTTACATTGATATAATACACTTAAAAATGTATCAGTATTACACAATGTGTTTCATAATTAATTTAACAGTACTAAGTTAAGAACAAGTTTAATAATTACCTGTGGCCCTATGGACATGTCTTAAAATTATATATGATATTTAATACTTATCTTGATAATTTGTACGGTTTATAATTGAAGCCGTATTGCATCTTTAGAGTCAAAATACATTGTTATTGTTTTCTATATATTCAGTGCGTGATAAAAGTTATGACTGAAAATTGGGTCGCGAATACTGAAAGTTTGAGAAGCACTGCTTTAACCTTATGATTGAATTATAGATATATCCGTAAAATGATTACTTTATGCATAATATATATAAAGGAGTAATATTTAAAGGAGTATATTTAAAGCAAATGAGCAAAATTTTACCCTTTCTTTTAAACCAACCAGAAAATTCAAAAGAAAAAAAATACTGCTAAATGGCGTTGAAAAATATTTCCAAAAATTAGTTTTTTTCAAGAATATTCCTGGATTTTTTAGTCAGTTGTAAGAGTACAAGAGAATAAGAAATGATAGTTAAAAATGCGTAGTTCAAATCAAGTTCTTTTAAATATGATTTCTGAATTTTGATTTGCCACGAAAATAAGTTAAACAACAGTGGTACCAATTTTGCAAGTTTCTATGAGTAGTGTAACTTTGAAACAACAAATTATTTTCATCTTTTATTTTAAAAGAATTTCTCTCATACTTACAAAAAATGTCCTGTTCGAAACACTTTTTCAAATGGCTGAGGATTTTGAGTGTGTGTGCATGCATATATGCACACATAATTTGAAGCAAAGTTTAATATTAAGTCTTACATTTCAATAGGAACAGGGATAATATTGGTTTTTTTTAATTGTCTTCCCATTCTCTTTTCTTCTCAAGCAACAAATTGCATATTGCCTTGCCCAATCCTTATTTTTTATTGAATATTTTCAAGAATCTAAATTCCTGCCTTCACCACAAAGAAAATCCCGGATGAGAAGTATTACAGTACAATGGACAAACTCCATCTCTTAAAAACACTAGCGTTAATAATCTCACCATAAGAATTAAAAATACAGTCAAACCTCTATATAACAAACCTCTACATTGCGAATTTTTCTATATAGCGAAATTTTTCCTGGAACCTTGAACATTTCTCGATTTTCTTCGTGAAGTAACCACTCTATACCGAATTGCATTTTCTATGTAACGAATTTTTTCATTTGTGATTCAGTTTTCTTTCTCCCTATTTTTAAAGTATTTCTGAACATTTCAAGTTATTCTCTCTCTTAACACATTTTATGGTGGTCATAAATCTTGAACTGGTTTTGTTAGATCATAATTCGCAGAGAGCAATAGAGTTCTGGACGTTTCATCCAAGAGGTGCAACCTTTAACCCTCATTGTCCAGGTCACTAGGTGCTTTTAGAAACATCTTCGACATCCCTTTTCTGCCTCAGTGAAGTTGTCCCGTGTCCCCGTGTTCTACTTATAAAATAATGTATGTTTAATATTACTTGTTGGTATAAAATTAGAAAATGTCATTAAAATTCCTTAATTTTAAAATAAAATTATTTTCTTAATATTTAAAATACAGTGTATTCGACATTCTTTTTCCTTGAAGTTTTTCTTCTTTTTTTATGGGTAAGACGTATAAAATAAACATATATTAATTTTAAAAAAAGTTGTGAATAATTACTTTTTTTTAATATATAGTGCTTATGAATTAAAATTCTTTTGTGTGGTTTATAAAGTATATTAAAAGATGAACCTCTATATAACGAATCATCCATATAACGAACTTTTTTCTGGGATTTAGTGACTTCGTTATATAGAGGTCCAACTGTATATGAAAATCAAAGATAGAAAGAAGAAAATACTAGTGCCCGTACAGAGTACGGGCAAACCAGTTTAGGGTCGAATGACTGTTATGAAATGAAAATGGTGAAACCGAAATAATCAGAGAAATCGTTTACTTTTCAAATTACCCATCTTAACATAACTTACTCTTTAGTTCATCAAATATATTACGCGTTAATTTTTTTTTCATATGGTTTCATACATTTTAGAAACTCTACAAAAGGATTAATTTTATATTTATGAAAGATCATCGTAATTAATATTCTCTACGATATAAAACACATAACATCGCAAAATAGTACGTTTGCTTAAGGCTGTTTTCGCCATATACACAAGAGCCGGAACTTCACATGGAGCACATTTTTGGACAGAAAAAAAGCTTCAATTCTTATAAAAATTTGTGACTGTAACTCATGCATTTGCTTATAACATTGTGTTTTTCAAGTTTTAAAATATTTCATAAATAATTTGTTTTTCTTTTTAACATAAGGGATAATTCATTTAGCATTATGGTATAGGACAAAAAATGCGAAACACATTTTATAAAAGAAAAAAAAATGTGTCAACTAAGATAAAAATGAGTAGTATGATAAAATAAGTAATTCTCTACAGGATAGTGAAGCCAGAATATAATATTAATGCTTGTGTACCTTTATATCTGAAAAAATATTCCGAATTTGTGTGTGTGTGTGGGTCCCATTCTTTAACATTAGCCGATAACAGCCTTAAGGTATCCGACTACGTTCGGCACCATGATTTTGAAAGAGCCTTTAAATGATTATAATGTTTTGTGATAGTTAGAGTCACTTGAGTTTGAATATACTTATAAAATTTGTTTAAGAATATTATTAAAATAAAAATTGTTTAAATGAAATTTTTTGAGCAAAAAAAAAAGTGAAGAAAGTGATATTTTAAAAACATTCTCCATTTATAAAAAAAAAAAAAGCTTCTAAAATAATAATACAGGATAATTCTTAAAGAAGTATACGGTTCTGATGCTCTGAAAATCACGAACAAAGTAAGATATTGAATGTAACATGTAACAGTATTGTACGGGACTATTCTAAGTTTTGTTACAGAGAGTCTCAGATATTCTATGTATGAAACCTCAGTCACTCAAAACACATCAAACCGGTAATCGCTTTCCGCCCATACTTTCATGCATCGTTGTTATGATTTCCGGAGCAGTCCTATCTCCTTTCCTGGAATAAAGATGACTGTAACGAGTTTTACCATTGCACATTGGCCGCGGTAGCCGAGTGGTATAGGTATCGGATCGTGGCTTGCCTTGTCGCGAGTTCGAGCCCAGTGCCACTAAAGACCCGCCGTGTAGGGCAGCGATGCACGTTAAATCTGTCGAGAGCTGAAACGTCCTACCGTTAGTGTGGTGTGATAGTTAGGAGAGGGGAGTGCCAGCTCAGGTGTCGTCCACGTCACTTGACCATGGTTCAAAATTACGTGGTCCGTCGCCAAAAGCCCTCGTGTAGCTGAACAGTGCGACGTTAATATTCAATCAATCAACCATTGCCCGCTTTAATTAAATAATATAAAAAAGTAAAAGATTACATTAAAATAATTAATAATTAAAAGTACTTTAATATTACAGCAAAATAAACAAAAAAGCTCTTTTATATAAGAGCTCAAAAATGAAAGTGGAAAAGTCAGAAAGGGGGCGGAATTAATCTGGCCAATCCGGGTGCAGCAAAGAACTGAAGATCAGAAAGCACGGAAAAATTATCATAGAACAGGACTTCAGATCTAAAAAGTGAAAGGGAGCGTTCCCATTGGCCGAGATAAAAGTTCGGCTAATAGGGTATAAGTAGTTCTGAGAATCCGCCCATATTTGTGTTGAGGTAGTTACTCTATTGACAGCGCCTGTGATACGCTGTTTCAGCTTCGTAAAGGACTTTTACTTTAAACAGCTTTTGTAGTTTAAATTTTTCACGCCATTGTTAAATAGATTTTCCATTTGGAGGTCCTTTTCTGAATAGCGGTCAAAAATACTTTTACTCGGTAATTGTGAATTCCATTCAGATAAATTAAAGAACAGAAAAAGAGAGAGAGAGAGAGCCTCTTCCATTGCAGGCACCACCAATTCCACTGATTAGTCACAGGGCATGCCCACTATTGCTGTCAGGGGCTAGGCACAAACTTTAAAAATACATTCATCTTACGGTTCGCTGAGGTGATGCCTGTCTTTGACTATTATTGTTTTAAAGCATCTGGAAAGTGTGTACTTTTTTTATGAGACACTCTGTAATTTGCTTAAATATAACTAAGATTTCTCTACAGAGCTCAACCTAGAAGGTTTGTGAAAAATTCCCATTACTTTCAGATTTACTACTAATTTAGCCGATGTTTTTGAAAAAATTTCTTGTCTGATGAATTAAAATATGACTAACTCCACACTTCTAAATTATATACACCGCCTCCAAAAGTTAAGGAACAACCGGTTTTTTGCGCCTTATTTTCAAATGAATGTATGTTGGAACACTAAATTTAGATGACATGTGCACAAAACGATTATGTATTGACTGCAACATAGAAGTTTACATAAACAAAAATTCAAAAATGATTTACAACAAAAAAGGCAATCTCGCTGGAAAAGTCCATTCTTGGAAAAAATAATAATTACAGTTTTATTTGGTAAAATAAAACATAAACATAAACATAAGAAAAATGGGTTTTAATAAGGAATATGCCCACCCCTAGCTTGAATGATGCATTGGCGGCATCGAATTTGGGTAGAAAACATTGAAAGCTTAAAAAGTACTGAGATAAGCTGTTATTAATGTAATTTTAAAAATTTTATTTGTGATTATTGTAAAATACTCAATAAATTTAGCAATAAATTATTGCTAATGCAAAACCATATTTTTTTATTTTTTTCTCACAAATTTTTAAAATAAGCATTTTTCTAAAGTTTTTTTTATGAATTGTATTTTTAAAAGTAGTTGTTGAAGATTCAATTCAGCCGTATTTCACAAGATCACTGATTTCTGGAAAAAATTTCACTTATTTAAATAAAACAGGTGTTTAATAGCAGCTGTCTACGTATACACCGAACTGATCACGGAACTTTTCTAAGTTTAAAAATAAATTACTTGTTGACATAAAGCAGTTATATTCAAAAAAAGCACGAAAGATTATAACGGTTCAATTTCTTGCATATTTCGATAAAACAGAATCAACCGGGTAATGTTGATTGCCTCGCTGTAATTTATAAAAATATGCGCTTAATGCGAATACATAAAAATTTGACCTTGAGTTCCCCTTATTACCTTGCAATACAATCAATATAAGAAATACACATGCTAAATAACATCAAAACTATGAAAAGCTATTCAAATTTTATGCAATTCAATTTTTTGCTTTTACAAATTTAAACTAAATTTAAAAATACAAATAGCTCTTTCTCAAATATTCATTTCAATACTTCGTGAATTTCTTTACAAATAAAGTTCCAACTAAACTTAAGGTATCCGACTACGTTCGGAACTGTGATTTGGCAAAAGCGTATAAATGGATAATATTTAGGATATTTAGTGTCACTTAGATTAAAAATATAAAATTTTTTAAGAATGGTACTACAGAGTAAAAAATGATTTAAGTAAAATATTATGACAAAAAATGAACATAGAATGATCCATTTTCAAAATATTCTCCTTTTGTGAAAAATGCTTCTATTATAATAATATTGTGTGCCTGTGTATAGCTCAGATCTCTGTAGAGAGGCTCAACTAGAATTTTTTAAATATATAACTTAGGATTATCCATGTTTTACGACAACAGAGGAGAGAAATTTTAAGAAAAAAACGTCGATAATTATTTCAATGGGTGGTAACTCTGAAAATAATATGAATTTTTCAAAAATCATAGTTGAGCCTCTGTACAAAGGTCTGAGCTATATACAGTCAAAATATTACTATATAATAGAAGCATTTTTCACAAAAGGAGAACATTTTGAAAAAGTTTATTTTAAGTTAATTTAATTGTATTTAAATAATTTTTTTCTATAAAATTCCAAGTGTGCGAACGTTTTCAACTAATAAACATGAATACATCGGAATCATAATTCTTTTTTTAATATCTGCACTTGTTCTTATTGAAATAACCTAATCAATTTTTAAATGATATAACTCTTTTATTTTTAAAAATTAATTAAAAACTACTAAAAAAATTAAGCCACAAAAGTCTTCGTGCACTCAAAAAAAAAATCTCAACATAGCTTTAAATATTGTATTTCTTTCGTAACTGAGTAGGATATCTTTTAGTGTCCACAATAAATGTTAAACGTCTTTTTTAAGGATTTCCTCAGTTTTTTGTGTATATATATATATATATATATAATTTCTACATCGATATTCCTCCATTCATCTGTGATCATTGTTTTTACTTCCCATTTTGTGTATTTGTCATGATTTCTTACTTTAAATTGAAATTCTTACTAAAAATGCTTTACTAGGCTTAAATCAGCTGATTAAGAAAGGTTTTTCAGAAGGGGTTTTGGGGACTGTTATAGACCCACCAGATGCGTATGTTGAGAGCTTTGCGCTTGGGCTCATTATCTTGTTAAAAAATTAAATCTTCTTGTTCCTTGACATATTTAAATAAAGCTCGAGATTATAAATACCATAAAAAAATACTAAATTACCTAGTCCTGAACCCACGAACAAGCTTGCAATTTTATTTATGAATGTTTTTAGTGACAGAGGGAATGATAGTAATATTAACGTAACACTATAAAGCGACACTAGGTCTACTGGTGACGGACCTGGTAAATTTTGGACCTCTGCCAAGTGACGAGTACAACATTTGGGCTAGCACCCTTCTCTCCAAACTTCCACAGCACTCCAACAGAAGGAATTTCAGCTCGGCAGACTAAACAGGCATCAGCCCCTTTAGATGGATCCTCAATGGACCAAGACTCGAATCTGCGACACGTTTTTAGTGTAACTAACACTTGAAATCCGAGAAATTGAAAGGTGACCTTGAAAAAATTGGCAATTAAATTTTCATTGTTAGCGAATGAATTGATTGAATTTTTTTTTTTTAACGTCGGACTGTTCAGCTACACGAGGGCTTTTGGTGACGGACCACGTAATTTTGAACCATGGTCAAGTGACGTGGACGACACCTGAGCTGGCACCCCCTCTCCTAACTACAACACTACACCAACGGGAGGACGTTTCAGCTCTCGACAGATTTAACGTGCATCGCTGCCCTACAGGGCGGGTCTTCAGTGGTACTGGGCTCGAACTCTTGACAAGGCAAGCCACGATCCGATACCTATACCACTCGGCTACCGCGGCCACTTCATTGTTATCGAAATATGTAACTACGAACACTGATCTAAAGTGCAACTTACAAACGAATACTCTCCCTCATTCCCTGTAACGCATTTGAGTCGTTAACAATGCAAACATAATCGATTCATCGATACACAATTATTGCAAGAATCTATCGATTCACGTGATCGGAAATTGCTGAACGAATGATCAAAAAATGAATTGGAGATTGAATTTTTATTATAATCGAAATAATTATGAACACTAATCTAAATTTCAATTTGTAAACGAATACTCTCCCCCATTCCCTGTAACACATTTGAGTCGTTAACAATGTAAACATAATCGATTCATCGATACACAATTATTGCAAAAATCTATCGATTCACGTAATCGGAAATTGACGAACGAATGAAATATATTTTTAACGTTTTTTTTTTTTCTTTAAATTTTGCACCCTATTTGAAATTTACTTACAAATTCACATTGAATAAAAGTATCAATATAAGTATTAACAACTTTAAGTTATATATATGTTTGTTTAAAAAAAATTCATAGATATTCGAAGTTCAAGGCATTCATATTTAACTCATGCTGTGTTCGAAACTTAAATACTTCGATACTTTTTTAAATCCAAAATTGTTTAAAGTAAATAAAACTCAAAGTAAGTAAAACAAAATATTGATATCAGAATTACATTTAAAAGTTCAGATTTTAGGGAATAGATATTCTAATAGTTAAAAGATATTATTGAGTTAAAATTTCTCTTGTAAAAACTTTCCACGATTGTTACTTAAAATTAATTTTCAAATGTATGTCTTATTTCAAAAATAAATTTAAACAATTTAAATGCTCCAAATTTCTTTTAATTTTCAATCTTAAACTAAGCGACATATAGCTTCACAGACCGTTTTGCTTTTATTCACTTCCAAGAACTAGTTTTCATTAAATTTTGATAAATTTTTTTGAACATTTCTCAAGCCAAGGAAATATCATGGAGAAAAAATATATTTGTGGACTAACTGTTTGCCAACTCCGTAGTATATAAAGAAATAATATTTACACAAAAAGGTATGACAAAAGGTTAAAAAAAATTGTTTAAACATGCTCAAGGAAATAGTGATAGTTGATTCTTAAATAAAACACTATTTAGCAGACTACAACATTTATGTCTACATTTTTAATCTCTTTTTACAAACAGATAGAAAAATGATTTTCTAATGTCAAGTGAGTGATTGAATATTAACGTCGCACTATTCAGCTGCTTGAGAGCTTTTGGCGGCGGACATCGTAATTATGAACCATGGTCAAGTAACGAGGACGACACCTGAGCTGGTTACCCCTCTCTCCTAATTTCCATACTAACGGGAGGACATTTGAGATCTCAACAGATTTAACGTGTATCGCTACCCTACACGGCGGGACTTCAGCAGTAATAGGGTTGAACTCATGACACGCCGGCTAAGAGTACGTTACCTTGACCATTAGGCTACCGCGGTCACTTTTTAATATCAAAAGAATGTGTGTACTATCAATTTGAAAACGAATGCTTACAAGAGTTTCGAGAGAGAGCGTACAAAATCATTCTGCTGCAATTTTAGAGATTAGTAGAAAGTATTAGTTAGAAATTCTGTCCTTTTTATATCAAGAGGCTTGGGGTAACAGGAATAAGTATGTTTTTCAATACAATCGATTTCTCGAATTCAATAATTTATGTATTATATAAACAGTATATATTTATACAATATCATAAAAAATACCCAGCGAAGCAGTAGTGTAACGACTAGTATATATATACAGTCGGACCTCTATATAACGGAGTCGCTAAATCCCGAAAAAAACTTTGTTATATAGAGGTTCATCTTTCAATTATCTTTATATAAACCACATAAAACAAATTTTAAATTCATAAACATTATATATTAAAAAAGTAATTATTTACACGTTTTTGTGTAAATCAATAATATTTATTTTATATATCTTACCTATGAAAAAGAAAAACTGCGAGGAAAATTTCTTAACCCCTTTATCCACTTCCTGAAGAATTAGTTTTTTTTTTTTTGATGCTCAAGCACTTACGTATTGACATTTTCGAGCTACAATAAACAAAGTTACCAGTACGACTGATCAACACTACAAATGAACGAGACTAGTGCCAGAACACGGGGCAGGTTACAACTCCACTGAGGGTGAAAGGGGATATCAATGATGTTTCCTGTGAACTGGATGATGGTGGTTAAAGGTTGCTCTTCTTGGATGAAAGACCCAGAATTGTATTGCTTTTAGCGAGCTAGATACGTAATAAGACCAGTTCAAGGTTTGTGATCACCATAAAAGGAGTTAAAAGGAAGAATAACTTGAAATGTCCAGAAATACTTTTTACAAAAAGCAAGAAAAAAAATTTAATCACAAGAGAAAAAGTTTGTTATATAGAAAATGCACTTCGTTATTGGGAGGTTAATTTACGAAGAAAATCGTGAAATGTTCTTGATTCCAGGAAAAATTTCGCTATATAAAAAAATTCCCAATATAGAGGTTCATAATATGGAGGTTTGACTGTATATGAGTCGCTCAGAAGCCAATGCGATTTAATCCATTTTGTGATATTTTCTGATTTTTGTAAATTTTGATAAAATAAATAATATTCTTCTTAGTTATTAAAGAATAAAATACTAA
>BMAV01001885.1:0-31977 GCA_019973955.1 Trichonephila inaurata madagascariensis
AAAGGATAAAAAAAAAAGAAAAACAAACATCCTGCGATAATGCTATCCGATTGTTGCCAAACCACACAAAATTTGAATTGTTAAAGAATAATTTTAAAAAAAATTGATTTATTAGAAAAATAACCCCATTACTTATCAAAGAACGAAAAATGTATAAATATGACAACCAACAAACATAACTATAGAAAAAATATGATTAATCACGAAAAATGCGTGTTAAGTATAAAATTTTCGCATTCAGAGAAAATCGTCACATCATATGACGTCATAATACTGAAAAATAATTTAAAAATTATATTTTAAAAATTTAGGAAGAATTACTTAATAATAAGTGCATAAGAACCCGTCCACAGAATCAAATGCAACGTTATATCAAAATTTCGAGGAAATGGTCAAGTACTTTCGGAGATTAGCGGCTTTAAAAAACACACATTACATTTTTATTTATATAGATGTAATATAAAAATGCAATTTTTAAACTATATGTAATAATCATATTATTCGTTATTTATTTTTTTTTTTTAATATTTATTATAAATCTTTTCATATTTTTGTTATTTCTATATTATTAATATTGTTATTTATTTATAATTATTATTGTTATTTATTTATAATTTATTATGTTATTTATTTCTAACTATTTTTGATGTTTATTTATGGCTATTCTTATGTTATTTATTTATAGTTATTATGATATTATTTATAATTATGTAATACAGTATTCTTAGGCATTTTTTATTTTTTACAATATGATGATTATTCTTTTTAATAATTACTATTAAATTATATTATATGATTATTATATATAATAAATTATACTAAATGAATCTTGCATATAATTACGATAAAATTATATTATAAGATTATTATATGCTGCTTTATAATACAATTATTAGTACATGTTACTTTTTATTATATTATATTGATATTCATTATTTATTGATTGATCTAGGTTATTCTCAATCCCTGTATACTTCATTTGAAATACATTTCAATGTATTTCCAAACAATTCTTTAAAATTACTGTATAACATTTGATTGAAAGGTTTGTTTTAATAAAAAATAATTTATAATTTTTTTTTTCTTTTTGATTTTGAGGTTTTTGATGAAAAAATATATTATTAAAATTTTAACTTTTGGTTGTTATTTCTTCAATAATTCCCTTGAATCAAATTATGTATGCACTACCAATTTTTTTAAGCAGCTTTTGACTATTATGAAGACATATTTTTTGTAAGAAAGAATAATTTTATCATTAACTTTCTGTTCTTCCCTAAATATATATGTATTTTCAATTTTCACAATTTTTCGAATTTTACGAGGGTTCAAAAAAAAGCCATTTTCTATTGCAATCATATAACTTACTGTTTTCTTAATAAGAAGATACAAAGATGGTATATCATTTTCCTAAATGTCCCCCAACATTCACAACAGAATAAAGAGTTAAAAAAATGTTTAACCCTTTTGCATTCTTTTTTTCAAAATTTAGTTATACAAATGCAAACACAGTTTAAATGTTATTTTTAAAAAATGCAATTATCTTTCTAACGAAATTTTGGAATATTTTTTTTTTTTTTTTTTTTTTTAAAAAAACTACCTCAATTTTTTTTTAAAAAAATTAATGTATTTTAATTTTTTTAAATACGTTTAAAAATTGTTTATTTATTTTTAGTTATGAATTATGTATAACTTAAGATTAATTAAATTTTTTTGTGTTTTTTGTTGAAAAGTACAGAAAAATTTAGTTTTCCCAATAATTACAGGTAATTGTTATATTAACTAATTTACTTTATTTTGAATTTTTTTTGCAGAAATAATTGTGTTTGAATGGGGAAAATTTATAGAGCGATGTAAAGAGGAGGAAATTTTTTTTCGGACAAAATTTTTACTTCAACCCAGATATAAAAAATTTTTTTAATTAAATTTAATTATACTGAACATCGAAACAAAAATTTTTGAAAAAGACTCTTTTTTTTTTTAAAACAATGCCGTGTTTGCTAAACTGGAAAATTTACGAATAAATTAAGATTGATTTAGTGAATAGTGAGAAAAGAGCTAAAAATTGAAGATTAGTATTTAGCATAAAATAATTAATAACGACCTTTTATCTATTCAAAGAAAATTTTTTCCCTTTTTTTAAAAAGACCCCTTATATTGGTTTTCAATTTTAGACATTTCAAAATTTAATTGTGCTTTTTTATTATAATTATATCCAAAGGATGTTGCAAATCGTGCCAAATTATTATTTACAGATACAGATTCCTGTGTTATATTATTTCAACTTCAGATATTATAAAGTATGTTTTAAAATTTCCCTTGTTTGACACAGCTATACCCCTCCAAATCTTTTTCTTTATAATTCCTTAAATAATAAAGTTTGGAAAAATGAAAGATGAGTTAAATGGGATATTAGAAAACAAAATTCGTGGGTCTCAAAGCAAAATGTACACATAAAACATTGACTTTAAAAAAATACAGCAAAAAGGTACATAGATCTTTTTTAAAAAAAGAAAAATTTTCCCCAGAAGACTATAAAAAATTGCCTCAAAATAATAAGAATCAAAGAGTTTAAACCCGTTAACATTTATACATCAAATAGATTCTGTAAAAGTAAAAAAATTCTTTTCCCCCTTCGTCAAAAAAAGATATATTCTTGAAGATGGTATTCAACTTAAGTTTTGGAAACTGTCATATAAATGAAAGCTAATATTTTTAAAAAGAATTTAATATTATTTTCTTATAGTATTGATTTCTACATTTTTTTTTATTTTTTTATGTTTGGAATGTAAATTTTTTCCTCTTTTTTTATGCATATACGTCGACTGTATTTTATTTATATTGAATGATATCGTTATTTAAATCTTCTTATATTATGCATTTTGAAAATATAAGATTAAATTGATTTTCCTTTTAGCATATTGTATTATTGTGTTTATTTCAACGATTCTTTAAATGTTTTTTAAAAAAAATATAAATTAAATTAATTTTTCTGTTAGCACATTGTTCTATAAAAGGAAAATTGTTTTGAGTTCGGACGGAATCAAAATTAAGTGGGAATCAAATTTACATTATATTTCGTAAAATTTTCCCATCAGAAATTTCGACTGAGACGGATACTTTTGTCGCTAGACAAGAGATCTGTTCATTTTAAATCAACATAGGTAGGAAGTATTTAAAAAAAAATTCCCAATTTGTTTTTTTCCTTCAAAATTTAAATTTTAAAAAAAATATTTGGGAAAAATCTCTAGCGGGTTCCCTTTGGAACAAGTTTGAAAGTTTTGTGTGTGTGTTTGTGTCATCTCCTTCTTCATTCATTAAGTCATCTATTTTTAAAGCATTAGTAATATCTTCTCCCCAAAAAACATGCCTTCAGAAATTATGTCAGCATTTATATCAATCGTTTGGGATAAATTCATAACATCAAATAATTTTGGGAGGAAAAAAAAAATTTTTGTTTCTAAGATTCGTCTGTCAAAGAAATTTTTTGCCAGTTACAAGGTCCATATAATATCATAGAAAATAGAATTTTAAAGGTTTGGAAATTCCATTGTAAATGAGAATACTCAAGTAACAAACGTAAATTTTTTTGAACTATTATTGTCTCAATAAATTTTAACAGTAAATATATAAAATGGGATCCTTTCTCTTAATTTCTAACATACAAATAAAAATGAACTTAAAAAATTTTTTTTTAAAAAAAAGAAAACATTTTTGAAAAAAAAAATGGCCCGACAAACTTAAGTTCCCCATTTTCCAAAAAAGTTCATCCCCATCAAGATTATAATTTCTTTCAATATTAAAATTTAAAAAAATTATATTAATTTTAACCAACTAATTCATATAATTAGTAAAAATACGAATCGTCTTCATTAAAAAAATACATGTGTTCTAAAACCAATTATATTGAGGGAAAAGACCCCTTACCAATTCGAAAAAAAGATTGAATGATTCATCTTCTCATAAAAGTATTTATTTTTGCAATTATTGTTTGCATTAAAAAATTAAAAAAATATTTTTTTTTCTTATTTTAAAAAAATTTTTAATTGAAAAATAAATAGTAAAATCTATTCAATGAATTCCGCATTTCAAATTTTCAAACGCATGCGCAGAACGTTTTTTAGATAAGGATGCCCCTTATCACCCCTTTTATCTCTTCTCCCCCTTTGGGGTTTGTCCACGCTCCATTGTCCCCAAAAACCCGGGGTTTTATATTACTAACAGTGTTCATATCAGAAATTAGTTTTTTTCCCAGAAAATTTCCTTTTATTCTTCTTGTGTATGTCGAAACACAAGTACCCCCTATAACTGTCAACAGTAGTCTGCAAGCATTGACTCATCAAAACGACCCTGATATTCCGTTCTATTGTTCCCATGTATGATGAAATATTTCCCGTGTTCATCACTTACAGCTTCACAATTTTGGAAAAAAGACCAAACTGGGAATGAAAAAAATGGATCTTTAGAGAAAATTTGCACCCTAGATCGGGAACTTTGGGGGTTTTTTCAAACTGTTGATAGATCTAATTTTTTTTTGCTCCCTGAAATCCTCGTCCCACACTTTTAAAGGCTTCTCAAGCTGTTTCCTTTTTCCCTTCAGATTTTTGATAAAAAGCAGGTTCCTTCATGATTTTGCGTATTTGAGGACCCATGAAGATTCCTTCCTTAATCTTTGCATCACTCAATTTTTAAAATTTTGTGGTGTTGGAAAGCCTCCATCCTTGTTAATGGATTTCACAAATTTTTTTCATTAATTTCAGCAATGTGCAGGCGTAGAAGCAGAATGTCTTTTGGTTTTTACTAGGGATTATTTGGGGACATTTCTCTCCCCGGGATTTTGGATTTCTGGACAGCCATTTGTTTTGTATGTAGTGCGATTTTCAATTTCTACTGTTCCATAAACACAGAAAACAGCAGTATTTGGTATAGACTAATTGCATTCCATGAGTAAACCAACGACTTTCAAGTCACCCCAGATCACCCTTTATGATCCCAATATTTTATTGACTCTAAAAGTAATTTCACATTTGCATAAGTTTTTCCTAAAACCCGTTGTATAGTAATATCTTTTAAACTAAGCTTGGAAAGTCTATAAGCAGCCTCTAGTTATTTGAAAAAACTTAATTTTGAAATTCATCAACCGTTGGCATCAATGGTGCAACCCATTTAATTTCTTCTCAAAGAAGATTCTTTTCACGAGTCCTGTCTTTGTAACCTTGACGCCTGGTAAAGTAGATTCCGTTCAGAAGCTCTGCCTTCTGTTTTGACAATCAAAATTCTTACGACGTTACCGATTCCTTGATTTAGTTTTGGGGATTGTTACATGAATCGTGCACTAAATTTTTTTTTGTCCTACTGACGCTCTAGGTTACACTCAAAAAACACTTGCAGATGGCGCTGTTGCGTGCCTTTGTTAGAAGCTAAAAAAAGATCTATATACTCGCTATAATAAACATCCCAAAAATTATACACAGAAAGTAAAGACGAGGGAAAATACAGCTATTTATGAATGGTTCATTCTTGAAAAAAAATTTTATGTTGATTTCCATGTTTAGTGGGTCAAAATGTACATAATAAAATATTTTTTAGCCCGAAACATTTTTGGTGTTGCCTAGAATATTAGGTTTTAATGTATTATACTGTCAACCCTTTTGTCATATCCAAAAAATGCCAAATACCATTATATGCTACAAATAGTGAAAACCATTTTTTATGCATGTTCAAACATAATAACTAGAAAAATTACAGCATTTGTCGATGCCCTTTAAATTTTAAAAAAGCTGGTCAACTGTATGATATGTAAGTACCAAATATTAATTACATTTTTGTATTTACTGTATGTGGTTAATTTTACATTAAAGTACTTTTTTAGCAGAACCTTTCAATAAATTTATGGTTTTGATACTTGTCAATTAGTGTCACGGCAGCCACGTAATTGCTCCATTTTCCCCAACTGATTGGCTGTTTTTTTATATAAAACACTTTATAAATCTTTTATTGTTTTGAGTGGCATGATTTGAGTGGTGCCAATTTTTTTGCGGTGATGTTAATACTTGTAAGCGATTTTTTTAAATTGGGGCATTTGGTTAATTTTTTTTAAAAATATTTTTGTTCCCGCTCTGAATACAATTTTTCTTAAATCCTTTTTTTTTTTTTCCTTTTTTAGTTTCCTTACAGATGATCTAGATTAACAAAAAACTGACTCTGTTATCATTATCACTGTTTGTGTTGAAAGGAAGAGATTACGAGAAAAATTTATGACACTTGATAATAAAAAATTTTTGGAAAAAAACAAACACCAAGTCCCTTTCTCAGTGGCACGACAGCCCAGGGGGGCCCGGGTTCTCAAGATTTCGTAACAAGAGTTTTTCTTTAAGGGGTAGTTTTGTTAGCTCAGCCCCCAAACCTGGAGGACAGGGGCCATTTTAGTCACCTTCTACGAGATTCTTTACTTGGGACTATTTTTTTCACACCCGGTCACCACACCGGTAAAACCCCCAAGTGGTGGGGCTTTAAACAATAGAATAAATACTTTTTAAAAATTTTTTGGTGGATTCCATGTCAAAAATTGGGAGAAAGGATTTAAATAGAATTTTTTGGTTAAATGTAGGCAATGTATTTAAAAAATTAAAATCAAATATTTTATATTCTGTTTTTTAGGGGAATGATTTATAAAATTTCAAAAATGATTCACTTGAAGACAAAACCTTAAGGAATAATTTTATAAAAAAAATAAAAAAAACTTTTTCATGTCATGAAAAACTAAAAAAATATTCCCTGCTGTCTATATATATATATACTATGTCTTTTTTGTTTATTTCATGTCAATAATTTAATATCAACCTTACCCCTTCTAAATTATATCAAATGATTAAAATATTTATTGTTTTTACCTTTATTTTTTTCATGTCAATTCCGTTTCACTTAGAAATAGTTAACTGGACATATTTTCAAAGATGATACTGCAAAAGTATGTTCTTCTGTAGATGGGATATATGCTAATAATCTTAAAAAATTTTATTATTTGGGCTGAGAAAAAGGTATATGACAATTTTTCCCCCAACACATCTATTGTTTTTTTCCTGAATCAAATTATTAATCATACCTGAATGCAATTATTCATTTTAAAAAAATAAACTATGAAATAAACATGATGTTCAAAAAAACATTTTTTATCCCCATTACTTTTCTAAAATTCATTTCCCCTGTTTAAAAAAGTTGAATATTTTTTTAAGATAGGGATTGTTTTCAATTGAACGTGACAAACACTAAGTTTAATATATAATCTTATTTAAATTATGCTTTTTTTTTGTTCTATTTGAAGAATTTTTTAAAGGGTTGATGATGCAGATACTTCATAATTTGTCAATTTCTATTTTTTTTTTGCGCAAACTTTTAGCTACAGTTTACAGTTTATTTATAGTTTTATATATTTATGTATTTTCCGTTTTGCGGATGCAAGTAAAAGTTGCAAAATGATACAACCGATGCTAAAAGAATTTTCCCCACTGGTAACCTTTTTCCACGCATTTTAAAAACAACCGGTCAACTACCAGAAATTTTTTCTTTACATAAAAAACAGATAAAAAACCAATAAAATTAACATATTTTTGCGTGAATTTTTGTATTGTATCAATAAAACCTACTTGGCAAGATTTCCCAAAAGGAAACGGAAAAGTCCTTTTATTTATATTTTTGGATTTACTATCACTATATTTATTAACATATATTACTGATTTACATTATAATTTTTTCATTTTTTTTTTATTTTTTCTCCAAAGGGATGTTGAGTTTAATGTAAAAGGGGAAATCTGTGACAGTACGCCCCCATAGGCATTTTTTTCTCCCTATGACAAAAAAAAAACATCTCTCCTGACTGTGTAATACAAAAATATAAGGCAAAGAAAAGCCGGTTTTGGGCAAAACCATTATTGGAAAAGGAATTAAGGGGGTATCCAAACCTTATAGTAGAAAAAACCTGTAAGTCATATTCTGTTTGTGTTTTTTTTCAAATGTTAAAAATGTAAGGAAAAAATTTGCTTAAACTGTTTTCAGCAATTGGGGGGCCAAACAAGGGGAAAATTTTTTTCTACAAAAAATCTTTAATATTGAAATTTTTTTAATAGAAAAAAAGCCTTAAAATTTTTAAGGCCGACTTGTTTAACCTATTTCAAAAGTAAAATGAATAAATTTTTGTGATATTTGTGCACTTAGATTGAATAAAGTATAAAATTGTTTTGCATATTTTGTAAAAAAAAATTTTTAAAAACAATATTTGAGCAAAAATTAACTTAGAATAACCTTTTTCAAAATGTTTTCTCCTTTTGTAAAAAATGCTTCTTTTATAATATTTTGCTTGTAAAATTTAGCCCTCAACAGAGGCTCAACTTGATTTTGAAAATTCACATTTTTTTTCAGTTTAAAAACCCTTTGAAATAGTTATGGTGTTTTTTTTTAAAAATTTTCTCCCCTGTTGTCAAAACATGGAAAAACCCCCTTCAAGGTAAATTTTAAAAATTTAGTTGAGCCTCTGTATAGAGGTCTGAACTAAAACAAGCAAAATTTATTATCATAAGCTTTTTTTCAAAAAAAAGAATAGTTTGAAAATGGGTCTTTTTGTATTCTTTTTTTCAAAATATTTATTTAAATAATTTTTTATTGTAAAAATTTTCTTAAAACAATTTTATATACTTTTTTCTAATAAAATGACACTAAATATCCTAAATATTATATCCATTTATCCCATTTAAAGCCCGGTTCAAACTATGGATCCCTTAAATATTCGGATTTTATAATAAGTATATTCTGAAAAATTTAAAAATTTTTAATTTAAAAAAAAAAATGTATTTGCATTGATATTTTGGTTTTATTGGATATAAATCCATGTGAAATGTCAAATATGAATGGATTTTTTTTTCTTTTTTTTTGTCTTTTTCAGCCTCATTCTTCAGAATAGATATTTTTGGTGAATCAGCCTATTTTTGATATAGAAGATCAATAATTTGGGATTTCTTAAAATTTATAAATTTGACGCGTTATCACTTTATTTTCCCTATCAAATTCAAGAATTTTTTTTTTTAAAATTGTTTTGGTATGTGAGCCCTAGGTTGAAAAACCTTTTAAAAAAAAATCAACTTGCCATTCAATACTTGATTTTTAACTGAATAGATTTTTTTAATGTATACGTTACTGTATAATGTGCAAGATATTTAAAATTTGGTTTAAAAAAAGGTTTGGGATGAAAATAGCACTTATTGCTTTTCTGAAACATATTTTCAAAGCTCTGAAAATTGACAAAGCTGGACTTTTTGTTGTTTTGGACCGTCTACTGAAATGCATTGTGTTGAGCAATGATAAACCCATTTTTTTTATGAGGGACTAAAACAAAAAAGTATTTAGACTAATCAAAGTATATTTTAAATTTCTTACTAATACATTGAATTAAGCTGTAACTTCTCTTTTTTTAAATTTGCTAAAAAAAAAATTGGGGCCCATAGTGTGCAATCTTTTTAAAAAAAAGAAAAAAAATTTTTATGTGTGAAAATTATCAAAAAAATGGAAATACCTGTATGTATGAAAATTTATTACACTGAAA
This sequence comes from Trichonephila inaurata madagascariensis, assembly GCA_019973955.1. Lineage (NCBI taxonomy): Eukaryota > Metazoa > Arthropoda > Arachnida > Araneae > Nephilidae > Trichonephila > Trichonephila inaurata. The sequence goes on from BMAV01001885.1 coordinate 9,593, forward strand.
CTAAGGTTGACGATGGCAAACCGAAAATGTTTTTCAAAATTGGCTTTAGATTTTTTTTTTTTAAGTTTGAAGTAATTTTTAATATTTTATGTGATATGTAAAGTCTCATTTTTAAAAAGTGTAAATTATTTTCCTGTTATCTGTATCTCCCAAAAAATAGCATTGTGTTAAACTGATAGACATATTTTTTTAAGGGGGGGGGTAAAAGAAGAAAGTGCTTAAAACTACAAAGTTTTTTTGAGAATTTCATTATACTAACACATTGAATTTCAGCTAAAAGAAAAAAAGTGGTTTTGTATCTTTTTAATAAAAGAAAAAATTTCCATTTTTTTTGTTAACCACCCACAGAAAGCCCATACATTTAAAATTGGTTACAAAATCATAATAGCTTTCAAAATTTCTTAAATTTTTTAAAAGTTTTGAAATGATTCTTTTATTTTTAATGATGGGATGTTAAGTCTATCTTTAAAAAATGTAAATTATTTTTCCCGGATTATTTTTTTATAGCTTGTATCCACTAAAAGTATTGTGTTGAAGGATGGACAAATATTTCTAGAAGTGGGCTAAAAAAAAAATTTTGGCAGGCCCAAATTTTTTTCCACAAAAAAAAAACTAAAAATATATTTTGAGAATATCTTAATATTAATGCAACGATTAAAGTTTTGACTTTTTTTATTTCATATCTTTTCGTTTTTAAACAAATATTAAACCAATAATCATGTTTTCATTGTATGCATGTTCATTACAGTAGGTTCTATTTTTTTTGCTCATGAGAAAGTGTTTAAATTTTATTTAAAATTCTTGTAGCTATGTTTTTCATATGTCATCGTATTCAAATTCCATAAGAAATATCCCCAATATATCAGAAATAAAGCATAACATTAACTGTTTTTAAACCTTGAAATGTGAAAAATTTTTTTCATTTTTTAGTTCGTTCATTGCTAATGTAGATTAATGAATCAGTTGCACTAAATTCTTATTAGCTCAGCATTTTTCACATTGAAAGAAGTTGAGACATGGGAAGTAAGATACCAACAACTTATAGTGCTGACCTTGTTATTTTATTTCCGTTTTAAAATTTTTTAAAATAATTTTTTTGTCAATTGGAATTGTCTAAAAATTAATTGGGATATTTTCATTTGTTAGTCCAAAACTTCTGTATACAAATTCTTACCCAATGAAATACATGTGTTGAATTTGAAAAGAGACTGTAAAAAATAAGCACAAAAAGGTTTTGGGTTAAAGATAAACAAGTAGGAAAAAAGAGACAATATTTTAAAATTGTAATGTTAGCTGTCTTGTATGCTGTTAAAATTGTTTAATTATTTTTATCTCAACATATATGTTTTATATATTTGTTTTAGGAAGTGGTTGACGTTGAGACAAAGGGCATAAAACTATGTATTTGACATTGACTATGTAAATGTATTTTAATTTATGTGTGTTTGCATATAAATTTTTTTCTTTTTAAATTATAATACATCTTGTTGTCATTATAATACATCTTGTTGATAAATATTTCAATATAAAATAACTCATTTGAAAGCATTTTAACTCCAGTGTTTTTCAAATCATTGCCTTTTAAGAAAAAATTTGAACCAAATTGTTACAGTCAGTTTTATGTTTAAACAAAAAAGGTTTAAAAATTTTTTTTTTTCCCTTTAAACCCCTTAACAGTTGCATAATTTTGAAGAAAACAGTCAAAAAAAGTATCTATTGTTTTATTAAAAAGAAAATTTATAAAACTATTTAATATATGTATTTATTTTAAATTTTAAAAAATTTTGCTTGAAATAAAAAAAATTAATTTTTTTTTTTAAAAAAAACGACATTTAGGGTTATTATGACTGAATGTGGGTTTTCAGCAAATAGAAAAAAAATTTAAAATAAACTAGCCTTACAGTAGTCGCATATAATGTGTAACATTGACATATGACATGTTATCATGGTAAATACGCAATGTCAAATCCTAAAAAAAGGTTAAATAAGTATGATTGGAAAAAATTTTTCTATCGAATAATTATATCCTTACCAAAAATTTAATTTTTTTTAACACAAGGGTAAAGAAATTTTTTTATCAAAAATATTTATTCTTGTTCAATTTGGGGAAGAGTGGATACGACAGACTTAGATAAGTAAAAATAACTACTTGTGATTTCAAAGTATTTAAAACCATTGAAAAACAGCATCAATAACATACCACTGTTTTTGTCGAAATATATCAATTTGTATTCATTTCGAGCTTTGTTCATCAGTCAAAAAACTATAGTGGCTAACTTCTTTTAAATATTTTTTGAATAATTCATATTATTTACTCGTATACTCTTAAGAATGTTAACTTAACAGTAAATATAATTATTAATATAGTTTACACATACAAATTAATCTCAGATTTCTTACACAGCATACTGAGACTTGACAATTGGCGAAGGATCGTAAGTTTACCCCTAAAAAAAATTCGAATTTTTTTTTAAATGCTAACTTTAAAAACAAAAAAAAACAACTACCAAAGAGTTGGACCCAATGCGAGGGTAGTGAGGAGCACCATCACCCCAAAGGGCTATCTTGATGGACCAGGCCCGACAGAGTTTTGATGACGCCCAAAAAAAGGAGGGAAAGTTTTTCTACGCGCAATCGCTCTGTGGGGGAATAAAAAAACTTTGAACATTTATTTTTTTTCATGTCATAGACAAAAATTTTCCCCCCTTTATAACGATTATTTTTAATTCTCCTCCAAATATTTTCTGAGGGAAAATTATGTATTAATATGCTAGAATGATGCATAGTTTTTTCCCCGGAAAAAGGGAAAAAAATCACTCATGAAAGGCTCCTAACAGTATAAGAAAATCTAAGAAAAAACGACTCAATATAAAATAATTTAAAAGGAGATAAAATAAAAACACTTACTTGCAAAAAAAAATTTGAAAAGTAAGCATTGAGGCATATTAAAAAAAAATCCGGAATTTAGAAACATTTTGCTGGAGTTTCTTTTCCTGTGAAATGATTTTTTTTATGCTCATAGAATCAATGAACATAAAAAAAAGAAAAATTATAAAAAAAAAATGCATGAAAAAATATATACAAATATAGAAATGACAAACACTTTTAGACACCACAGAAATTATATAGTAAAATAGATTCTAGATTATATGCTAAAATATTCAATTAAATAATTCATTCATTCAATATTCAAAAATATAAAATAATTTCAATCAATAAAATAAAAAAAAACATTTACTTGAAAAAAGAAAATATGAAAAGAAAAAGTATTTGAGGCATATTATTCATAAAAATGCATATGACATGAGAGAGAGAGAGAAAACAGTTTAGACACTATAATAATTATTTTAGCAAATACAGGACGTTAAAACTATATAAACATTAGTAAATACACTTACTTATAAATAATCAGGGGAAAAACTTTTCATGGAATATATCATTAATGAGGCAACAAACTGATTATTTTCAAATTTTGTATCATTTGCATTTGTGTGATTTTTTTTAATATATTATTTACATTATTTTTATGCATATTTTAAAAATTCAATATTATCTATGGTAAAAATATCAAAAAAATCAAAAAAAAGTTTTGTTAAAAAATAACATTTTACATACTTTGAATGCTTAAATCTTTATGAAAATAATTTAAACGAATAACATAAATAAATAAATAATTTTTCTTCAAATAATAGTTATGTGAACAATTAAACATGTTCACAAAATGTATGTAGTATAAAAAAATTACAAGGATATACATGCAAAATGAATAACATACGAATCGATAATTGAATATTTAAATAAATAAAACAAAAATATAAAAAGCAAACGTTAAGCATATATACCCAAATGTAACAAATACTTTTTTCAAATATGAAAATCGGCATTTACAAAAATAATAAAAACGAATGCAAGACTTTCCCACAACACGTGAAATTCCAGACACGCTTCTGTTATGCCTGTAAAGAAAGATAATTGACAATCAACTTTAAGAAACTTCGATTCGAATGTTTTCGATATTAACAAATTAAAAATGTATTATTGCATTGAAATGACTTTCATAACAATGTCTGTGGGCGTTTTTAAACCTCCTCTATCCAGAAGTCTTAAATATTTTGTCCCTTCGACATTTTCTGAATTGAAATTAATCTGCTTACCTAAAACAAATGTATGTTTAATCGGAGCATTCAATTTTTATATTATGCACAAATATATATATAAAATTTAATATATATATTTTCCCTATATACTTTAAAAACGATACTCTTCTATTGAAATATCTCTGATTTTTTCCCTAATGTTTAATATTTCATTGAAATCTTGATATCTATTTTAAACATAAATATCTCACCTGAATGATTTGAAATTAAATTTTTTGGTGAAATAGTACCATATTTATCTGAGTGCAAAGTTAACACCTTTAAATCCCAATTTTTTTTCAGCTTCAAAATTTCCTGCACAGTGACATGATAATTTGCCGGACATTTGTCTTATTGCCCAAAATCGGCTTTAAATTATCAGTTTGGAAATTTTTCCAGTTAAAACATTTTGAAATTCTGCTGCGAAAAAAGATACTTTATTAGTTCTGGGATTGTTTTTTGTACCTCACAAAGCAAAAATTTTTCCCTCGCAAGCAACCTTCTCTTTTTTTTTTTTAAAATTTTTTCCAGCAGTCCAGCCACTGAACAAATTTTGAAAAAATGAATCTATCATCATCCATTGAAAAAAAGGAACACTGTTTTTTCAATTTAAGATTTTGACCCTTTTATTGGATCTTTAATATTCTTTTTTCAGAAATTAAAATATTTTTTGATGAATATTGCAGTGCCCCTAAACATTTCTGGGTAGCCTAATTTATCTTTTAATATAAAGTGCAGTAAATTGCTTTCTTAAAAAATTTTTAAAAACTAATTTAACATTTTTTTTCCCCAAAATTTGTTGGTTTAAATTTTTAAACAAAATTTAGGAGCTAATTTAACAATAATGTTCATTTCTTCGTTATAAATTTTAAATTTAAATGAAAAATGCTTTTCGGATTTGAGAGAAAATTCTGAAGGATCAGGATCAAAAAGAAGAATCAGCATCTTTCATTTAAACCCAATTATTTCGTATAGATTTGATAAATGTACTGAATCAAAAAAAAGAAATTTTTTTGCATTTTTGCTGGATTAAAAACACTTTTTTGGTACCATTACACAATTTAGAAAAACAATTTCTATTTACTCTGTTATTATCACTTACAATACAAACAACTGAAAAACCTATTTTTTCCATTGTGACAAAATTTCTAAAGTCATAGAATGCAAGTCTTCAGCATTCATTTCTTTCAAGATTCAATGATACTATTTCTTTTTTTTTTACTCAATAAAGAGTAAAAAAACTTTGAATCGGGTCCTTTCCTTTCTCAGTAAATCAATTATTTTATTACATTTATATGTAATCGCTGATTTGAAAAAATTTCATAACAATATTACCTGTTTTCTCATGGTCTTTCAGTTCTTTACACCTACCTCGTAGATAATTTTCATTAGCCAGGTTGACAAACCTGGAGTAACATTTAATCAGATGTAACTCTTTAATTGTCTCCCCTTGGGAAAATTTTTCCCTTATCTCTTACAGGGGAATAACATGTGGTAGATTTAATGTACATGCAAAAAAAAAAACCCTTAAATTATCTATACTTACGGCTATGTTTATTCAAATTTAATAATTTCATTTGCTCTAAAATAAAATTTTGCCTCGAAATTTCAGCATTACAGTTTTCAATATACTTTTCCCATGATTGAATAGCCATAACTGATGAGGAACAAATTAATGGAAGGATTTCTTCAAAGACATTTACGTGGTTGTATTAAGAATATAAACAATTCGCTGAAATATGTTAACCTAGGGGGAAATTTTAAAAAAAAAATTTTTTCCATTAAAATTTTCAACACAGAAGGTATTTTTAAATTTCCCGATTATTATTAAATCTAACAATAGAGATCTGTATTTTTTTTTTCAGGGTTTTTTAAAATAGAAGGACAATTTTCGCAATTAAAAAAAAAAAGAAAAATGTAATGCAATTTCACAATTGTTTTAGAACATGATTTTAGATAAGAAAAGATATGGGTTTTCTCGCATGACAATTTTTTTTAAGGAGACTCGTCACCTTTTTTTTCCCAAATTTTTTTTTGGGGGTTTTTAATATTTTTTGTAATTATTATAACAAGTACTAGTAAACTAAGAAATGTTACCATGAAAAAAATGGCTAAATTTAACAAAAAATTTTAAAGTTAAATTTTTTAAAAAAATTTTTTAAAGATTTTCCCAAATTTTTTCTTCTTTTAATTTTTTTTTGACCCAAAAATTTTTATTAGGGTTATAAGACTATGAGTTAACCTTTGGGGTCTATTTTACAATAAACAGTTGTTTTGGAAAAAAAAATTTAAAAAGTATATATCAATGGAAAAAAAGGGTAAAAACATGATTTCTTACATTTTTTTTTTATAAAAATTTTTTTTATTCAAAATATTGAAAAAAGGATCCTAATTTTATTTAAACACATTATAATAAAACATAAAACCAAAAAACAAGTTGTTTTTATAAATATCTGTAGAATTTTGTACTTTTTTAAAAAACCATGATTTCACGAAAAAACTCAAACTGGGAAAAAGCAGTTTAAGAATACCAATCGAAATAAATATCAAAAAAAAATATCTAAGATTTGTAATAATTTTTTTAAATATTGTATAGATATATACCTTTTAAAAAAAAGCATAATACAATTCAATTTTTAAAATATTAAACAAAAATATAAGCATTTTATAAAATGCATGTCTCTGTAAGCCCAAAATTACGAAAAATGGGAAATATCATTATCTGACTTATTTTTGCAAGAAACATGTATAAAATATATTCAAAAATAAATGATATGCATAAAATAAATAAGTGAAGGTACATAAGTGTACAATAGAAAAATTTTTTAGCGTTTATAAAATTAATTTCTACTTAAATCAACATCTAATATAAAATAAAGTAAAACAAGTTTAATCAAAAAAGTACTATTTTTAAAAAACAGTTTTTTTTTAAAATTTGGGCCCGCACCATAAGTCATTCCTTCTCTCTTCTTAGCTAATAACCCTTTTCTATGTATTGCTTTTTAATAAGCAAGAGCCAGTTTTTTACTGGTATTTTGACGACGTTTTCTAAATTGTTGTTTTTGACAATCCCAAAATAGTAACAAGTTGTTTGGAGAACCCCAGTTTTACCCTAAGCTTTTTTTTTCTTTGGGACTTCCCAAAATTTTATTAAAACGGCTTTTTTTCCCGCCCCTTAAAACGTCTTTTGTTAAAAAATTTTTTTTGGGACTTTCAAAATTGTTCCCCAAATTTTTTGCATTTTGGTTTTCCACATGAATGGTTTTTTAAAATTCATTGGCAAGTCTTTTTGATAAAAAGAATTTTTGGGGAAATTTTTATTTATTGGTGTTCTAATTTAAATTTTTGTTGCCATTTTTAAAAATCGCAATTTTAAAAAATGTTAACCACTTGGCCATCCTTTTTTGGTACAAAACCAGTCCCAAAAGGACTTTGGGAAATTTTGTTTTATTTAGGTTCCCAATTACCCTAATTTGAAAAAATTCCCAAACCGAAGAAAAATCGAAATTTTTTAATGGTCCCCTTTCAAACCACGCAGATTTAAAACACCAAGTTTTTTTCCGAGGCACCAAGGTTTTTTTGCCTTAAAAGCTATGAAAAATGTACATTTTCTTTTTCTGGTATTTCCCTCCTTTATTTCTCTCCTTTTGGAGTAAAGAATTTTTTTAATTTGTTTTTTTCAAACCCACCTGGTTTCCATAAAAAATTGAGCCAAGTTTTAATAATTCAAAGTGTTCTCTAAACCTTTTTGCTGATTGATACTTCTTCCTTTTTTTACACAATGAGGCCCTACCTTTATCCTTCTCGCACAAGTAACAAACTTTTACAAACACCATGAGTGAAATGGACTTTTCCTAAAAGGCAAGCGTGTTCCCTTTTCCAAATTTATTAAACCCTGGTTTTTAAATTTTTTATGCCCATAAAATCTTTAATTTAGCCCCGCTGCCACTTGTTTTTGCCAGGGAAAGAGACATATTATCACCTAAAAATCAACGAATATCCAGTGAGAACTTAATACTCCTACCATGGTGGGGGGGACCACTTTTACGTTCCCTAAAAAAAGTTTGGGGTTTTCAGCTCCATTTTTATATGATCTTTTAAATCTCCGCTATTTCCCCAAATTGTTTTCAACCATATTATTGCATTATAGGTCTTGAATTCCCATATGTATTAAAAGGATCTATATTATCACCATACAAAATTTTTTATCTAAAAACCTTTCCCAATTTAAAAAAGCTTGAGTTCCTAAGTTTACATATCTTAAAGATTTAAAGGGGGATTAAAACCGTTTTGTTTTTATAAATTTTAAAAAGTTTAAATTAAAAAGAAAACAATTGGCCCAGTCAGTTTTAAAGTTTTTTTTTTACAAATTTGGACTTTGCACTTCGAGTAGATTATTTCTTGGTTAAAGTACCTAGTAATTTCCAAAAGCAACGTATTTTTCTCCTGTGTTAATTTTAGGGTACATTTTGAATTTGAATTTTTGGTTATTAATTTTAATTTTTTTACGCCGTGTTTACATTTTTTGCAAAGATTGAAATTTCCCGGGTTGGGATAAAAATTTAAAAAATAATTATGATTTAAAGTAATTAAAAAATCTGTTTTATATTTTTGAAAAAAAAGTTAGGAAATTAAAAAGAAAGCAAGCAAATTGGAAAAATTCATTCAGGTTCATACTTTAAAGTAAAAAATTAAAGCCTATCTCGATGTATTATTAATTTGACTTAGGCTTAGTTGTAATTTCGGTTGGGGGCACTTTTTATCCATTTTTTAACTTTTTCCCCTTTTGTTTTAAAAAATTTTAAAAAGTGGAAATTGAAAATTAAATTAGAATTTTGGGTCTTTGGTTGAGTTTAAAAACTTAATTTTTTAACTTGCTCTATTGACATTTTGCATTGAGGAATAACCATTCTTCGTGGTTTGGAGAAAAAAAATTTTTTAAAATTTCACGCTGTGATTTTATTTGACACAGTTTAATATAAAGGTTCACTCTTTTTCGGTACTTGAAATCTGCACAAAAGGAGAATCTGTTGTTTAAAAAAGGAAATAAATAACATTTAATGGAAATTTTTTTTGCTATACAACTTTTGATTTAAAACTTCTGTATTTTTTTTGCTGCCTGTCTATTACTTTTTAAAGAAATATAAATATAATTTTATGTTTTTTTTTTTTCCATATTTCTTCGTTTTATTTTTTGTTTTTTTTGTATGTAAGGTCTTGTAACCCAAGGAAAAATATTCACGGTTCTGGGGGGGCACTAACTTATCCACTTCCATTAACTTCTATTCCTTGGAGCTGGTACCCAAATGAATATACACTGGGGGCAAAACTTAAGCAACAATGTAAAATTTAGCAGATAGCCATGAAATTGCAAAAAAGGGGAGGTCTGGAGATAGTAGGGGGAACACGTAAGTCATAGAAACGTCATGCTATGCAAATATCAGGAACAAAACGTCAGAAGCGATGTGAGCGTAAAAAACGGTGATGTCGGCGCCCCTGTAACATAGAATGAAAGAAGGACGGAGACGCAATTCACCATATTCTCTGAAAAAGTGCCGTGAGTCAGTTCGTGAAATATGGCTAGAAGAAATCACCTGGAGACTTCACACGGGGAAGAATGATCGAAGCTGGGGGGGGGCGTACTGTCCCAATGGGCTCAGAGTTCGGAATCAACAAAATTGTCGTTTTTGGGGTTTGGAAAACGTTCAAAAAACAGGTACAGCTGTTAGAAGGTTGGTGTGGCCACCCGGGGACAAATGCAGGGGATGACGTAATCATCCTCGGGCGAAAAAGATCGATAGAAGTCAGCAAGCGCCATTTTAGAAACTCTTCCCCCCCGTCCCGAACCTGCCTCCGTTGAAAGATGGCCACTGAAGCCACCGCTTCAGTGGGCCTGAGGCACAAAAAATGGACAACTGATCAAGGGGGCGTGTCCTCAGGATGAGTCGGGTTCAGTACCAGAAGCGATTCTCAACGCGTTTTGATTTTGGGGAGAAGGGGGCCCGGTTTTTTTTCCCCGTAACATCAAAGGAAAGACATCGTTACGGGGGCCTGGAGTTCTTGTCTATGTTGGCATTATGCTGAACGCGGTGGCTTCCCATTTTCGACAGAGGGTCTGTAACCGGGAAACGCTATTGTGGGGAGGTACTTTTCCCCCCTCGCATATTTTCCCAGGTGCCATTGGAGCTTCATCTTTATGGATGACAAGACTGCCACATCATCTTGCTGTTGGGGGCTCTGGAAAGTGAAGTATCCCCGAATGGTTGGGGCGTGCTCCAGATTTAAATCCCCTCGAACTGTGTGAGATGCTTTGGGGGAAACTTTGACACGCTCACATCTGGTACAACCAACAACTCAAACAGGTTTTATTAGGAATGGTCCTATAAGAAATTTGCCCCGCTGGTTCTGAGTATGCGGGAGGTCGCAACCATTGTAGTAAAGGGAGGGGATATACCTATTAAAAGGGAAAATCTCTTTTTTGTTCTTCCTGTTGGATAACAATCATGATCACGATACTAGCGTTCTAAAGCTTGTTTTTTTTTGATTCCATACCGTATGCGTTGTATTCCCTTTTTTTCGGTGCCGATGCTTTCGTCACCCTTTTCGTACATAATACTCTCCCTCATTTCATAATTTCATGTCTCTCAGATGTTTTTTCGTGAAGTTATGGCAATAAACCCACCTGTTGCTTAAGTTTTGCACCCGTGTAATTGATTGAGTATTTGGAGGCACTCATGTAAATTTAATATTATCGAATTGGATTTTCTGTTAATATTTTGGATATTTTTTAGAACTGATAAGCTGTCCGTCAGGATGACAATTTTCTGTTTCAGAAACCCAATTTTTAACTATCCATATGGCTATAGCTTCAACTGAAAATAAATCTTTTTTTCGTATAAAATTTTGTCAAATTTTTTTCTTGGGGATCAAAATTCCTATTGACGTTTGATTAAATTTTTGAAACATCTGTTGCTGTTATGATATTGTTTTAATTTTGACTGAATGTAATCATTAAACATATTTTGTACTATGACATCTGGAAAATCCTTGTTTTGAAATGGTAGTTCATGAGTATAGATGTTTATTTTGTGTTTTTCATGATTAGAGGAGGAGGGACCCACTGAAGAATATCCATTTTAGTATACATAGTTCTTGTGGAGCAGGTTGATTGTTTTTTGAAAAATACTGATATCTTTTTCTCTATATTTATACAAAATATTATTTATATCCCAAAATAACTTTGCGTTCTGGGTTTTTAATGCTATTTGTTTCGTTATAAATTTTTTGGAAAGGAAATTATGACGATTAAAAATACTTCCATTCACAAGATTCTGCTCTTAATAAATCTAACGGGGTGTTTCTTGGGAGTCAGGGCTAAACAAAAGGCCATTTAAATCGGTTCTAATTTCTGTCTGTTGCTTTGTTAAAAAGGAAAAAAGTTGATTTCCCGAGCCAAAAAAGAACGGATTGGGCATTGATAATATTTAAAGATGATCAGATCTTTTTCCCTATTTTCGGAGAATAAAAAGGCTTTAATGGCTTTTAAAATAGAATCCTTTCGCGTAGGTAATGTATAAAATTTTTTCAGGTGATATTGGGGTCGAAGATTATACCCGGATTTCTTAAGATTCTTCCTTCGGGAATAGGTTTGCCCATTTTTTAAAGTAATGGAGGTATTTTGCTTCTTTTTCGGGAAAAAGTTGATTAGGCATTTTTTCTGGAGAGGTGGACAATTTCCTTTTTTAAAACTGAAATATTATTTAAAGATTCTTGCATTTTGCTTATTGTTTTATTCAATTTTCCGCTATTGTAAAAAAATATGTCACCCGCGAAAACCCAGAAGATGGCTTTTTAATTTCAAATATATCTGCCATATAAATCATAAATGAAAAGGACTTAAGTTAGAACGGGGTACACCAAAATTTTTTTTAATGTTTTTTTTAAAAAAATTGTTCCTCCTTTTTATATATAATTTGAATTGTTCTCTGATGTAAGAAGTTTTGAATCCATCGTAAATCTACCGAGTATCAAATTTTTTAATTTGAAAAAAAGGCCACTGGGCCCCAACGGGAATCATATCTGTTTTTATCTAATGCTATCAAAATAAAATATTCCTTGCGTTCTCTAGCCAGTATAATATCATGTTGTAATTGAGTAATGTATTAATGCTGCTTCTATGAGGTAAAAACCATGATGATTAACATGAAAAATTATATTTTGAAAACTGAAATCAAACATTCTATGCAAATCATTCTTTCTAATAATTTGGCAATTACTGAGTAAGAATAAAGACGGTAGGGAAAAACTTTTGGGATTTTTGTGAGGTTTTATGAAGGTAGAATAATTGCGTGAGTCAATCTTTTGGAATTTGACTTGAAGCCCAAACTTCTTTAAAAAAAATTCAGGAAATTTTGTTGTTTTGATGGGGAGAGGGTTTAAATTGTTTGGAGAAATCTTATCATCCCTGGACTGCTGTTCTTTTGATGATTTTTTCTTTTCAATTCTTTTTTAAAAAAAGGGGTTTATTAATATTTGACTATTGTCCGGAATATATAGATTTTGGTATTATCGTTGTTTTGTTTTGCGTAATATTGTAGAAACAGTCTGCTTGTGGGATTGTTGTTTGTTAGTATGTTTTTTATTCTAATAATATTTAAAAGAAGAATAGTTCGGTTTGTTCTATTTTTTATTATTCGGATTATTTTAAAAGAACTTTAGGAGAAGAATTTTTTTACATGTCGTGCCGTTTTCTTTTCAGGCTTTGATTGTTCGTTTAAGTTTTCCCTTCTTTTTTTTTATCAGTCTTCTTCCCTAAAATTTTTTTTTGCTTTATTAAAAAGTTTTCTTTTTTTTTTTCTTTAAAAAATCCCTCTCTGTCCCCCATGGAGCTCTTGAACTGATGTGGTTTTTTTTGGGTTTTGGATAAGATTTGAGCTTTTTTTTCTTCATAATTTTTTTTATATACGTTTTTATTTAAATTTAACTTTTGTTGAATGATATTGACAAATTTTTTCAATTTGTTTTTTTAAAAATTTTTTTTGCGGAGTTGTTTGTTCTTTTGTAATTAATAATTATAGGGAAATGGTCACTTCAAAATTATCGGTATTTGTGGACCATAATAAATCTAATTTAAATTTATAGATGCTAAAAAAAGATTATAGAAGTAAAAAATTCCCCATGAATGGAATAAGTTGGGGTTTTTTCGTTTAATAATATTAAGTCATTTTCAATAATCCCAAACAAAAAACTTTTTTAAAGCGTTGGAATTTTTGATCCCCATATCTCATGAGATGCATTGAAATCTCCCAATATCAAACTGTGAATTGATGTATTTTGATAAATTGACGTCTTTAAAGTTCCGTGGGATTATATATTAAAATTTGATAGGAATTGTATCTATCTGAACTTTTATATTAAAATTTCTAAGTCTTCACTAATTTCTGAGAATATTTTTTGCGCTAATATCTTTGTTTAAAAACTATCATTAATCCTCCTCGATTTCTCGATCAATTCGGAATATATTCTTTTGGTAATTGTGAAAATATATTTTTGGGTGTAACCAAGTTTCTTTAATTATTTAAAAAGCTTGATTTTTGAAAAATTGGGGGGAAAAATATTACCTCTTGTTTTTTAAATTCCCGTGCATTCCTTTGGGTTATATTATAATTTAAAGGGAAAAAAAAGGGATAATACTACGAATTAGTTTAAATGTCCAAAAAGAAAATTTTATTGAATTTTTAGCGGAATATAATATTTGTATATTTTTAAAAATTTTTTTTTTTTGTTTCTACACTTTCTAATGTATTTCCTCTCGGTTCTGATATTTTCTTGAGTCTTTTTTCTTTTCATTCGTTTTCTATTTTTAGATAATCATATTTTTGGAATTTTTATTGGATGCAACTTTTTTTTTTAAAGGGGGATTTCATGGTATTCAAAGGAGGAAAACTCAAATTTATTGTGCTACCCCGGGTTTAGTTCTGTCGTGAAAGCTGATTATTTGTTCTAATTTCTTTTCAAATATTTATTGTTTTCTTCAAATTTTAATTCTAATTTTGAAAATTTTTTTTAAATTTTCTATTTTTTTCTGTTTGATTTTTATTTTTTGGTTGGTATGATGTTTTTTTTTTCCCTTTTGGAATTTTTCAATGCCTCTTTCTCGAGATTTGTTGCTTACTTTAATTTTAAGATTTCAACTTCGTCTTGATATTTTTTTAAAATTTTAAAATTTGGGTCATGGCCTCTCCAAAGGCTACATTTTTTATTTTAGTTTCTTTACACTCATTTTCAGGGTGGTTTTTTAAAGAACATTTGGCATTTTATTGAGCTTCGGGGAATTTTTGAAAGTGCCCAATTTCCAACATTTGGCATTGCGGTTTTAAAGTAAATGTTAGTTTTAAACATTTCAAATCCTATTGGAACTCTTTCAGGGGAAAACTGCATCCCAAATTTTGGGTAACTTTAATTGTTTTGCTTGGATTGAATCAGATTCTGTTTTTTTTTTTAAAACGTTGAATTTCAAATATTTGATAATTGCTATTTTTTTAATTTGATTTATGTCTTCTTTGTATATTTTGTGTTTTTTTTCCCATTTATGTAATTTCTGGTTATGCCAATAAAAGGGGCAATCTTGTACTTATTTTTACTCCATTAATTTCTTTAATTTTTAATGCTTCTTTGGCGGTCTCCAATTATTTGTTTAATTAAATCTCTCCGTTTCTTTTTTTTTGCTTAAATATTTTTTTAATTGTGAATTTTTTCAGTATTATTTCTTTTAATTTAATTGGTTTTCCCCTCTGGAAATTATTTTCTGTTTTTAAGAAATTGTAATGTTGGGATTCGTATTTAAATTTTGACCCCCCAAATTTATCTAGTTTTTTAAATCTGTTAAATTTATACTTATTTAATAAAAAATTAATATTCATATTCTCTACCTCCATTTTATTGTTTGGGTGAATGTAATCACCCATTTTTTTCTCCCCACCCCAATATAATTTTGTTTTTTTTACAATATCTTGTGTAAGTACAAAAAAAAATTTTTCCCGAAGATGAAAAAAATATATACTAAATAAATTTCCCAAGAAAAAAAAAAATCAAAAGGGTCTCACCACTTCAACCCGCTTGAAATGTTTCCCTACCGGTAACCTTTCAGCCGAATGAGAAATAGAGTTCCCCCAGTGTAACAGCACGATGTTCCCAAAAAATTGGAAAAAGCAAATGTTCAAATTTGCTGGCAGTCACAGTCAGGCTTAACGGTTCCTCTCTTTATGTGTATTTTTTACGTAAAATATTAGAGTAATTCTCAAGTAAAAAGTGTAAAATTATGGGCGTGGCATTTAAACAGCTGACAAGTGTCAAAATTTTTAAAAAATACATTTTACTACATTTAAAATAATCAGATTGTTTTGAAACTTCCCCAGTTATACCAGAGGTATCAACACATTTTAAGATAAAATGAAAAAACGATATTTTCATCGATTTTCGACTTTTAAAAAGGGGCAAAACACCTTAAACATTCAAAACTGGGAATTTTGTCTTTCTTAATGAAAATTTTAACAGTTGTTCTCCTAATTGTTTAATTTTTTTTTTTTTCGTTTTTAAACTTGTAGTGGATGACATTTGATGTTAATACAGTTTTCAAATATTTTTTAATTATTTTTAATTTAATTAATTGCCGGTTTTTACGCCAGTTTAGTTTCGTCTCCATTGTTATAACAATGCAACTGTTAAAACAATGACAAAATTGGCGTAAAAAATCGTTTTCACCAAACTGAAAAAACGGGTGTGCTTTTTCAATAATTCAGAAAAAATCACATGCTTTTTTCAATTTCCCTAATATTCACTCTCTATCTATTATATATATATATATATATTTCTGTCTATGTGTTTGTCGAATTTATTGTTTGGATGTTATCTCTTGTTTGGGGGAAATTGGCCTATATATATATATATATATATACATCTTTTTATATTTATATATATATATTTTGTATGTTCAAATTTTTTAATCGTTAATATAATATTTTTCTATTTATCCTGTAAAGTAGGAATTACTTAAATTTCTTTTATATGTTTGTTTATAAGAATCTTCTAAAAGAATGAAAAAAGTACTTTTTAATGGGTGTAAAATCTTTAGACACCACAAAATCCTTTTATTAAAAAATAAAAAAAATTTATAATATTTAAACGAAACATACGCTTCAAATGGGCAATCATAGGCAATGACTATTCTACTGGATGCTTTGCCTATTTGGCTGCAGAGGTAAAAAAATTATTTTTTATCTCTGGAAACTTCTTTCCAGTTCGAGAAGTTGATGTTTTTTCGTTTCGAAGATGCTTGTCAATGCAAAACATAAATTTCCCTTGTTTTTTGGAAACTTCCCTTATAAAATCGTTGGGGCCTCAAAAATTTAAAAAACCCCTTTAAAACTGTATGTCAAGGCTTGATGATATTGGACTACTATGGAATACTTTTAAATTTTTTTTTTGATGGATCTTGTCACTTCTTCTGGGGTTAAAAAAATTCACTTTAACCCCGATTTTTATTTTAGTTTTATATAAGAAAAAGTATTTAAAAAAAAAATTTTTTTTTTGTTAATTTCCCACTTAGGTAAGCAAAAAAAAAATTTCATTTTAGATCTTTTTGACATCTCTCGCGTTCTTCTTCTAACATAACTCCTACGTTCTTTGACGGACGATTAATGAAAAATTTTCCCAAACCCCAAATTCCCAAAAGGAAAAACAAGCAACAATGCAAATAAGATATCCTTTAAAAGGATAGAAAGTTTAGTGAAAAGAATGGCAATCTTAAAAACTTATTGGGCGTTGGAAAGGTTTTTTTTTTTTCGGGCCCACCCCGGAATCACGGAACGCCCACCCTCGCTAAAATTTTTCAAGGAAAACTTTGAACCACACATCAGTCTACCTGAAAAGTATCAGAATCGTTGAGCCTTCAACCCAAAGGGAGGGGATTATATTCTGAACCTAGTATTTTATTGTTTAGATTGGGTGGAGATAATTGGTTATATGATAAGTGATCTAATTGCTCGATCTGACTTAATTAAATCGGCATTTTTGGTTTATTCTCATTTTAATATAAGTTTGTTCGTTATATAAGTAATTTAAGTTAAATTCTTAAAAAAAAGTCTAAAAGAATTATAGAATTCTCATTCTTCCGTAATCCACCCTCTAACTTACTTGGAAACCCCCCAAGACATAGCTATCGACAGATGGCTATGCCCTTTGGGAAAATTATAATTCTGGGTTAGGTAATGCAGGAGGGTTTTTTTTTTTACCAAATTGTTTTTCCGGGTCTGAGAATGTCACAGAATTTCTTGAGGCTATGATAATCAAATACGGTTACTTGAAATCCCAAAATTTTTCTGTCTTGCTTATTTAAAAAAGTCATCTCGGGGAAGGGCTCAAGTTGGTACTCAATATTTGGATCGGTGCTAGTGCAAGATACAGCCACGGATTTCACCAGCTCAAGGCTGTTAGGAAAGTTTTTCCCCGCAATCAAAATAAAAAAAGAGTTGGAGGCTAGGTTTTCGCGTCACAGCGGGGGAAAAATCAGGAACCAACAGACTTTGTTTGATTTGCTAAAAACATAAGAGTTTAGAGCTAAATTTGAGGCGGAATTGGTGGATCACATTTTGTTAGCTCGAAACAAGCCCAGGACTATGTGGGTTCGCAATCCGCAGAACACGGTACAACTTTTGGAAATATTGGCTAAATTTGAAGAGGTATTCTTACAAATTAAAAAGGGGTTTGCAGAATAGGGATAATGTGGAAAGACGGGATAAAAACGCGCATAGGATGCCTTTTTGATGCTAACCCAAAAAACTGGAGAAAATTCTGAGGTTGGGCGTAGCCCAAATAAGGGCGAAATGATTTTAGAGGTACGTATGAAAATCCCGTCAAAGTAATAGGTGGCCCGGGAGGAGGAATAGATTTCAGAATGATGATCAGAGATTCAACAAAAGGGATCCAATTTCGAAATGATTGAAATGAAATTTTAATAGGGGACCGTAGAAATAGGGGTTCAGTAAAAATTTCAGTCAGGGCGATAGGATGAAAAGGGGATTGAATGTTGTGAAAGTTAATGAAGTTCATAATCAAAGGAATCGGCGGGGGATATACCAGTTAAGCTTTCTCCGATTTTATATCACCCTAGATTTCCCCCACTTTCCCTATTTTATTAAATAACACATTTTTAAAAAGCACTATTGGACCCCGGGGGAATAAATCATTTATATCGGAAGAAGTATAAAAAAAATTTTTTTTTTATAAGCAAATTAAAAATCCGACCCCGGTAATCACAGCACGGGGGCGAAATGCCAAAATAGGAATTGTAAAACTGAATTTCGCAACAGGCAATTCAAAGAACCCCGTTTGTTTCATGTGTTAAAGGGTTTGGAATACCCATGTATTCTGGTGTTGATTTTATAAGTGGATCAGGATCGTCTTGATTTTGTCAGAAGACTTTTTAATTCAAGATTCGCTGGTTGAAGATAATAAGGTGAGGGGGAATTTGCGCGTTGATGTGTCAAAAAGGAATTAAAATATTGTGGCAAATTTTTATCAAAAAACCCTGGGGAAAAGTATAATGGAGAAATTTAATTGTGCAATAATCAGAGATTTAGTACTTATTTTGGGGGGGAAACAGTTAATAACAGAACAAAGCATGACCCAGAATTGGTCATATCTAAGATATTTAAAAAACCCAAAAAGGGAACAACTCTGTTAAAGCAGGTATGTGAGTTGGCCCCCGACTTCCGTCAAATTGAAGGCTTTTGTTTTATCGAAACACGCAACGTCTTTAAAGGTGAAATGCGTGTATACAAAAAAAAGTCCTTAGAAACAGCATCCTACCGAATATCATGACAAAACAATTGCAGGACTCTGGTAGATTTAAAACTTATCAAAAAATTGGGGGTTTTTTTTTCCCCGTTTTAAAAAAATTTATTGATCAATATGTCTCTACATCCATATGTCCGTTAAAAATTTAAAAAAAAGGGTTACCATCGGTGATTAAAATCCGATTTTATCAAATTATCCAAAGGGGAATTTTCTTAGATTTGTTAGGCCCGTATCTATATCGAGAATAAGACGTAATCGATATATTTTGGTAGTAACCGATCATTTCAGAAAAGGGGGTAAATTATACCTCTCAAAAGGCCTCGGCTTATAATAGCGGATTTTTTTTTTTTGAAAATTTTTTATATCGCGTTTTGGGCTCAATAAAATTAATAAGTGATAACGGCCCCCAATTTATACCCGAAATTTTGAACATTTAATAAAAGATTAGGAAAAAAAGGCATGTGAACTGTTGCATATAGGCCACAACAAATAGGACTGAACAGGTTAATCATGATATAGTGGAAATGATTGCAAATTATTTAAAGATCAACACATACTTGGGATCAATTCTTACGTGGTTTTCTTACGCTATTCTACGGCAGTGGGAAAGAAACAACGGGAAAAACCTGCGGAATTATTTTTTTGGGGCGAAAATTGATTACCCCATTTCAAAAAATTTGTAATGATTTCAGACGGATCGGAATTCACAGTAGAACATGGAAAAAGTCTTTCATGAAGCTAGACTAAGTACGAAAAATAAGCAGGAAGGTGGGAAAAATATTATAATAGCGAAGACGGATATACAAATTAAAATAAATGATTGGGTCTTATTAGAACACGTCCTTTAAATTCTGCAGCTAATAAAATCTGTTCCAAATTTAAACAAAAAATTTTAAGGTCAGTATAGGTATTAGAAGTAGGAAATAATAAAAATTTTTGTAATATGGAAGTCAGGAAAACGATTAAATGTTAATGTTGAGCAAATAAGAATATATCGTCATAAAAAATTTACGAGGTCGAGTTATGAACAGGTCACCCAGATAGTATTGTTCACGTCAGGAAACGGTAGTTCGGAAAATGTACATCAAAGATCAAATGAGTCACACTATGGGAAAAAAAAATCTGCGGTGAAATGTGAGTTAGAGGGAAAAAAGGGGTAAATCTCAGTCAAAACAATCTAAGACAAACACGGATAGGGCCGATAGCGCAGATCCTTGTCAGATCCTTCCAGCTCATTTAAAAAGAAAGAAGAAATAAAAAAAACGGCTAGATAAAAGGTTAAAAGGTCATGGATCGGGGGGAAGTGGACCACAGAAATTGGAGAAAATGGACCCAATAATAACAAAACCATTGTCATCCAGTACTATTTATATAAGTAGGAAGAACAAGACGGAACAACTGGAGTTCAAGATGGACCGAGATACAACCTGCGTCCATGCCAAAGAAACGATCAGGGGTCCCGACCGAAGGAAGCAATAAGGCAACAAGGAAAAGCCGACAAAAGGGAACTAAAACCCCACAGCAATCAACATAAAAAATTCCAGTGCAGCCAAGGGAAGAGAAGAAAAAGAACAGTGGTAGCACCTCGTCATTACAAGTCATGTTTGGGGACTAAATAAAAAATCAGGTTGTATTGTTTCATTTTTTATGATCTTTCCAAAATGGTTGGAAAATTATTCAAAAAAAGGAAGTCTCGGGGGGTGTTTAAAAATTATAATCAAGCAAAAGTTGACACTTGAGTGTATATTTTTTTGAACTTTTGACTTGTAAAATTTTTCTCTTTAGTATTGGAGAAAACAACTGTAATTATGTATTTGTTTTCTTTTATGTATGCCTTCGTGAGATGCGACAATTCCTTTGGTTATTTGTTTTTTAAAGATTTATTGAAAAATGTTTGTAATTGATAATATGTATGTATGTTTTATATATGTTGTTGTATTGTTCCGATTTAAAATGAACTGGTTCAGGGGGAAAAAAGGCGTAGTCGGGCACTAACAATAATATTAACAGCGCTGCGCGGGCCCTTTGGGGTTTTATGGAACCAGATGCGGGATAAATGAAAGTTTTTGTGATTTAAAATGATATATAATGCAAAAAAATTTTAAACTTTTTGGTATTATGTAAAATAGATTTGACAAAATAACTTAAAAGTTTTTTTTTTCAGGGTGACAGACCCCGAAAGTATTTTCCCAACTATATTAGCCTCAACTCGGAGCAGTGGAGCCGGTCTCCCACTCACAAATGGTTATTTTCTGACGCAGAGTTTGTCTGCCACCAGGGGGAAAAAAAACGTAGAATATTTAAGTGTTTTGTATTTAAGTAGCGTTAAATATAGAGTTAAGTACATATGTAAAAAATGGAAATACCATTATTAAACAACAAAATTGTTAATGTTGGCCTAGTTAATGGAGTAAAATTTATTGTGTATCTGTCACAGTTTAAATTTAAAATTAAGTTGAATATTAAATTTAATTCTAAGATGAATAATGAAAATTAATTAAGTTAGATATTGGAAATTATAAAATTAAAATGAGGATTCAAGATTAAAATTTTAAAAAAAATTTAAGCGGGGGATTCAGAAATAAAAATTTATCCCCGTAATTTATTAAGGGCGTTGAGAACCTTTAAAAAAATCACGTTTTCTTCTTGGAGGGGGGTTTTGCATCTCTCCCTTCTTTAAAAAACTCCTAGTTCTTTGCGGCCACGATTTGGGAAAAAATTTACCAACCCCAAATTTAAGAGGGAAAAAGAACAACAATAAAAAAAGATATCCTTTAAAAAAGGGTAGAAAGTTTAGTGAGAAAAGTGGAATCTTAGAAAAGCAGGGGGAACGTTGGAAGTGTTTTTTGACCCTACCCCGGAATCCGGGAAACCCCCCCCTAATATTTACAAAGGTGTAACTATTTACAAGGGTAACTATATTTAAAGAGCACATCAGTCTACCTGAAAGTATCCCGAATCGTTGAGCCTTGAACCAAAGGGAGGGGATTATATTCTGAACCTATATTTTATTAATTGAGATTGAGTGGAGATAATTAGTTATATTGATAAGTGATCTAATTGCGCGATCTGACAATTAAATCGGCATACTTTGGTTTTTTCTCACTTAATATAAGTTTGTTCGTTATATAAGTAATTTAAATTAAATTCTTAATAAAAATCGTATTAAAAATTATAGAATGTCTCATTCTTCCCATAATCCACACCTCTAACACGGAACCCCAAGAATAGCTATCGACAGATGGCTTAAACAACATTAAATAGTTACAATTAATATAAATATGTATATACATATTACAGAATCACAATATTAAGTGATAAAATAGAAAAGGATTTTCTGGCAATTTTCTATTTTCCTTTCTATATAGGGTGTTGGGTTATTTTTTTTGTTTT
>BMAV01001886.1:0-38723 GCA_019973955.1 Trichonephila inaurata madagascariensis
GTGGAAATAGAGAAAAAGTTAAGAGTTCAGTTTTAATCTTTTTTTACTTAAAATTATTTTTTTTTAAAATACCGTTTCATACTTTGGGATCCTTTTTCGTGCTCCTGCGTGTTTTTTTGCTTTCTTAAACCCTTTTAAAACCTTTTTTACTGACCCTAGATAATTCCTCTGCACCCTTTATCACACAAAAAAAAATATATACTAATTTAAAACTCCAGACGTTTTTTAAAAAATATTTAGGATATTAAATATAAGATATTCCTGGTCTCAACACCAACCGGTATAGTTTTTAGAGACGCTGACTGCGGTCTAGGACGATTCGAATCGGAAAGACATGATGTTTGTAAATGTATAGTGCCTTCGCGGTATGGGGTACCTTAAATCCCCTCTTGCCTCAAGTCCTCGTGTGTTGTTGGAAGGCCCCTGACCCCCCGAGATGTCCTCCCTCAAAGTGGTTAAAACCCCGGAAATCATTATTCACCTTATGGCCAAAGCGTTAACGAACTTATCCCTTTACATATGAATTTCGGGCCTGATCGGTTTGCTGATCAGGCATCATAGCAACAACAAGATTTTCCCTTTCCCCCCTTATCATTACATATTACTCTTGCTCATTGCCCCACACAGGAATTTTTCAGGATCCAGGGTCGAAAATACACAAATCTCGTATCATGCGCCAATACGCCGCCCAACATATTCTTTTGATTTTTGTCCATTATCGGAGGAAAAAAGCAGTAAAAATTTCATTATTGAATAAATAATTAGCATTAATTAATAAAATTAATTATTCATAACAAATACTTAATTAAATTTTACGTACTATACATACATAAGGTTATAATCAATCGAAAGAAAAATCAAGATCTATTGGGGGCCAGACCCGGGGACACCCCTCTTGTGTGCGCCACTGCTGTTTCTTCATTTATGCCAATATCAACAGTTGCTTTGAAAAATCCTGATGTTTTTCGTCAATACTTCCTAATAGTATAATTGAAGATTCATTCGAGTCCCAAGGCTTTCCATCCAAATGCCTTTTTAATAGTTTGGGTAAAGATAACTGTTATCAAAGATTGAATTGCATTCATAAAATAAAGTAGGTACAATTATTTTATGTTTGCTAGAAAAAGTATTTTTATATGATTTTTGACGCATCATGGAATAGTACCAACTGGAAAGATGTAGAACATCGCTACATCCTTCGTGGAGCGATAATAACATCATACAGCCAAAAATGGTTAAAAAAAATAATGGTGCTTTCTCAATTTGAATAAAAAGTATGAAGGGGGGAGAGAACGATGTGTTGTCCTCCTCATTTGATCACGGTTTAAAATTAAGGGTAAAACCACCAGAAACCTTCGAAAAATGATGTTAATAAAACAACTAATCAGTTAACCAAATTCAAACACATAGTTAATAAATTTACTTTTCTGCTAAAATTTCCGTTTTTCATTGCTCGGAACATAATTACTCTGAACTTTTGATACGGTTTGCTTTGAGACGGTCCTACCATTCTGTAAATATATATATTTTTAATATTCTTGGAAACTTGATTTTTTTGAACGCTTAAAGATACTACCCCCCCTCCCTCATCTCCCTTAAGCACTGAAATAATCGTACCTCATATTGAAATATTATTTCTTTCACAAGAAAACATTTTCGATCTCATCCTTTATTTCCCTTTTTGTCATTTGTGGATAACCCCTGTACTCTTCAAAACTGTCCCGCGAAAACCGCTGAAAAAAATCTTCACAGAGAATGGAAAACACCCAGGCCCACTTGTCTGCCCCTGCAGCTGACAGACGAGTCGTCTCCCCCACACAGCTGTACTACACCCCTTTCACATTTCCTGACCTGTTCCTCTCGTTGGGTAATAAAATTCAATTTGACGTGAAATTCTAACCGTATTTGCCAGAATGAGACTTCTGCGTTACGAGGATGATGACGTTTGTTTGTAAACAATTTTCAGCATCTAAATAAAATTTTGTGAGCTTCTATTTCCTTAAGATTAATTTTATTACGGAGAAAAGAAGGGAAGATAAGAACAATTTTATTGCACAGCCCACACACCATTGATAGCTCATCTAAACGGCAAATTTCGTAAACACAAAATTGGTCAGTACTTTAGAAATGATTGCAGTGTATTGATTACTTTGGGGAGACGTGTGATGGGAAAAAAATTGCTGGTATGTATCGCATTTCCCGTAGTTGAAGTTTTAAAAAAAGTTAATTTATTTAAAATAAAAAAAAGGTTTTTGTTTCGTTAAACTTTTATTTTTCATTAAAGTTGGGGAGAGTGTTTCTTTTTTCTATTTTATTCTTTTTTTTTACACCCACTAAAATTTCATGTTTTAAGCAAACGACGCTTCTTTAAAAAGATTTTTTATTTTAAATTTATGTTTTTTTATTTTTACTTTATTAATACATGTTTATATTGATGTAAATAAAATTTCTAAATAATTCAAGATTTTATCCCGTATTTTTTGTTTTTGTTTTGCTAAGTGTAATCTTCACAAAAAAAAAAAAACTTTTCTATCAGGATCATAAAATTGGAATGTAAATGGCCAAAAAAGGGGGGTGCCCGGGGGGCCCCGGCCCCCCATATTTTGATTTTTTGATTGGTTATAATCCTTTAATATTACAAAAAATTTTAACTATTTTTGTTATTAAAAATTTTTTTTTTTAAAATTAATGCAAATTTTTTATTCAATAATTAATTTTGTATTGTTTTGTTCCCGAAAATCGCAAAATCAAAAGAATATGTTGAGCGGCGTTTGGAGCATGCTCCCAAAATGGTGGACCCCCCACCCGGGACCCCCCACCCTGAAAAAATTTTGGGGGCGCTACTGAATGTACATATACATATATTATAGGGAAAAACAGTTACAAACATTTCAATTGTAGTATGTTAATGTTTTTTTTTTTTTTTTTTTTTTGATTTTGCAATACGAATTAAAAATATTTTAAGAAGGTATCAAAATAACTTCTTTATATTTTGTATATTTTAAAACAAAACAAAAAGAAATTATAATCTTTTATACAGACTAATTTCTTAACTGTTACTTGTCTTATTTATACAAAGTTAACTTAAGCGCCAGAGTACTATTGACAAATGCCCAAGTTTAAGAAAAAAGTATTCAAAGTTCCCGATATTTTACGTTTCTGACTTTACTTTTCCTACGTTTCTTGTTTTTTAAATTAAAGAATGAGATTAATTTAAGAAGAATACACAGAAGAAACACGTTTATCACTAATAAGAAAAAGAATTTTGACAGTATTTAATAAGGCTATATATATTGTACTTAACTTCATTTAAACACACATTAATATAAAACCACCAGTTCTATTTAGAAAACAATTTTAATATATTTCCATACAATAAAAAATGCAGGAATCACCTGTAATAACGAAAAAAGTAGAAGAAATTTTTCCAATTTTTACAGAAAGTTGTAGAAAAACTGTACTTTTGTAAGCCTCTAAAATAAATATTATCAAAACAATATTGAATTTTGTCGAAATTTTTGCTTAGGATTTCGTAAAATTATTTACAGGATGACTATCACCTTTTCTATAAAGCATTTAAGAAAGGGATTTTTGCTTGTGAATAGAGTTTTTTAAATGTTAATCAATGGTAAAATTTTCCTTTTTGATAAAATATGAGGGTTGGGGCATAAGTCATGAAAAAATTTTTTCTTTAGATATGTAAACGGATCCAAAATTTTATGTGTGAGTGGAAATTTGCAGGATAGTTTTATGCAGAACAAAAAATGATTCTGTGATAGTGGTAGAAGCCAGGGGGCTGTGAAAACAGACAGCTGGTGAGTGTCGGGGAGATGGAAGAAAACCCTGTTGAGAAACGCTTACATCAAACAGGAACCTGTAATTGTTCTAATTGCCCCATTCAATATTTTTTTTTCATTCGATTCTAAGCCACACCCGATTTTAAGTAGCATTAACATTGAAAAAAAAAGTTTGGCTTTGATTCGAGTAAATACAGTATATTATAAACTATACTCAGATTTGATCAGCATATATATATATATATATGTAATGCGTTTTCATCCCTGGTGAAGACTGCTACGAAATACACAAAGAAATGACAAAATAAATAAAATAAGAAATGGAATTAAAAAATATTACAATGAAGAAATACATCTAACAACTGAAGCATATTCTTTATGAAAGTCTTAAGCATATTTCCAGTTATTTATGTAAGACAGGTTTGGCCAACCCGCGGCATGCATGCCACAGTGTGGTACGGCGGAGTTGTAACAGTGGCACACGAAGACTTACTGTGAAAAATAAAGTAAAAAATTGAAACGATAATAACCATTTTTTTTTTACAATTTTATTGAAGTAGGGCTGCTTCGAACAAAAAAATCTCAAAATTTGGATCAAAATATGTTTATGAATAAATGTTTTCTGCTATAAATATAATAAAATAAATATCCTTCAAAACTAACTGATGTGAACCTATAATAACCTAATTTTGCAGGCATCTGTAAGAGCTAATCCTAATTTAGATGACTTGGTAAAAAGAACTACTAATTCAAAACCCACATTAAGTAACCGCATTCTATAGTTATTTTGAATTAAATAATTCAAGTTACTCATTTTTATTTTATGCCTAACTTAAGGTATCCGACTACGTTCGAAACCGTGATTTTAAAGAAGCGCATAAATGGATAATTTTCATGCTATTTAGTGTTACTCAGATTAGAATACATGCATAAAATTGTTATAAGGACATTTTAACAAAAAAAAATTTATTTAAATACAATATTTGGCAAAAAAATTAACTTAGAATGATCTTTTTCAAAATGTTTCTCCTTTTGTGAAAATCTTGTTTATAATAATAATATTTGCCTGTATATATCTCAGACCTCTACAGAGACTCAATCAAAATTTTTTGAAATATATAACTTAGAGGGGTTTATCCATATTTTACGACAACAGAGAAAAACAATTTTAAGAAAAAACGCCGATAATTATTTCAATGGGTGGTAACTTGAAAATAATGTGAATTTTCAAAATTTAGTTGATTGTGGGGGTCCAATTAAAGCAAAATTTAAAATAAAACATTTTCAAAAGAATTTTTGAAAAAAATTCTAAGTTAACACAAAAAATTTTTTAAAATCATTTTTTTTTATTTATTTTTTTTTTTGTAAAAATGTCCGAAACAAATGCATGTATTATCTGAGGACTTTTAAAATATCATAAAAATATCCATTTATCCTTTTCCCCCGTTCCCGGGTTGGGTCTTCTGTGAACTTGTAAAATTTTCAAAAAAAAAAACCTAAATTTGATTTCGTCTTATTTATTATTTTTTTTTTTAAATTTATTATAAAAGTCTTGCTTTAAAAAAATTGCCATTCACATAAAAATCCCATAAAACTTTAAATAACTTTTTTACCCTTTTTCCCACATTTGTTTGGAAAAGTTGGGTACCCGTTTAATTTTTTTTTTATCAAAAAATGGCCTTTTCCCCCAAAAGGTTCCACCCTGATTAAGATAACTCAAATAAAAGCGTTAACAAATCAAACTCCCTAAAAATTTTTAATTATCTATTTTAGCATTTCACGAAAAAAGTTTAACCTAATTAAAATAAAAGCTTCCAAAAATAAAATCTTTTTTTTTTTTTTTTATAAAAGTTATACATATATATTAATGTGAAGATGAACCTAAAATAAAGTAAAAAAGTATAGGTCAAAAACACATACAGAAACCACACAAAGAGCCACTTTTCTCAAGCAGACTACTGTTTAAAAGTTCTTCCCCTTAGGGCCCACCCTTTTGGATAATAGTCTCTCCCAAAATTTTAAAAACAATGTACCACTTTGGGCAAATTTGGATAAGAAGAACGATTATCCTGTCTTATCTAAACTCAAATGAAGTATTTCCCCCCTGGGGTTTTTATTCCAAAAAAGTGTTTAAAGGGGTTGGATTCCCGTTTACTTAAAAATCTTATTTTAGAAAAAAGGATGTTTGGAAAAAGGGTTTGTTTAATTTGAAAGCTACTGAGTTGGTTTCTAAAATAAATTTGAAATTTGGAACAAAAAATTATAAGGGTATTTTTTTTTTAAATTTTTAATGTCAGAAAAAAAAACAGATATTTTTACCATTAATGGGAATCTTACCCATAAAGAAAAAAAAGAAAATTTTGGGAAGGTTTTGTGATCTTTTGTTGAGAAAATTAAGAATAAAATATAAGGATCATTAAAAAAAATATACATGTAATATTTATAAATATTATTTTCAGAGGTACAGCTTTGTGCTTGCTATCCTTAAAATCTTTAATAAAAAATCAGTTTGTCACACTTATGTAAAAGATTTTTTTTAAAATTCTATGGGAAATAAAAACTACTTATTTCAAATCTATGAATACAATATCTGCTTTAAAATTATCGGTACACTTTCAAGAATAACAATTAGCGATTATGTGAAAATTTTTATGAATTGATTGCTAAAATTCTATATAATTTGAATTTTATTCATTTTATACATTTTAAAAGGATAGCTAACATATATCAAAATAAAATAATTCAAATGTGTTAAACTTATGTAATTTTAAAAAGAATTAATAAAAAGGAAGAAAATTTGTATTATTGTAAGATAAATTTACACGTTACATAAGATGAAACAAATAAACTATTCAGAAGAAATAAAATTATGCAATAAAAGTATTTGTAATGGAATAATTAAAAAAAATATGTTTTTCTTCATTTTCACATTATTTTAAAAGTATAGTTTTGATAATTATTTTAAATAAACTGTAATTTTCTTGTGATAAAGAAAATTAAATAAGATATTTTTTCTATTTGATGAGACTTATTTACGAAGTTTACGCGTGCTTGTTTTTTTTTTTTGTTTGTTTAATAAAAGAAATTTTGAATTAATTTTACACGAGAAGGATATCACATGCTCAAATATAATAAAAAAAATCAATGGGCAAAATATTAATAAATTATATTAAATTTTCATATTTTATGAGAACTTCCGAGATAAATGAAAATATTTTGCTCTTATATTAGAATGCTTGATAAAAATAGTAAATAATTTTTGATATCTTTAAAAAAGTACAAGTTTTTCTGATATAACATTAAAATTTTTAATGGTTATTTAAAATTATGTCTTAAGTCATATTTTAATTGTAATGCAACATACTAAAATAACGTTATTGTTTTATGATCGTAACAAATAAACAAATTATTTAATTGGTGTGCTTAACTTTAAAAGATGTTCTCCATTATATCTTCACAGTGAAAAGTGACTCATAAGAAAACACATCAAACACCGAAAGTAAGAAATAGTGCAAAATGTTGTTACGAAATGATGATAGATGAACATTACTGATAAGCTTTCTCTCAAAAAATTGGTTTTTCTACCATTTCCTAAAATAAAAAGAAATATGAACTTATATAAATTACTCTAAAATTTTAAATTTTCTCTCTCTTCTATTAAAAGTTAAAAATATTTTATTTATCTTTTTATTCGTAATAAAAATCTTTAAAAAGAATAAAATAACTACAAAATTCCAAAAAGTAAAATTCTTGCACTAAAAAACTTAGGTATTGCTGAAATACTTTCTATTAGAAATGGAAAAATAAAGTGAAACTGATTTTTTCCCATTTCTCTCAAAATTAGCGAAGAAAAATTTTAGTTAAAATAATAATGAGGTAATTAAATTTAAAATTCTTTTTTTTATATAAAAAAGGGTAAGAAATTACAATTGGTTTTATCACCTCTCATTAAATAAAAAATAATTAAAAATTTAAATTATTTCTTTAACCTAATTTGAAAATTTGGTTTTCTCTAGAACAGAAAATTCAAATTTAGGAAATACACTTAGATAGCATATTTTAATTTTTATTTCTCTTTAATTTAACTTTAGTAAATAATTTTTTCCATGCTCTTAAAAAGAAAAATACGTCTTAAACATTTTACAGCATTTAATTCATAAATAATCGAAAATAAATTTTTTGATAAATTGTGAAATATACCAAAAAGTGTTAAAGAATCAAAAAAGCCTTTTTGGGGAGGTGAAATAATACAATAAGCGAAAAATACAGTTACATTTTGTTTCTTTATTCATAATTAAATGTAATAAAATTAGGCTGAAGTACCTGTATTAATGGAAAAGTCGCTTTAAATTGCTTACAGTTTAATACAGCCGAGTTTTTTTAAAAAAATTGTATTTTAAAATTCAATAAGCTAAATTTAAAAGTGCATATTTCTTAAAAATTCTTTTTTCAAAAATCATTTTTATATACGCGATTCTCTAATTTTAACAAACCTTAAATAATAAAAAAGAAGACTAGAGGAATAAAAGAAGCCGATAAACATTCTGATTCAGTTAGAATTACAACATGAATGTAAAAGGCAACATTAAAATAGATATTTATAACGCCCGCGTTTAAGTATTAAAAGCACTAATATTATATTTTAATGGAAAAAACTATATATTGATGAAAAATAATGAATATCCTACATACTTTGGGTTTGTTTAAAATGGTTGTAAAAAATAGCAGCTCCTATGTTTACCTGTAAAATAGTAATTCTCAAGCTTTCTCCTCAATTTTTTCCCATGGAGTTACACCTAATAATTTACTAAACTAAACTCAGTGCGCAACAGCCCCGTGGAGGGCCAAGGCCTACTGTGCCAATCTCAGTTTTCCTGACATGCACCGAGGTGCATGAGCAGATATCCCGATCAGGTGGATAGTCTGACGCCAACCCCCCAGTATTTAGTTCCCAAGAAAGCTTGTTACTCATTTATCGACCCACTGAAGATGAATGAAAGACTGATTCGACCTTGCCCAGCCCGGGCTTTCAATCTCGGACTCGTAACATGGAAACGAGATACGCTACCACTAAGCCACTGGGCTTCAATAATTTACTAAAGAGTGTAACAAACTGCGGTGTTTCTAAATAGTGATTCTTCCCCCCATTGGTACTGCGCTGAATGACATGTATAGTTTATATAACTGAGCTTATACTTTATTTATTTTCAATTATAACGAGATGACTAAATCAAATCCTTAAGTCGTTTATTTGAACTTTTTCTGTTGGCTTGGAATAATACTGTTGGCAAAACACTGTTTCCATCATTTTATTTCAGAATTTTTTGCTCGATGGATATATTCTAAATTGCCAAATTATTATTGTTTTCTTGATATGTTAAAAGTCATTTATGTAGAACAGAATACCTAAAATATAGTGCTAATATCTTTATTTCAAATACAGGTACTAATCTAACGCATTTTTTTTCTGATATTATTTGTCACAGCGTTTATCATAAACAAATATAGCTATTTTAGTAATTAATAATTAAAATACTGTTTAATTAATAGCTTTCGTATAAATAGATGGTTTTAACTTAAATATCATCACAATTTACAAGTAAATGCTATGATATTAAGAATAATATTGCATTAAAAAGATTTTTTAAAGCTATTTGTTTTTCTCTCTTCCGGTCAGGATTACTATAGTATGTTTTAAAAAAATTCATTCATCCCAAAGGGTTTTGCACAGTTTTGACATACTTAGTACTTACTCAGTGGCGCATACAAAGGGGGGGGATCATCGGATCCGGACCTCCCCCCCCGAAGCCCTTGATTTTTTTCCAATTGATTATAATCCTATGTACACAAAATTTAATTAAGTATTTGTTACTAATAATTAATTTTATTAATTAATGCTAATTATTCATTCAGTAATTAATTTTATTAATTAATGCTAATTATTTATTTAATAATTAATTTTTTAATGTTTCTTTGTTTCCGAAAAATCCAAAGAATATGTTGGACGGTATATTGAAAAATGATACGAGAATAGTAGACTTTCGACCTTGGACCCCCCACCTTAAGAAATTCCTGTGTGCGCTACTGCACTTACTATAATACTTTAAAATAAAAATAAAAAAGAAGAGTCAAAAGTAACACAAATAATAAAGAAGAAACTGATCTTTTGAAAGCTTAAAGACAAATTGGAATACAATATAAAAACTAAAACAAAATGAATTACACGAAGAAAGAAAACAAGCACATATTTTCATTGCAGTGTGTTAAATAAACATTTAAAATTATTTAAATATATTGCTGAAAAATATAATGTATCATTAAAATAATTATTCCCCCTTTAGTAGTTTTAAAACTAAGGTTTATATACTTATTCTCAGAATTATTGATTTTTTATGTTTTCACCCAAAACCCATTACGTGAAAAAAAAAGAAAGAAAAATAAAGAAATCAAATCTCAAGGAAATTAAAAAGTTGTGTGCATGAAACAATAGATCATAGCAAAAAAAAAATTTCGGACAATATAGTAATAGTAAATAGACTATTTCGATTTTAAATTATAGATGGTAAAAAATAAATGTGTCAATTTTGATTATTTTTAAAATTAGAAAACGTTCTAAATTCGTCAATTGCGTTAAAAATTTTATTAACATATGGTATGCTTATTTTAAAATACTTCTGTTACAAATTATTCTATTAAAGATGGTCGAAAAACAAATATTTATTTTTTTTTAAAAAAAGAAACTTATTTAAAAATTTAAAAGTTAAGCTGGAAGTGTATCAAATTATAATGGTTGTCTTAAAGCTAAATTTAGCTCTATTTTTTTTCAAGTATTTTTAAGCAAATTGAAATTTTTCACAGAATGACCACATGAGGGGCGCAAAGGGAAGGGGGCCTCGAGTCCATCCCCCCCGAACCCCTTTTGTTTTTTTTCGATTGATTATAGTCCTATGTATGTAGTACATATAATTTAATTAAGTATTTGTTTTTAATAATTAATTTTACTATTTAATGCTAATTATTTATTCTATAGTTAATTTTTACTTTTTTTTTACCGGAAAATGATAAAATCAATAGAATATGTTGGGGAAGTAGAAGCTAACAGAATGGGGGACTTTTTCTGCCCCCACCTTGAAAAAACAACTACTGCTCACATGTAATCTAAAATTAAATTTCGCATTAATAAATTTCATACAATATCTTTTTCTGTCGAATTTTTACTCAGGTTGGACTTTTAAAAACCTCGTTTTCTGTCAGATAGTTTCCTTTTTAACACTAAAAATTATTTCTTTAATCAAAAGCAAGTGATGACAAAATGTATTATGAAGAAATTATTGTAGAAAGCTGAATGCATTCGACATTTTGCCCTTTGCTATGACAATATACCTAAACGTTTTTACCTGAATTTCTTCAATGGTTAATCACCAGCATAAAAAATATAAATAAAATAATAATATATTGTTAGAAAGCAGTCAATAGAGTCTCAGACAGTATCTTAAAATCAGTTAATGATAGTTTTAGCAGAATTATTTAAAAAGAAAATTATAATTACAAAAACTAATTCCTTAAACATATTAAGACTAAAGAAATTCTTTAAATAGTTAAAACTGCTTACTTTTCTTTTTGAACACAAAAGTAAAATACTCATATAAGATTAGTATAACTTAATTGTATATATTTAATTGTTTTTACTTTATTTGTAGGAGGTTCATTCAAGCTTATGCGCAGGAAATACCAGACTGCATTCTCGTCCCCTTTTCCCCATTTTCGTCGGGGGTCGGACATATTTCTGGAGTGCAAATGGTGTTATTCCGAGCTGGTCTTTCCTGCCCACGTCATCCCCGCTTAGATTTTAAAAAGGATGATGATGTCCTTCTAAACCCTCTTTTGTTTTAAAAATTTCATGATTTTTCTGGATTCATGGAGATAGTCTAGCATTGCTAGACAATCTAGGATTAGAAACATTAGCAACTTTATTTTTTTATAACAATTGTATTTATCAGATGTTAAAATTGAATCTTAATTAAAAATCCCTCCCCATTTAGTTTCATTTTAAGGTATCCGAATACGTTCGGAACCGTGATTTTGCAAAAGCGAATAAATAGATAATTTTCATGATATTTGCTGTCACTTAGATTAGAAAAATCATAAAATTGTTTTAAAGGGCATTTTGACAAAATATAATTTTAAAAAAATATTTTGGAAAAATTTCTTAGAAAAATTTTTTTCGAAATTTTTCCCCTTTTTAAAATGCCTATTATAAAAATATTTTGCCTGTATTTTCTCGACCTTTTTAAAAAAGGCTCAACTAAATTTTTTTGAAATTTAAACTTAGAAGTGGGTTTATCCATGTGTTCGTCAACAGGGGGGGAGAAATTTTTTTAAAAAAAAAAAACGCCGTTTATTTCAAATGGTTGTAACTCTGAAAATAATGTGAATTTTTAAAATCGTTGACCTCTGAAAAAGGGTCGGGGTATACACGGCAAAATGTTTTTTTAAACTTTTTTCCAAAACTTTTCGAAAAAAAAATCTAAGAATTTTGCCAAAATATTTTTTAACAATTTTTGTCAAAATGTCCAAAACAAATACTTTATTCTAATCAAAAAGACACTAAATATCATAAAAATTTTCCCATTCGTTTTTTAAAAAAACGGTTCCGAACTGTCATCCCTTAATAAACGTTAAGGATATAACTTATTCAAATTTTAAAATCATTCAAGATAGAATTGACTAAAATTGAATAATAATTTAATTAAACGTATAAAAAGAAAATAATTTATTTTCTCTCCAAAAGATGAAAAAAATAATAATAAAATACATACACATATAAAAAAAAAAAAAAATATTTGTAAAAATACATAATATTTTAATACAACTTTTTTTACGCAATTAGTTTAAAATTCAATAATCCCATTGGATTGGTAAAACATTGACAAAAGAAAATATCAAATAAACTCATCACTTGACAAGAAACATTTCCGTACGGAAAGCAGTCACCCTACGCGTGAATTACTAACAAATATTTCACACATCCTGTTTAGTTAGTTTTCAACGCCAGTTAATCCAGCAACGTCTTCGGAAAATAAACACCGTCCAACAATGTCTGACTTCCTTACCCCTTGTCTTTTCCCTTTCCTGCAGCTGGCTCAATGGATATACCGCCTGGACCTCCCCTAAACCCATTGTTTATTGTACTTAAGCCTTGCCCTACCCGTCCTCTCTTTTCTCGATTGGGTTAAAGTAACTTTCTAGAATGAAATTTGTTTATTATTCTACGATTCAAATTACCTTTGGAAGAATAACTGGCTATAATAGGTGACAGACTGAGATATAGATGATAAACAAATAATGTTAGGTAATGGAATAGATCTATTATGGAGTTAGAGAATGAGATGAGGATTTTGGGTTCATACACACGCAATAAAAAAAATGAAATGATTTTTTTATATATACCTTCAGACTGACTAATTCCTTCAAAATTGAGATAAAAAAGATTTCAGTTTACTTCTAGATAGTAATAATAAAAAAAAAGTGCCCAAAGTTATGCTTTCAATGCTGTGTTTCTTTGTTGAATGAATATTAACTGTTAATGGGAATAAATAAATAATATATATTTTGCAACACTTTCTTTTGTACTTGGTGTATAAGGTGAAATTCTTTTAACTTTAATAAAAATATTTTAAAGGTGTTGAAGATTTCATCGTCTATGTATTAGAGCTACTGAAGTGAAAGAAATTATTTAAGAGGCATATTGACAGATACCATATACATTGAAGCACCAAAATCATAAAATTTCCCCATAATATCTTTTGGAGTTTCCTTTTCCCCAGGTGAAGTCAGCAACTCCACGTGGTATTGACTCAATAAGTCATTGAAAATCCTCCCTAAAGAAATATTCAGTGATAAATAATTGTGAAAATACTGCAGATGCAAGAGTTTTTACACAAACTGCTGTTTCAATCATGTCCCATATATATTCTATAGGATTAGTTTCTGGAGATCAGGGTAGCCAAATCCTTCACTGGAAATACCCACGATAATTCTTAATCAAATCTCAAACTATTTGGGTCTGGTGACATAGACTATTATTATTGAAAATTCCATCACTACTATGATAATGAAGGACAGCAAAAGTTTTCCGAGGAGTTCTAGACATAATATTTCCAATCAATTCTTAATCCAGTTTGATTAGAGGTCCTAGCTCAAGCCCTGAAAAACAGACCACGCCATTAAAATCCCTCATTAGCTTGCACACTACTTTGTTGACCACTTGGGTCCATGATTTGGTAAGGTGTGAGCCACATTCGAGTCTTACATACACTAATACCGTTTGAAATCAAGACCAAGATTTTACCAGTCATCCTGGGTACAACCAATATGTTCACAAGCGTCCAATATGTCCAAGTAACGACATTCGAGTCTGTCTTGTGTTGCTACATAAATTCAATACTAAATTTTACTGCATAGTACTGTCGCACGTCTCACATTGATTATTGCTGTTATTTGCTTAATAAATAACCAATAATCAATGTTGCAGCAGACGCAATGTTGTTTATCTAGCAAAACTAACTACTCAGCATAGATGTCTCTGGTCAATCCCACGACTTATGGAATTTCACAGTTTAAGCACTAGTAATGATATAAGTGTAAGAAAGAAAAAAAATTATTTATTTATTCTAATTAAAAGAGAATCTTCATGTTTTATCATTTAAAGATTAATGAATAAAAAACAAGCAACTTATTTTAACATCTTTGGAGAAAGAACTTTTAAAAAATTCTATTCTGGTTATATATTTAATACTTTTCAACAGTCTTTTTTTTAAAAAAAATCTTTAAAATTGCTCAAACAGATTTCTAAATAATCCCTCTGATCCTAATTTCTCAAATACTAAATTTCTGAAAAAATCCCTTAATATAAATTAGATTACAAAACAAAAAAGTTAAATTTAGATTTCTCAATTTTAATTCTCCTTTAAGTTTAAATGCCTATAACAACCGCTGCAGAATAAGCAGAAATATATGATGTATTGTTTTAGTAACACAGAAAAATATATTATTTAATTTTAAATAGCTAGAGAAGTAAATTAAAGCATTAAAACTTAGCATATTAAAAAAATGAAAGATATGCATAGCTAATATTCTAGCAAGCTTTTCACTCCCATAATCTTAGTAACAACATTCAATCAAACAAACCCAAATAAATAAATTTCTGCAGCATAATTATTTTAATTTCTATTAAACAACCATATATCTTAAACGATAGCATGCTATATATAATATTTCTGTATATTTTATTTATTTCTGCCTTAAAAATAATATGTTTTTTAAATTATTTCTGATGAAAAAGTTTGAAAAAAAACTTGTTAATAAAGTTTTTCAGTCTTCATTGCATGGAATTCCTC
Organism: Trichonephila inaurata madagascariensis; assembly: GCA_019973955.1. Lineage (NCBI taxonomy): Eukaryota > Metazoa > Arthropoda > Arachnida > Araneae > Nephilidae > Trichonephila > Trichonephila inaurata. Next base: position 15,197 of record BMAV01001886.1, read on the forward strand.
AAGTTCAATTCTGCATTATAAACGATTCATTAAATTTTTCTTTATTTTATCTAAAACTTCTTGCTGGATTTCTTGGAAATTATCTTTTTACTAACTTTTGCCTTTGTTTATTTTCTTTGATTAAAAATACAGCCTCTTCCTCCAATCTTAATTTCGATTTTAAAGATTTTTCAAGATATGTTGATTTCTGATAAATTGTAACGAAAATATATAATTAAAAACTCCTTATATATTTACATTTGAAGCAAAATTTTAAATAACAATGCAGAATTCTAAAAGTGTTGAAATTATTTCAATACTACAATATAAAGTGGGTGGAGGTAAGTGATGCATTGTATTTCACCTACAAATCAGTGCCGGTTTATCAATTGGGCACTTGGGGAGGGCACCCAGGGGCCCTGGGCTTGGAAGGGCCCTGATAAGCTAGACTTAAGCCAAGTTTCTGGTTAAAAATTTCGATCCTCCAGTGTAAAGGGGGCTCGTAGATCTTCTCTGCCCAGGGCCCGAAATGAGCTTAAATCGGCACTGCTACAAATATTGTGCTTCAGCACTTAAAAAAAAAAGAGAGAGAAAAAAAAGAGTTCCAATTTTAGCAAATTTAAGAAAAGAAATTTACAGTTTGGATTAGATATCTACAGAAGAGTTAATAAAGTATTTTAGCAAAAATGATATTTTAAAAAAAATAAATTTCTTAAATAATCTCTCAAATAATTACTATGAACTCTCCCTGGGTATCTGCGCATATTCCTTACTGCCGTGCACCTTTTCAATACACATACACTGAAAGGTAACTTCGCATTTGTCACTGCTATTCAAAGCTCCTCCTTTCTGTATTCACCCCCTGCAGACGATTTCATCACCGAGCAAACGATCAGCGCAGAACGACAGAAAAAAAAGAAAAGCACGTGGCATGGAAATCCTTTCGGCCACACCCTCCAGATTCTATTTGCTCCACCCCTCACAGGAATACGAACGACACTTCATCCTTTACCATTTGTCCCTCTTCATCGTATCCTTACGAGGCCATTATTTACTCGTTCTTTGACATTATCGCTAAAAAGTCCCTGAGAGTTCAAATCTTATACAGGCTTTTCCCTCGACGGGCCCAAGTTGGTTCTTGAAAAAATATTCCCTAGTCTAATGTGAGTTAGTAATATTATTCTGTAAAAGTAAACTCTGCATGTTATTACACATTCCCAAAATACTATAACTTGTGTTTTAAGTCCAACAGATTTCTCTGAAGTGATTTGTTTTAAAAATAAAACAAACATTCTGGAAAGTGAAAAATCAATTTTGAAATTCGTAATATTCAAATTATCTGCTTGGAACATTAATTAATGAAGAAGTGAGTGGTAAGATATATTTACATCAATGCAATCTCTTTCCTAACAATTAGTCCAATAAGTAAAATGTTTTTCAAGAATGTATAATGAGTTTTACATAAAGAATAATAAGAGTAATGTGTATGCTTAAGATGGAGAATCTTGCATTTAAATGAGATTATCCAGAATTTTGGAAAATTTCTTATAGCCGTTTCACAAAATAAATCAACCCCATCAAGTGTATAAAATTATTATTTCCATGCATATTTCAGCTTTAAAGCACAGTTTAAGATAATCCAAGTATACATCTAATTTCGAGAATCGGAAACAAAAGTTACTTGTAAGTCCTGCTTCCCATTTTCAAGGTTAATGACGCAAATTCTCCGAACATTGTTGCACGCTCTTGTATGAAAATTTACAAATAAGCATACATTTTTTAAAAAAAGAAGAAAAAAATCACTGGGTGCTTAACAAAAATGATCTGAATAAACTTTCAATTATCACCTGAATCTCACTCCTAATCGCCTACGCCCTTCACCAGAAGTTGTAATCTACAATCACAAAAGTGCTAAAGAGGTCTGTATTCTGTCAGTCAAGCAAAGACATAGACCCCACAAGTCGATCCCCTTGTCGCACACTTCGTGACCCCTGATCTTTAGACTCTTGCGAACCCACGGGGGAGGGAATCCGATCTTCCAGCACTTGTCAGAAACAACACCCTCTTCGCCGCTTCCGAAATCGAACCAGAACTGTCAAAAATGGCCTTTAGGGAGTTGAATGGAACTCCCTTCTCCATATTCCATATCCTAAAGCAGAAATCTCAACTGGCTTTGAAAAATCATCAATTAAACCAATCTCATCAAGATTTGGGACAGAATAAAAGTAATTTAAATTCAAACTCAACGAGTGATAAAGGCGATCCTTCAGAAACCAAGCCGATGGTTGTTGATGAAGACATAACTAGATTACCGTTCGGAGATAATTCTTTGATGCATGAATACGATGAAGATTATCAGTCATCGGAAGACAATGAATCTCTCAACAGATATCAGGTATGCGATTTGTCTCCAAGAACTTACAGATTGGAAAATTCACATAGAGGACTTGATAACTTTTCAATTCCTATCAAAGATGATAGATTGATGAACAATGAAGGACAATTGCGACGATATGAATTGAATTTAAGCCAAAACATCCGTATTCCAAATCAGATGTTGAGCAGCAAGATGCAGGTAAATCTATTTCTTTGTTATTTTTATTGCAAGTAGTTTATAAAGATAATTTTACTCAAATATTCAAAAAGGACAATATTCCTTATTTTTTGCAAAAAAAAGTTTCTTACCATTTTGATATCTAATAATTTTATCTAGCACTTAGCAACTTAGAAAGCTTACTTATTTTTTAATTATGTACTCTCAAGGATGCGATAATTTGTTTACAGACTAACATTACGTGAAAATCTTTGTATTTTGCCTGAAAATAATGTTTATGTTCTTATAAGTTATAAATATTTTATTACTTTAAAAGTATACATATGTAATTAATTCTGTTTATATATGTTCTTTGTATTAATGCATTAAATGATCTTTTATTTATAAACTTTCAAAAATATTAAATTTAGAATATATTGTAATATTGTTTCTGTTAACCAAACTTAAAGTGTCTCATTAGAGTAAAACAATAACTGTGACAGAGAGATAGAACGGCTTAAATTTTTCATACTTTATTTAAAAATTTTAAAAATTTATATTGCTCCTGCTATAAATATATATATAAATAGGCTAATACTTTTTATGGATATGTAATATGATAGTAATACAAATTATTTTATAAATAATTTTAAGATTACAAAAAGCTTTTAGGCAATTGTGTAAATTGGCTTATAATATATTATTCAATTTTTAAAAAAAAAAGGATTTTTTTTCCCATAAATACTGTAAAATTGGGATTTCATATTTTGAAAGAAAGCAGTTTATGTCTGATTGGTTGTTTATGTGGTTAGTAGGGGAAAAATAGTTCTTAAACTTAAATTAAAATATTTGTTAAATATATTGTTGCACCTACACATTAAGTAAATTTAAATTAGTACGTTAAGAAAATTTACATTTTCTTAGTTGATTTTTCTAGAAATAGTTTTAAAAAAAAAGTAGGTTTTTTTAAAAAATTTATGTAAGGAAGTACTAAATTTAAGGAAGAATAGTTTTTGAAAGTAATTTTTGTGCTTAATATTTACAACTGACTTTTCATCGTGTTAACAAAGATATGATTGAAACGTTTGTTCTCATGACCTGTATGTAAATAATAGAAAAATGAATTCTACAAAGAATCATTTATTCAAATATGTACCATCATTCAGAAATTTTATAATATTAGTAAGAGATCAATTAAGATTTATTTTAAATTTCATGTAGTTTTAAGAAATATGTATTGCGTTGGGGCTACTATGCTTATTTTAACTACAGCTGAATGGAAATCCAGAAAATCAATTTTAAGCAAAATTCGTGCTTTTGAATTATGTGTTTGCATACATTTTTTTCAACGTTTCAAGACTGCATGTCGAATCTGTGTTTTAAAAACTGACAATAGTTTCGTCTTTGCCTCTGTATGTAATTATAACCTTGAACAGAAAACAAGTAAGAGAGCACTAATAAAGTTAATAACATTTTTATCTTTACGGTAATCAAAAAGTATTTAATTAGTAGACATTTTGTGATATTAAAAATATTTCAAAGCTTCGAAGCTGAGAAAAAATGTTTCCAGTTTAGATTCCTTTAACTTGTTACATTTTTTATAATGTTCCATTTTCCATCGTGCTGTATTACCATCGGCAGAAAGCCAGAATAAACTAATTAATTGATAGAGAATAATCAAATATGATATCATTTGAAAAGTGAAGTGAATATTTTCAATATGAAGTTGTTATAAATCTAAATCTAAAAGGAAATTAAATATTTAAAAAATGTGATAAAATAACTTAGTGCAAAATAATTTTAATAATACAAACTTACTCATGATATATAAATCATGTATTATTTCTTAGTAACACATTCTATTTTAATTAAAATAAAGCTAATTTCCTAATATTTAAAACTATTTCATATTTCTTATGTTGTATAACATTCTTCAGGGTTTTCAACTTTTTATTATTTCTTGCTATTTCAACAACAAACTCATTTTAGATGAAAACTCTTACCTTAAAGTAAAACACAACTTCCATTTATATTCCAATAAACTTAAAGTTAAAAAATAGCAAAACATGTTTTTTAAGAAATAAAACTTGAGTTTAAAAAATTGCTTTATTGAGAATAGCTGTAATTATCAGAACCACAAACGTAAAAATTTTAATTTTCGATTTTTTTGCATAAGATTCTTTCAAAAACTTCTGAAGTAAATCTCGTATACTTGGTTTAAAAATACTCGAGATTCATGTAGATAGCAAAAAAAAAAAAAAAAAATCTATGCAAAGAATAAAAACTCGAAAAAGGCATTTATAAAAATGTATTTTTCGTGCAAAAAGAAATCCTCAAATTGAATTTCATTTTAAAATGATCAGTTTTTGTATTTTTTATTTCCTTGCGTCGCTTTATATTTTATCATCTTATCAACTAGGAAAATACACAGCTAGATAAAAGGAATAAATGTTTTTGAATAAGATTTTCTAACATGTACTTAAGTCAAATGTTAAATCGCTGGCAAGAGAATGAACTGATATTATCATGAAATATATATTCAACAGATTTATTGATTTTATTTTATAAACAGAAATTAATTTCATTATGCAAACTTCACTAAAACAGACAAAAAACTGCGACTCAGTCACTGTTATAGCTAGTTCTGAGTGGGTCCCATATCGAAACTCCTTCGGAGCTCTTTTTGAGAAAAGAAAGCCCTGTTAGTGGTACTTTAGATATAAATATTAAGGCCCCTGTAGCTTGGGGGCCCCGTAACATTGATACTGCTGATACCGCGATAGCTAAACACTTGGACTCAGTTATTTCCTGGGTTTAGAATACTTCTGCATTTAGTAGACACATAGTAATAAAGAAAGATATTCACAATCAATAATTAAAAAGAATAAAATATATAAATGTTTAATTTAAAATAGATGCTTAAAAATAAAATTTCGTCACAATTGAGAAAAGCGAAATCATCGCCAAAAACGATGAAAGAACGTAGATACTCTGAAACTATTTTTAAGCGAAAAGATTACCATGAAAAGTATCAAACAGAGGTACGAAACTATTACATCCAAAAACACAAGAAAGATAGAAAGAATTTTAATATTAGAAAAGATATTCTAGATCTGTTCTAAGTGTCATTATTTCGCTTGTAAATATAAGGGGAGGGGGCTTTTCCTATCATAAGAAATGCTTAAAATCAATTTTTTTAATGTTAAGCCTTGTTTTTTTTTTCTTTTTTTAAAAAAATGCCTTGCATTTTTATTTAGAAAATCCACAAAGAACCATTTGAGCAATACATTGACTTGTTTCAGATACATATTAATATAAATAAATATCCTCGAAAAAACGAATTTGTTACTGACTCTTATTCATGAACTATATAACATGAATTAACCTACAAGATGATTAAATAATGCATCTAAAAATATGTCTATGCTTTAATTCCACAGGAGACTCAGTTTCAACGACCACGATCGATGAGACCTCAACTGCCGTCTCCAAACCACACGATGACGGCCTTTCCTTCTCGGCACAGTCCCCATCAGCGAAGCCGCGAAAAAAACGTTCCCGTGCCGCATTTTCCCACGCTCAGGTATTCGAGCTTGAACGCCGCTTCAGCCATCAACGTTACCTGTCCGGTGCCGAAAGAGCAGATTTGGCCCAAGCCCTGAAACTCACGGAAACACAAGTTAAAATCTGGTTCCAGAATAGGCGCTACAAGACAAAGAGGAGACAGCTTCAACAAGAGCTTGGAGCATCGATGTCTTCTGCTAGAAGAGTTGCGGTCAAGGTTCTGGTCAAGGATGATCAAGTGCTCTATCAGCCGGAAGAGATTGGAGCCAGGTCACCTATGCTTTATCCATCATTCCCAATGCCTGGCTTTGCTTTCAGTTATTTGTATTCGCCGTGGTTGTTCGGATGTGGACAAGGACCTTTTCCGCATCATCCACCACCGCATCATATGTAGAATGAGTGAGAAATTAAATTGTCTCAATCGGTGGCGTAGCCTTAAAGGGTGTCTGAGAACTCTAGAAGCACTATAATGAGTTTAGAAAATTTTATATTTTTGAGTGAAGAAATTAATTTGGGAGAAATATTAATTGCTATAGAAATCTATATCTGTATTGAAATATAGTATCACCTCTAGAAACAATCTTTATTGTAAAATGACAAAAATTCGAATTATATATATTTTCCACATAATTCTCTTGGAAATAAATATTCCCTAAAAACACTGCAAGGTATTTTAATTCCTATAAAAAGATTTATGATTCAATAAAAATTATGTATGCGTCGTTTTTACGTAGGTTCTTCATATATGGTCATTAGCAGTTTAAATTGCATGATACAATTAAAAAATATATAGATCTCAAAATGAAATAGATTCTCAATAAGTATGTACTATTCTCATAGGGACTATTTAGGCATTTTGTTAATTAAACAAAAAAGTAGAATAAAGTTCAAGTTATTCCCATGTGTTTAGTTTTGATATTAAAATAAATCAAAATAAGAAATATTTTTAGTTTTTTGTTTTGTTTTTGTTTTGTTTTTTTACTGTTGCAGAAACTATTTAAAAATATTACACTGTTGATATGAATCTAACACTCACAAAGGAAAAATCCTGAACTTCATTTAAATTTTCAAAAAGCATAAGAACTGAAAAAAAGTTTAGTTTTGAAAAAGAGGCAATTTTATTATAAAAAAGAAAGACGAAAAATGACAAGAAAAAATCTTTGTTTCGATAATAATTTTTCCTTTAGGAAATATATGAAAAATATTTTTCAAATCATCAATATATTTAAATTATTACACAATCCAGAGAATAATGCGCTAGCTTACATTCAAAATGCAGACAGGTGTGCTGCTCATAGAACTGTAAACTAGTATTATTTATATTAAAAATTTAGTACTGATAATAAGCAAACAGTAAAATAATTTATGCTTTAAGTGACATGCCTTTAAACAGATTTTCACCATTAATAATTTAAAAAAGCTTGAAAAACTCTTAAGAGTATGTTTACTTAACCAGTCTGATAACCTTAACTTCGATTTCCAGGCGACGTAATATGTGTATATCATAAGAAATATTAATGTTATTCCATATCGTTAATGATATAAAATAGAACAGGTACAGTTCATTTTCAGTTTTATATATGAATACTAAATGCTTGCAACTAATTGCACACAGTAATGATGTAATGAAATATAATTAATTAGCTTTTATATATATATTTATATATATATAGGTTTTTAGAGCCATCATAACCCTTATTATTATTTATAAATCAAAACTAGAAGCAAACCTAGTAAATTTTCTGGCTACGTCCCTGATTTCAGTCAATATAAAAGAAACCATGCTAGTCGAATATATTGTTTTTGTACTTGTGAATATATGTTTTAATAATATGTTTTTACTTTCTAGGACATTGTACAGATTTTTTTTCTTATTTTTCTGTTTATATTCATTATGACAGTGCTTCTCAAACTTTCAATACTTGTGACCCAGTTTTCAATCAGAATTTTCATCGCCCCTCCCTCTATTCAATAACAATGTATTGATTTTTCAAAAATAACGTACTAAAAGATACATGTTGAAGCTACAATATGACTTTAATTTTATAAACCGTATAAATTATCAAGATAAGTATTAAATTTTGTGTATAGTTTTGCATATGATAAGCCCAAGGGAGTCACTAGAAATTATTAATCTTGTACATAACTTAGTATTGATAAATTAATTATCAAATATAATACATTATGCAGTGCAGATACATTTATAAGCATATTATATCAATGTAAATGTGTATTTTACTTTTTTATTATATAAGAATGTATTTTGTTTTCCTTCCTTTCAGTAAATTTGCAATTTTTCAAATATTTTATTTTTGACACGCTCGTGCCCCCTTGTAAGATTATCACGCCCCCACTCCCCAAGGGAGGCGCGCCCCACAGTTTGAGAAACGCTGCATTATGATGAATATTTGTAAATAGAAGTTTTATGTTTATCTTTAATGTGTTAACATATTTTGTGCATTTTTTTCTCTCAGAAATTTTTGATGAATTTATACTGAAGGGTATATTTCAAATGTTGATTTATATTATAAATAGCATAATTTTTTTCATTCTTCACGTATTTGATTCACAAAACCGAAGTTTAATTGGGCTTTGATGGAAGTTGTACAGAAAAACACACAAACAAATGTTTTGTTTTAAAATATCAACAGGACATTAAGGGGATTTCCATCTTAATATAAATTTACCTATCTTAATACAAACCCTTTTTTTAGATTCTAAGCCTCACATAAACTCCATGAATAATTTAAACTTAATGAGATTATCTTAATCAAGTACATTTAAATACATGAAAATATTTTAGTTTTATTAACATCCTTATTCTTTTTTAATGTCAATTTTTCTTCCTTTTTATTCCATTTTCTCATTCTTGTGTTAAAGATCTCACGACGTGATATATTGCGAATCATGGTTTTTCTTCTTGTATCACTTTAAAGTAATTATTGTTTTAAGAATAATGGTACTTGGAAAAATTGACACAATTTAAATTTCTTGAAAGTAAAACTTTTTGAGTTATCTGTTTTTTGATCATGTGACTCATACAACTTAACTTTCCAATTCTTCCTTTTTATGTACATTAGTTCATTTTCTTTGTAATGTTCACGTAATTCTCATGTGCTGAAAAAATTTCTTGATCGAGAATTTTATTTTTTCATGTTTCAAACAAAAATAAATTTCAGAAAAGTCATCTCAGTAGTTCATATCGAGATAAATGAATTATTTAACATTTGAATTAACATTTGAATAAAAAAAAATAAGTAGAGTTAAATTTCACCTCGATGATTGAAAATCTAGAACTATGCACAGATACTGTTTCACATAATAATAACAATACACTAAAAATTAAATACTATAAAATGAAATTAATGAAGAATAATGAAATCAGTTTTAGGCAAATTTACTAAGAATAATTGAAAGGAAAGAATTATGTAATTATATAATCTTTATTAATTTTCAGATTTCTTACAGCAGTTTAAATATAAAATATTTCTATAAATTTATAGATAAATCTAAAAAAAAAAAAATTGAAACTATTTAAATTTTAGCAATGATAGTTTTATTCTTAAACTGGATGTAAAAAACTAGAAAGAGGGAAATGAAGACTTTTAAATGTAACACAGAAGTAAATAAATAAGATTTTCGTAATTGAACGAAAAATATTTGTTGTAGCTTTAAAAGGAATGTTTAGTTTCAGCGCAATCTTTTGCTCTATTCTTCCAGATTCATTAGATAGGTACACCGTAAAATCCGGCGTATAGCACGCATCTATATTTTCAAGCTGCAATTTCTAATTTGAAGGTTTATTCGCCTATAACACGCGCACCCTTTTTTTTACGAAGAAACCTGAAATGTACGTGCACAATGCTCTTTCGTTTTGAAATAATTTATTAAAGGTATTATTGCAAGCTTTAGAAAAAAAAATAGTATACTTCTAGAACAGAGGTTCCCAAACTTGTTTGTCTCACCCCTTGCCAAGTCTTTCGTCCTTGGGTAGACCCCTGCTTACCTAATATTAAATTTTTACGCATTTTAACTTAAATGTCTTTTTGACAGCTGGTATAGAGCTAATTACTTTAAAAGATTTAAATTTTTAGCAGTAGTGAAGTATAGTGTTTAAAACTTAAAAATAACATGTTAATTATTTTTTGAGATTGGCAACCACGATGAAACTCTAGCAAAACAATTAAAAAGAGTTTCTCTTGATATTCCATAATTCGAGTAAATAACAGGAATGTCTTTTTATAGTTAAAATTGCTGATATCCGTTTCTAAATTTTACTTTAAGATCTTCGTTAGTGCCTATTCCAATCAGTTTTCTTGTAATATGACTTTCATTTTTTTTTTCAATGTGACCATAGGATTTCTCCAGTCTATTGTGGTATTACTATATTCAAAAAATTCTCAAACCTTGTTTCAAAATCTGAATCGAGGGCATTTAAATGTTCAAAATAGATTAAAACATCATCTTCCTGGCAGATTGTCTGTGACAAAATGAGAAACTGGGAAAATTCGCGATGTCCAATATTAAACTGCTTTAGCTTAATTCTGGAAAGAAAAGCTAAAATGATGGTTCTTGTTTTAATAAAATATATGCTGTAACACCTTATAACTGTGCAAATTAACCTCATTAAATTTAGTAGATAAATAATCTGGTTTCCGCTTGATTACATTTTCTTTTAAAATTAGTCACGATCTGTTAAATGAGAACCACTATCGTAGACCCCTTGCAAGCCATCATAGATCCCTGGGGGTCCATATAGACCACTTTGGGTTTGATTGATTGATTGAATATTAACGTCGCACTGTTCAGCTTCACGAGGGCTTTTGGCGACGGACCACGTAATTTTGAACCATGGTCAAGTAACGTGGACGACACCTGAGCTGGACCCTCTCTCCTAACTACCACACCACACCAACGGGAGGACGTTTCAGCTCTTGACAGATTTAACGTGCATCGCTGCCCTACACGGTGGGTCTTTAATGGTACTGGGCTCGAACTCGTGACAAGGCAAGCCAAGATTCGATACCTATACCACTCGGCTACCGTGGCCTAGACCACTTTGGGAATCACTGTTCTAGAACTACAACCATTTAAGATCATTAGGAATGTTTCTAAATAAACAGTATTTCGATGTATGTAGGTCTAATTTTTTTTTCTATGCTCATCTTTTTTTCATTTTTTTTTTTTTAGTATTTTTAAAATTCTTGTTTTTATACCCAGCGTATAGCGCGCTCCCGTAAATTTTGATTTTATTTTTTGTGTTTAAAGTGCGCGCTATACCTCGGATTTACGGTATATAATTATTTATTATATATATGCGCCAATTTTTGCAAGCTTCTATAGTGTACAAAAGTTATGCGAAATGGAATAAACGTGTATTAAATTGTGATTAAAAATCAAGTGTATATTTTACTTTTTTGTTGCTGACTGTTTGGAAGAATTGGCTTTACCTTAATACATTGTGTTGTACAAAGAGAAATATGTGACATGGAACTGTCTTAATCTTATTATTACGAATTACTGATGTAAATTTGATTTGAGCTGTTTGTAATTTGAGTACCTCATAGAAACAATAAAGTTTGTTTATAATATAAAAAATGTTTATTTATGGATTAGCACAATGCACAGTTCCTTCAACAACCTTGGAAGCAGTAGAAGCCAAGTGATAATAGCATCGCATCCACAATTAACGATGCCTCAGCTATGGGCTCGAATCAATGTGTGTGTGCGCGCGCGTGTGTGTACCTATTACTTTATTATATTTTATTTTAAGATCTAAACATTTTGAGAAAGAAAAAAAATAAAACCCATTAATGTGGGAAACCGTCTTAGGGGAGATTTAAAATCATTAAATACCTAAAAGCATTTACATTGAGGATAACATTACATTCTTATCAGAAGCAAATTCAGTAGATACAGTCGTAGATAATAAAATTAGAGAAATAATTAAATTAAAGTGAATGGATTTAGAAACGTATTGCTGATTAATGTTTGTCAGTAAAACTACTTCAAGGAATATGTTGTGTAGTTAAGCTGCTATTAGTATTGTTAAAAATAACTTCAAATTATAAAATATATGTACATATTATAAAAGGCACTGTTATTGGGTATAATTTTCAGAATTTCATCCATCCCCCTCGTTCTGTTTTGTAGAATATTTAATTCTAAACTATTATAGTTTTGCTTTTGGATATATATACAATTATTAATCATGAATTAACTTGCCATAAAACTAGTTAACAGCTAAACTATAAGCAGAATTATAGAAGTATAACACGAAACAATAAAGGTCAAAGATAAAGGGCCGCAGTAATATAATTACAAACTCTTTGTCTTAGAAACTAAGATTTCTGGGTTAAATTTAACCCTCCAAGCGGTCTGCACGTAAAATTCCACCATTCCAGAGATGCTTTTTCTGCCTTCAAGCAAGATTCCCAAAAGCGGCCGAGCCGCATTCTTAAAAATACGGCTCAACCGCTTTTGAGAACCCCACCTGAAAGAAAAAAAATATGTGAGGTGCATTTTTGAAGCATCTCCAGAATGGCAAGACTTTAAGTGCAGACCGCTTAGAGGGTTAATTTTAAGGCCGATCATACCTCCCCTGTTTTCCAATGGGCTGAAAAAAAAATAGGGTAAACAGTTAGTTTCAAAGATACTCTTAAGTTTAGTGCTAAAAATTAATACCTTATAATTAACACTCAAAATACTATAAACAAAATCAAAAACAGGAAAAAACATTAATCTACATACCAATAACAGAAAAATACAAGGAGATATTGAAAAATTTTAAAAAATCTACTCTGTCAATTTCCATTTAAAAAAAAAGAGTTTAACCTACGGAAAAAATGTCACAAATACTTTAAATCCTATCATGATTATCCCAGAAAAAAATTTAAAAACTGTATAAATTTTTTTATGTATTTCTTTGGAAAGAAAAGACCATAGAATTTAGTCATAAAAAGCTAAATGAAAATAAAAATTATCACAAAATATAACCTGCTGTGCCATCTATCCAAAATATATGTAGATTAAATCCAAAAATGAAAATTAAAACATAAATAAAATCTTTTAACAAATCAATAATACTGAACTTATTGCAAATGTATATACAGAAAGAAAGTTGAAAAGCTAGTCATGCTCTAAGCCTGGGGTTTGGAAACTTTTAGCAGTGGAGTGCCTGTAACAAAACAACAGATAAGATTGGCGTGCCGCCCGTAGGACATATTTGAAACAATTTGATTCCAACGATAAAGCATGCCGAGTTAGAGAATAGAGGTCAATAATATAGATTTACTGTTTTATTTTATATTAATTTTGCAACATTTAAATATTTCTCTTGATATAAAAGTAAACAGCACAAAATATAACTATTTATTCGGCATAAATAAAAAAATGTACGTATATTATATATCTTTAAACATTTATTAATATAAGAGAGGTAGACAATATAAAATATAAGTATTCCCCTGCATTATAGTTAAATAAAAAAATAAATATAAATTTTAATGTGTGAACCTAGTGCTTTCACCGCTCTACCTCATACTGCAAAATCAGAAGCTTCATGCATGACTTTCAATTTGACACAATTATGAGTATTCAGTTGTTGACAATTTCTTTACGAACTCTAAATATTTTCCATATGAGAAAGATTTGTTCACTTAGATATGTATAATCAAAAGCGAAAAGTAGAGTACATGCAATTTTCTCTCTTCAAACAATTAAATCTCTCCAGCAATGACATTCAAATAACTTACAAAATAGCTGCCGATTTATCTATAGAGTTATTTATCAAATATTTTCTTAATTCCGTAAATGTCCATAATTCTGAAGATGTTTGTCAAATAAGAGGTCCGTTACAAATTTATCAACTTCCATCCACTCAAAAATTGATAAATTTGTAGAGTAGTGTAGGATGCTACTGAGAATTGTACCCCGTGCTAAATATGGCACGCGTGCCATAGCTTGCCGGACCCTGCCCTAGCAATAATTAATAATTTTTTTAACATTATTAATTATGTCATCATTTTTATTAACTAAAATATTGTTGAGATATAATGAATAAAAAGAATAATATTTTTATAAATAGAAATATGCATGTTAGAATTCCAAAATTTACTTTAAAATTATTGAAATTAAAGGCTTATTTTTTTATGAAAAAATATTACTATTTAATTTATTGTTTATAATATTCAAAGTTGCATCAATGTAAGTGTGTTAGGAAATCTAGACGACTTGTGTGTTTTCTTTCTTAGAAAATATCAACCATCAATTCATATTGGATTGGCAAAATACATAAATATTTATTCCACTTAAGAATTTGGTCACGCACGAATTACCCTATTAAGAAATTCGTAATTATTTAAATTACAAAGGTATCTTACACCGTGGCGTAGCTACTAATGGTCTAGGCAGTGCCATACACCTGGGTCCTCAAGCTCAGGGGGCCCTCGGACTCTGACCAACAAACAAGCCGAACTTGTGATAATTTTCCCCAAATATAAGATATAAATATAAGAGGTTGCAACAAACTATAATCATCGCAATTCAGTTGAAAGTAATTTCGTTCTTGTAGGGAATTCCCCTAAATTCTTTCCGTTGTTTGTTCAGTGTTGTGAACTTTGCTTATTGAAATGTTTATATAATTTCAGGAGAGTAGCTACCGCCGGTATCAACCGTATCATCAATGATACGGGGATACAGATATTGATACAGGGACCCATATGTGTAACTACAGTCCCACTAACAGGGTTTTCATATCTGAAAATGGCCCCGAAGGAATTTTGATACAAGGCCCATTCAGAACTAACAACGCCAGTATATAATTTTCAATTTTTTTTTTTCTTCATAATTCTAGAAACTGTTACTTGAAAATAAAAAACTTAAAGTTCCATAAAAAACTTATATTACATACTTATTATTACATCTTCAAAAACCTACACAAGAAGCATTCCTTCCTAGTTGCATTCTATTTCTAATAACAATATGATTCATAATAAGCTAGTTTTCTGTTTCAATATTTCGCAATCTTCTTAATAGACTATGTAACTTTGTCCCCCTCCCCCTGCTATTTTGCAGAAATGTTTTCAAATATATATATATAATAATTATAATAATATTGTATTGTATTTTCTTGTCCCTACATATCTTTTGTATTACAGTGGTACCTCGACATACGAGTTTAATTCGTTCCGCAACCTTGCTCGTATCTTGAATTACTCGTATCTCGAAGCAAATTTCCCCATACAAAACAATTGAACTACCATTAATCCGTTCCAACCTCCAAAATGTCACCCCAGTTATTTTTGTTACGTGGTTTTGAATAATAAAAACGTATTTATAAATATCAAATATTTATTGCACAAAAACAAAAAAGAGAATGTAAAGAAATAAATTAGATATCCTCACTGGTCTTTGCCTTTTTCGCTACATTTTTCTCGCTTTCACCTGTAGGCCGTTTAGAAAAAAACATGTCCAAGGAGGTTTGTTTCTTCCTCCCTCTCAGAATGTTCCGGAAATGAGTTAGGCAAGTGTCATTAAAAAGGTCAGATGCACGACCTGTTGCAACTTTTTCTGGGTGTTTTTTTTCCACGAACTGTGTGTGCGAACTGTTAATTCAATACTCATCATCTTTTTCTTAGCACTTGACTTTTTACAAACTTTCTTCCGATCCATGGTTATAAAAATAAATGAACTACAACTGTAAATGTAAACGCAACACAAAACGCGAACACAACTACACAACTTATCACAGCGGAAGCAAGCTGCTAACTGATCGTGATGGCGCGACTGCGTGTTACTACCGAACCGAACCGAACCGGACTCGTATCTCAAATTTCGCTCGTAACTAAAAGCAAAAAATCACTTGCTCGTCAGCTCGTATCTCGAAAAACTCGTATGTTGGGGCACTCGTATGTCGAGGTACCACTGTATTTTCTGTCTATCTGTATTTTCTGTCTGCAGCCCTTTGGTGGATGAGTTCGATCCCCGAATATATAAACAAATAGCTAGTGACCCCCAACAAAGTTTGATATCGCAGCATTACGTTTCTCTTTCCTTTTAAGGTCAGTAAGTACTCGAGTATATACGAATTGTATTGTATAAATTATAAAACTAAAATTATAGATAAAAAAAAAAGAAAGAAACAGCGCAAATAACGCCAAGAAAGAGAAGATAGTAAATAACAATTGTAGCTTTGTTTATTTAAAATATTCATGTATCTTTACTCTTTTACTTAATAAAATCCACCCACAATAGGGCTGTTTCTTTTTGCACCAGGGTCTTTCGATGCCTAGCTACGCCACTGATCTTACATTTCTAACAAATTTGCGATTCAACGCATCTGCTTACAAATTATTAACGTTTATGCTGATAATTATTCGAAATAAAAAAGGATCTCCATTTTCCCAATTCATTTTCTCGTACCATCCTTGCTACTTAAGAGCTAGATATTCAATTTTAATCTGCCCATTCTAAACGATGGGCAATCTCTATCCTGTCACATCCATTACGTAATCCAGATCTGAATGACCGTCAAAGGATCGCTTTCATTACGAGGCTTACGGCCGCTAGATGATCAGAAGAAGACTCAAGGGCAATTATGATATGGTTGGAGTGCTTGCTAATCCGTTACGATGCGCGGATCAGCGTCCGTTTGAGTGTCAATCTTTCTGGTAACCATGGAAACCGGGATGCGCTGAATGGAGTTAGCAGTACTGAAAGGCGCTTTTCAAAGTTTTAAAAGCTTTCCTGTGTTTTTTTATTGCTATTTTATTTTCCTGTGGGAACTTTACAATTTTCTCCTCTTAAACGGAATATTTATAAAAGTTAAGGATTAGAAATTCACTCTTTTAGGAGGGTTTAGGCATTTTTCCTTTCTTTTTGCGGGGCTGCATACTTCACATTCTTCTTTTAAAAGATATATCTGCATATAGAAATATCATATCGCTGTCATGGAGTCCAATTTTCCAATTCCTACTATTAGTTCACTCTCTTCCTATATATTTATATATATACATATCTTGTTCAAATTTTCATTCATTAATAAAATACTTTCTATTCATCCATTCAAGTTCAAAGAAATTTTTTAACTTGTAGTGGACGACACTTGGTGTTAATACAATTTTTTCAAACATTAATTCATTAATGGAATTTAAAAATCTATAAAGAGTAACAAAAATAATAGTCCAACAGCATATATAGAAAGCAACATCGTCCGCTGTGTCCCTGCAACGCAATGGACAGCGCGTTGAACTTCTCATCCGAAGGTGTGGGTTCGAATCCCACATTGGATGACCTAGTTTCTGAGAATGTGATTTCTTTTTTACTAAACTATTTTACTGAAATAATTAAATTTAATTAATTAATAAATAGAAGCAAACAAAAAAATAGTCCAACACCATATATAGAAAAGAAAATGGAAAATCGCTTTCTATTTTGTCACTTATTATTGTAATTCTGTCATATGTGTATACATATTTATATGTTAATTGTAACTATTTAATAAAAAGTAACTAAAATAAAAATTTTCTTTGTTGACCTAAGTAGGAAGTGACTTAATTTTTTTATATCTTACTTGCTAATTTAAATATTAAAGTAAAAGAGACTGGTTTGTGTTCAGTATTATTATGACAATTGTATATTCCATAAAATCATTACATATTTGTTTTATTATATCTACACCTAAAAACACAGTTTCTTGTCCAAATTGCTTTAAAGACTTTCCCTAATTTTCTACTTTTTATTTATTTTGATGATGATACATGACTATATCAATTATAAAAATAAATATACATTTTCGTTCAGCTTCTAAAAGTAAAAGATGGCATTTTTATATGTATTAAAGTTTGAATTTTGTTATTTCTATAAATTTTAAATGCGACCTGTAAAAAAAATAATGGATACATTTAAAACTTATTTATTAATTATTTTTATCACTTGACATCTGCTTAAAACTAAACTACTATGAATATGAAAGTTTTTTATTTCGATTTTTTGAAAAATCAGCTGAAGTAGCATTTCATTATTTGACTGTGTGTGTGTGTGGTTGGGGACTAGAGATTCCGTCATTAAAAGTCCTCACATAGTTGCAATGCGATATTGATTCATTGTTGTTATTTTTGTTTATCTCGAAAAAGAACTGAAGAATGTATCTAAGTAATTATACATATTATAGTCATATTACATTATTCTATACTTTATTTTAGCTTTTGTCCGTTAATTATTGTTAATGATTTTGTTCATGACAAGAAGTTATAATAGACGCATATGAAATAATATACATAAAATAAAATCATGACAAAATATCATTAAAAAGGACCGTTAACCCGCGATCACTCGCGCGGGGTGTTCTGTACACCCCAGCAACAAGAAAAGTCTCCTACAATTCTAAATATAATGCGCAGAGCCACGATTTTTTCTGTAGCTGCCCATTTTAGGTCATTGAACCTTCAGACCTGATGTAATCAATCTCGCTAGGACGATTGGAATGTAACAACCTTCAAAAGTTTATTTCGGGTGCTGAGAACACCCCGCGAGTGATTGAGTTATATTTTCGTACTCGAAGCATCTACGGAAAAGTACGTTTTACTCTTTCCGTTTACGTTTTTTTCAAATATATTAATATGCACGAATATTTTATTTAAAATTTCAATAAATGCGGTATAAAAATAATATAATTCTATAAAATATTTGTAAAATACAATTTTTTTAAAAAAAATTTCAAAACGTTTTCTAGAAATTATGACAAAAACTCCATGAGAAAGGGAGAAATAGCGACTTTGTCGTCTATTAGATACTGTATCAACAGATTGACAAAATGAACTAAGTGAATTTGATAACTGCGTGATTTCGTAATCAAAGTTGGAGAGATGAAACTTGAAATCATAAATTTTTATAATACAGGTGGTGTTGATACCACTGATGAAATGTGCAGTATATATTATGTATCGCGAATATAAAACCTTTGGCCATTGCGAATATTTTATCATCTACTTAATACTGCAGGAATTAATGCTCCTTTGTCTATCATTCGGTTCTTCCTGAAAATAAATGAGACATTCAATATTATTAGAGGAGATTAGAATGGAATTTGTGCAGCCACAGTGGGGTATGAGATTGGATTTCCCAAACCTTAACAAAACACTCAAAAGAAGCTTTACTGACACAAAATATATTAAAAAGAGCATTAATCCCCCTAAAAAAGGGGTGTTGCACTGCTTGTCCACGGGTAAAATATGTAAAAATTATTTGTTTTTGTCTTCAATGTAAGAAAAAAATATGTGCTTAAAGCATATGAATCAGTCTGTCGAATGTTTAAAAAATGTTTAAAAATATTTTTTTTCTACTTTTACTATCCATATTAATTATAAAGTGTATTTATTACTGGTATATACTTTTACTTGTGGTTTATAAAAAATAAAAAATTTTTTCCCAAAATGAAAATTTTGTAGGTTTAGTTTAAATTAAATTTAGCCATTTGAATGCAATTTAACAATTTTGTTTGTATAATACAAAACCTCTTATACTCAAAAAATATTTTCATAATTGAGATTTAAAAAATTTTTCTTATTTATAAAACACGTTTTTAAAAGAATTTGGGTGTTTCTACACCCCGGAGTGAGACGGTGAAAAAGGGCGAGTGCCCGCGGTTAAGGAAAATTGTGGGTCGGCATGATTACTGGGGGGTATAAAAATTATATGAATCTAATGATGTAAGTTTTTGTGTGCTTTTTTTTTTATACAATAATTCATAAATTGTTGAGCTATAATATTGCATAAATTAAGAAATACTAGTGTACAAGTTATTATTATTTGAGTAATCATAATGCAGACAGTAACAAAAATTTAAAATAATGCTGGATTGGGAAAATATATGCATCTAAAAGCAATGCAATTTTTAATATATGCATCTTTTTTTTTTAAAAAAACCAAACAAAATTTATTAAAACACTTGAAAAAATCTGAAGGTAAACAAACGTATCTATCAATGTATCTATTATGTGATGCTTTTTCCCCCTAACTTTTTTTGAACGCAGAAAGGGTTGAAGGTACCAAAAGTTGGGAAATGACGAAAAAACCATTTTGACCATTTACTTTGTTTTAAAAAAAAACTGCTTTAACATATAAATTTGAAATGCATTATTGAAACCCCACTTTTTAAACGTTAATTTTCTTATAAATTTTTTATCGATTTCTTTTTTAAATTTAAATTTATAAAAAAATGTGGCAGTGGTAGCCTTGGTTTAAGGTAATGGATACGGGCCAGGTCAGGGGTTCAAGTCTAGTACCGCTGAAGACCCGCAGTGTAGGAAATGCCCCCTTTTAAAATTTGGAGAGCCCAAACGTCCTCCCCTGATTTGGGAGTTAGACAGGGGGTGCCAGCTCAGGGTGTCATCCTCGTCACTTGACCAAGGCTCAAAGTTATGAGGTCCGTCGACAAAAACCCTCGTGTAGCTGGACAGTGCGACATTAATATTCGCTTACTTACTTATTCTATAAAAAAAATAACTTTTTGGGAAAATTCATTATTTCCTAAAAGTTTCTATTTATTAATTCTTATTGAATGATGTGTTACTTTTTTCGGGATTTTAAAAATTAGTTTTCAGGGCAACAAAAAATGTATAGAAACATTATTTGTCTATAATTTATAGAAAAGAAAAATTTAAAATACAATGTGTGATTTGACAAAAAATTTTTTTTTTCCTTCAAATAACTAAAAAAAATGAGGATCATATTTTTTTTTACCATTTTGAATGATTTCGTTAAAATTTTTTTCATGTTTATTTCGTTAAGTTTATAGAAATAGAAAGAATTGAAGGAATTGTATCTACTAATTATTCAATATATTATTTCGAACCAATCGATAAAATGTTTTAAAAGTTGATATTAATTATCTTGGTTTAGCTTTTATTTACAATTCTCTCCCCAAAAGGGGAAATTAGAGAATCAAAATTTAGTTTTATACTTTTGATTTATAGGTTAATTGATTTTCTTCGCTGTTATATTTAGTTAATTTCGTTTTTTCAAGAGAATTCTCCTTTTTCCCTTTCTACAAGTTAAAAATAGTTTAGAGAGAGATTGAGATCTTAGTTTCTTTGTGTGAGCCTCTAGTAATGGATATTTTACAAATTTAAACCCTTAAGAATTTCTGTGTTACAACTTATTCTCAAATTTTAAATTGGAAAAATTTTCTGGCTTCGTGATTACTTAGTTAAAACTGAACTTTTTGCCTTTTCTAAAAAGTTATCTGTTTTCCTAAAGTTTTTTTTATACCCCAAACTGAGAGAGAATTGTGAATTTATTTCTAAATGCCGGTTTAGAAACTCAAAAAACAAGGTATTTGACTGTTCGAATCGTATTTTCCAAAGGTGTACAAACGAATATATATATATTGATACTTATGGTCACTTATAGATTAGAATACAAGTATGAAATTGTTTTAAGTATATTATTACGAAAAAAGTTTAAAAATGAAATTTTGGAAAAATTTCCGGAAATAGAATTTTTATTTTCCAACTATTCTTCTTCTATGGAAAAACCTTAATAATATTTTGCCATATATTCCCGACCCTATACAGAGCCCGAATTAGAATTTTAAAATATGTACTTTGTGAATTTATCCATATTTTAATACATCAGAGTGGAGAAAATTTTTAAAAAAACACTGATAATTGTTTCATTTGGTAGTAACTTTTGAAAATAATTTAATTTTTTAAAAGTCAAAGTTCGCCGTTTTGGGGAAATTTAGCATATATAAGAAAATATTATTATTATAGAAACATTTTTTTATAAAAGGAGAATGTTTTTATAAAAGATAATTTTAAATTTATTTTTTGCCAAAATATTGCACTTAAATTTTTTTTTCATTGTAATATATTATTCTTAAAACAATTTTATAAGTGTATTCTAACGTAAGTGACATTAAAAATAAAAAAAATATTCGTTTGTACGCTTTTGCAAAATCATGGTTCCGAACGTAATCGGATACCTAATTTATTTCAAAATTAGGACCAGATTTGATAACGTAGTGAAAACTACTAAAATGATAGAATAAATTAAATTATTTTACACTAATTTAAAAAAAAGCTATATTGGGAAAAAGTTTAGTAAGAGTTTAATGAATTACATTTCATAAAGTAGACTTCCTTACAAAAATTGGTTTCCTCGCTAAACCATTTCTTATTGAACATCATTAAATAACATATAATACATTTTGCGTCTGTTTGTTTGGTGTACCAAATACATAATTTCGATAAGTTTTCTTATCTTCAATTTTCATCAAAAATATTTTCTTTTCCAAATGTTTAATTTTTTCATGAAAAGTGTTCATGTCTTGCATTTGCTTTCGAAAGTTAAAATTATTTTGTTCAATCCTTTATTTACTTCACATATTTGTTTGCATACTAATGAAGCACACATATATCAACGTGTAAGATAAACACTTCAGAACATTGATGTGACTGCATAAATTTATCTATTCATCAAATTAAATTATTTGTCGTTCAATAAAATTCAACTAAATGAACAAAAACACTGATACCTATATGTAAAGCAAATGCATCGATTTTTTTTCTTCTTTTTCGCATTTGCATTTAATTCTGTGACTGAGAGTCCTTATAACGAAATTGTGTCTGAGTATAATTTAAAATTCAGTTCTTTCGAATACTTTTCAAACTTCTGTGAGCGGGAATTGGATCGTTTGTACGTGATATTCGAATATGCAGAAGAGGAAATAGAATTCTCAGAACACTCTCAGATTGTGTGAGGGGTGGAAAAGGACGGGTGCCTTTTCACAGCAGAACGTGCAAAATGGAAAAGCACAACCCCTTTTTTAATCGAAGTTGAGGTACCCGTTTTCCTCCTCACGTATGCAGAAAGGGTTACAAAAAACTACTAGGTCGCCAAATCTACATGGAAAGATTTATTACTCATACCACAGATAAAATATTTTATATGTGTAAGATCCTATGTGCATACCAATTTGTCATTTTGAATATTTAATAAATCATCATAAAATGACATCAAAAAATTTTATAGCCCTATTAAAAAGTTTCAAAATCTTTGACAAAGAAAAATTCTAAACTTAGGGCAGTGGTGGCGAACCTTTATGGATCAGTGTGCCATTTTTTCGTAGAAATGTTTAACGAGGTATAGATATGCCGTCAGATAATTTTGATTTGATTATTGGGAAAACAATAAAACTAAATGCTAAGAACTCAAAACTCTTAATTTACTATGAAAAAATACATTTTGTATCGTATAGTAATAAATATTCAAGTTGTACGTGTAATTCAAATTATGAGTTAACATTAGTAGGACTTTTAATGTTGCAGATTAGATGGCAAATAACTTATAATATGAATGTAAGATGTTACTTTTAGTATAATGCATGCTGAATTGGAATCATTCGTAAAAAAGGGTTCTAAGAGAACTTTAAAATTATTATCTCTGAAA
>BMAV01001888.1:0-29636 GCA_019973955.1 Trichonephila inaurata madagascariensis
CGCTTTTCCCTGTACTATGATGGGATCATCATTTGTCTATATTCCTCTGTGGGTACTCCCGTTTTCTGTTCCTCTATCTCTTGTTTTCATATGTGTATCCAGTATGAAACTTTAACAACAATTTAACGGCCAAACAAACCACTTCCGATTCATACTGTAACTGTACGATCCTGTAATAATCTATTTGATAACATGATTGTTTTGGATTTTTAGTGAGTGGAAAGAGGTCATTGAGATCCTGTATGGTAGCGGCTCTTAAGCTTTCGACCCAACCAACCCGCCTTATATGTATAAAGCTTGACATCCCAGACCCCCAGTTTTTTGAACACTCTCCCTCACTCTCAACATATGGCTTAGTGATTTAAAAGGTTCCTCAATAATCCTGCCGAGGTAGCCTCTTGTCAAGGATCGGATCGGGGTCGCGTGTCATGAATTGAGCCCAGTACCATAAGACCCGTGTGTAAGAGGCGCGGTGCACGTTAAATCTGTCGAAGTTCAAACGTCACTCCCTGGTGTGGAGGGTTGAGGTTGCCCTCGTTACTTGACCATGGTTCAAAATTGCGAAGTCCGTCGCCAAAAGCTCTCGTGTAGCTTAACAGTGCGACGTTAATACTCACACACTCCTCAATAATCCTAAGATTGCTTTTGCTACCTATAAGGACTTTTAAACACTCGTTTTTTGGGGGGTTTTTATATTTAAGAAAAAAATAAA
The DNA here is from genome assembly GCA_019973955.1 of Trichonephila inaurata madagascariensis. Classification (NCBI taxonomy): domain Eukaryota; kingdom Metazoa; phylum Arthropoda; class Arachnida; order Araneae; family Nephilidae; genus Trichonephila; species Trichonephila inaurata. The sequence goes on from BMAV01001888.1 coordinate 713, forward strand.
CATCTAGTTAAAAATATTACAATTAATTTCAAATAAATAACGCACATACCTGCATTAATAAAAGTTTTAATGGGAAGGATAGAGCAACATTTCTTTTACAAGTTCAGTCATATCAGGTGCAATATTTGAAATCCTAATATCAAGTGGTTCTACTCTATGAGAGGATCAATCCTTTCCCTATTGATCCCCTATGTTAGTTCTGTAATTTTGCACTTGTGTTTCTATTATTTTTAAGTATAATACGTTGTAGTAATGGCTATGTTGTTGCTAATAAAGAAAATGCTAATTACTATTCTTGATCGAAATTTGGTAGTTTTTAAACTGCGGCAGTTTAGTGGTTAGTTGATTTGCACATTTTTTTTTCCACGAGATTTTCGGGCTCTAAAAAGGGATATATTAACATCTTCCGGGGACCCGGGGTCGGGAAATTTAAAACAGCTGTTGTATGGCGGTCAATATTATTATTCTGAATTCATAGATTTCATATTCACATGGCGTTCAATGTATTCCAGCCAATGCCGTGATAGTCGTCACGTCATAAACCGCAAGCTCCATAGGTCACGATCTTACCACTGTCGGATTATAACACGAGTTGGTAACAGTTTCTCCTGCTTATATAAAAGGCATAACGTAATCTTTTTACTAACGACCAGCGCTCGAATACCATTTCCTAATGAGGAACCTATGGCGTAACTTTTCTTTTGGGAAAGTTATGCAAAAAGGAATGTGTATATCTTTCCCCGGAGTTTGAGATACCTCAGATGTCATTTCGATTACACTTAAATGTTAACTCATAGAATCATTCCAGAATGTTCTACCATTCATGAGAATCCGATGTTTGTGTCATCTCTCCTCCATAGTGTTGCAATTTTATAATGACAAGCAATGTATTTATATTTCTGCAATTGGGCATGGAAGCATAGGCTCGTTAAAAAACGAGCGTTTTCTGAAAATCTTGCACGGCTCGTGAAAATATCAGTAAAGAAATTTTCAGTTCAACCAGATTAGAAATTTTACAGAAAAGGTAGGGGTTACTAACCAATCTGGAGATATTTTGGTCTCTATTTAAACTCTCTATGTTAATATTTGAAACATTAATATATCGAAACAATCATTTCAAACTTTAGAATATGTGTTTTATACAAAATGTGTTTTTTCAGAACATGTTGAAATGAGAACAAGGATTGCTGTAAAAGTTAGGAAGAAGATTGATTTGTGTATGTGTGTTTTGCGTGAAATAAGACGTGTTTTGAACTCTGAATATAAAAGAATGATCGCATTATTATATATATATATATATATATATATATATATATATATATAAATAGGGATGTCAAGAGTATTTTTAGGTGATTTCATCTAATAAAAGATTAAAAAGTGATATTTTTTGAAAAAATTTAACCATCTCTTATTTTTTAATTTAATTTCTAAAATGTATTGTATCTATTAATATTTATTTACTGGAAATTCACAGTACAGAAAAAACTCCAGTTAAAGAATGCATGACAAAGAAAAAAAAACAACAAGAACCACAAATATTCAGCAAACAAATAAAATATTTTGAAAAAATTGTAAATTCACTCATAAATTTTTTTTTAGATAAAGGATTCCCCAATGTATTACTTTTATAAATATTCAGCAGGATTTTTTTCAATTCTTTATAGTTTTAACTTTTATCATACAATAAACTAAAATCAATACGAACATCAAAAAAAATCTTAATACAGTAAAACCTGTTTTTGCGTGGTAGATAGGGACTGCATAAAAAAAAACCGCGCAAAAAAATATTCGAAAATTTTATAATACTTACGTATAACAACAGCTTTGTAGACGTACTACAGAAAAAAAAAATTTATGTGGCGGAGAGGGACCGCATAAAAAAAGTCGCACTCAGAAAATAAGTCAATTATTTACGACATTTATGAGAAGGAGCTTCCAAACAAAATAAATAATTAAATTCCCATGGAAACATTTTAAAAAAATTTAATTTCTCATTATAAGAATGGAAATGTATTCTCAAAATCACATGAATAATTCACTGCTACTCGTCTTAATCAAAGCCCGCCTCTTTCTGTGATGAATTAGTACAAATCGCTTTCGTCCCTTGAAAATACTATTTAAATTGATTTACATTTTGGCACCTTAAAGTAAGTGATATGTTTTTGTGCGACGACGGTTGGTCGGTCAGTTGCTTGTAAACGTCACGATAACCAGATATACATGATCGAATCTCTTTTGGAATTTCTAAGCCCTTTCAATTGGTATCGGTTTTAATAAACTGCTTTTCCCAATGGTTGAAAGCTGGATCCCAACATATATTTTATTCTCTGTCATAGAATCCGGTTCTTCTTGTCCGTCTTCATAATTTATCAAATTAATTCTTGATAATGCCACTGTCATTGACAGATTCATTTTCAATCAAGCGCGTGCTGCTAGCGCGTTGAGAAAGTAACTAAACTTGCATTGTCAGAAGATTGTTCATAACAAATGAAAGGCGTCTTGAAAGATATATTTGTATAATAATAGAAAACATTATAGTGGCGCCAAAGCCGTTGAAATTCATGTACCGCATATAAAAAGATCGCACTAAAAATCACACAAAAATAAAACCGCACAAAATAAATCGCATAAAAAAGGGCAGCACAAAACAAGGTTTTACTGAATCTCAAATTTCAAAAAAAACAAGAATGCTATTGGATACTTTAGCAAGTCAGCATGTTTAAGCTTCCCAAGACTTTTTAATTTCAGCATTCATCGCTAGAATACATAGCAATGAAAAATGTAGGTTATTTACGGTGATTTAATTTATTTTTGAATATAATGCAGGATTAAGAAATAAGTAAAATGGAGGTAATTTGTCTGTGTTCATACTATTTCAGGTCTGCCTCTGGTTTCTGTTTCCACTTGGGCTTTTCTTATGTCCAGAGATTTACACCGCCATGTTGGAAGGTTATGGAAAAGTCAAGCTATGTCTGGGTTCTCACTGGACCAATGGTTATTGCACTCTTGGTAAAGGGAAAAAATTTCCCTTCCTCTGATCTTTAAGAAAATATATAAATGACAGTGATTCAGGGCAACAGTGATTTAGCCAACTCCTTTTTTTCTATGTCATTCTAATCTAATATAAACATTCTTAGTTTCTGGGAAAAAGAAGTAACATCTTTAATCTCGTTAACTAGAAAAGTAAGTGCAAAACCGACGAAAATGCAGTTGAAAGTTACAGAGTTTGTGACGGTTTCTATCCGCGACCTTCTCACTAACAAATCCTCTTGGGGGAAACTTTGGTCCTTAAAAACCATCTTATAGAACGCTACCTCTGAAGAGGGGAACGTGAACATGCAAATTAAGACTACTATATAAAGTCTAGGATTTCAACTTAGAAAGAGAGGGTAGAATACGCTACTAGCGGAGCAGTTATTAATCAAATTTAAAGTGTAACGCAGATATTTAGTATTTGATCATTATAATTGGATGACATCTTGTCACTGGAGATGGAATATAGATTAGATAGCTAGGGAAAGCAGTGTACTTGAATTGGAGTAAGAGTGTTACTGGGAATTAAAGTCTTCTCATACCTCATTGGCCTCGTTAATTGTCTTCATATTGCTTCAATTGGGACATCTCTTAGTTTTATTGATCGAACTTGTGTTGTTGTTTGTGTTGCAATCTAAGTGATTTTGAACGTGGCTAGTCTTTCTTAGCTTTCTCCCACATCTTTAGGCGTGGAGGCGAGATCCTTACAAGTGTACCGAAATATTTCCATAATTAAATGTATAATAAATTATAGTATAAAAAAACTAAAAAAACACCCTTTTATAGTTAATCGAACTAAGTTGTAACTTAATCTTTTTGCCGCCAAATCTGGAAATGGGATCTGAAATGAGTCGCCAGATGCGGGGATGGGATCTGAAAATGGGAAATCGTTAGTATTCAGGCGTAGTCGGAGATTTGAAAAAAATTATTAAATTATTGTACTGTCATCGGTCTTGGACAAGTGAGCAAAATTTCGAATTAATCTGACTTTTTAAAGTGGGTAAGAATTGAGTTCAAAGATTCCCCGTTACATACTAGTAAAGCTTAACAAAAGGGGTGTTAAAAGAAATAGATGTTCACGTTTCACTGCTTTTAAAACATCAGAATAACTAATGCTTATATTTCTTGTTGTTTTTCTAAATGTAAAGATAAGTACACGCGATTATGAAATGAATATATACATCGATCAAAGTTTCATTGCTTCTCCTTTTTGCTTTTGTCATTTAGAGATGCTTGGTTTAAACATATACTCATGCTACACAAAACTCTCTTCATGGAATTCCTCGTCCTTTTTTACTTGTTGCCAAAAATGAGATCTAATGACATGAATTTGGGGGTAGATCACATGATAAATACAATCACGTGTTCTCCATTGAATTCAAAACTGACATTAGACTTGCACTGTTGTTCACCCATAAAATATACTGGCTTTAATTTTCAGATTTGGTTATTCAGTAAAGATGTTCAAATATTAAAGATTCTTCAAAACCTTTTCAAAATTTAAAAAAATTATACGTACTCTTTCAAGTAAAGGCACTGGAAACATCTCTATGTACATTATTATTGTTTACAAATATATACTTTTATGTAGGCTTGACGGCGTACAGGTAACGTATTACCTGCTTCGTAAGTCAAGGTTACAGTCCAGCAGGTCGATAGATTTTCTGGGTCCGGCTATATGGTTACGCATGGCATGTAAAAGATCCCTTGAGCTCATTTGGCTCTGATACTTTGGAAAAAATTGAATCGTGACAATATTCAGCATCAACGGGAACTGGAGTAGTCAAGCGATCTCAGGCCACTTTGTAGCGAGATCTGCCACTAGATAGTGCCATTACTGAGATATGGATCTCACATTTTGGAGGGACTTGCCGTATATGCAAAAAGACTTAATTGCTAATATGGCAATAATTGGGGAAAACATATAACTTTTAAGATCACTGTAAAGTTAAAAGTTAACAACTGGTGAAGTGCGTGGACTGATCGCCTGGAAACAAGTGTTGCATTATCATGTGTCTATGTGGTCACTTAGAATTTATGAAGTTTGGCTGGAAAAACGTGTTTTAAGTAACAATTGAGAGAGAGAGAGAACTAAGATAAACTGTGGTAGCCAATAGTATTCTATTAGACAGTTATCAACTTTATTTTAAAACAAAATAGTTTTCTTGGACGTTAATTCTGTATGTTTTAATCAGTTTTTTGTATGTCATGTCATTAATTCGATAAAAACTTTTAATTGATTACAAATGTCATAAAAATTCGGGAAATATCATCATTTATTTTTGTTTATAAGCTTGGCTTTTCGTGGTTCTAATATCTCAGTAAATTTACAGTAAATAATGTTCATCATCAACAAATTTATATGAATAAAACCACGTTTTAATTATAAATTTTTTCAAAGCCTCTATTTTTAGGTTAACAGCGTCTTCATGGTGAACATCGTTTGTTCTGATCGCAAACTGAATCGCAGCTCCTCGTCAACAGACAAATGAAGTAAGATTAATCGATTGCATATCTCACATGTCTATGATATTATTACAGACGAGTCATTAATCGATAGAATCGATATCGATTACATATTGCAACTTCTGACTGCAAGACATTTCAATTACAAGTCAACTCCATTAACCCAATCCCAAATGTAGATAAATACGGATCTTCCTTTCGGGAGAGTAGACTACACTTACTAAATACCTTGCGGAAATGTTGACGTAAGCAAAGAGAGAGGAGCGATCAGCAAGCAAATGTTAGTACGGTGTGGAGGATCGATTGATCTGTAATTGCTCCATACAACAGAGTTAAACAACATTTAACGGGATCCTTTGTCTAAAAGAGCGGAATCTTAAATTGCCAAGATCGATATCGAGTGTCCGGGAAAATTCTTGCCTTCAATTTAGGCGTCACTGTAATAAGGGTTGCGTTTCAGACGCTTGGCCGAAGATTGCCAGATAATATTAACCTTCGAGCAGGATTGGAGGATGTGATTTTGATAATATATCAGTTTTGGAGAAGATTAATAATGGATTCATTTAATTGTAAATTATTTGGCTCTCTAAAGTTCAGAATGGAATTTAGATTAAAGTTAGCAATCAGGTTGTTAGGTTTATCCAGAACCCTTAATGATTGGCACTACCCATGACTGCATTTACGATCTATATCTGATTTTTTCCATTGCAGCATAAGTAGATTTTTAGGGGAAATTTCTTGGTAAAATGGAAAAATATATCAGGTGTTCAAGAAAGAAAAACATTTAAGAAAACACCAAAAGTTTTTCTTATAATGTTTTGTTGTACATTCAATATTGTGCACTTATTAGCCTCGCGCTGCCTGGCGGTTTCTTATACGAATAACGTCATCTCTAAGTTTGCTACTGGGGTTTTTGTTTTTGTGCACTATTTTCATTGACATAGCATTTTGCGCCTGCCGCTTTTTGCGTTTCGAATGTGGACTTTTGTTTATATGTAGTCCAAAGGTGCTGCACACATATGTTGCAGATTATAATTCGATAAACTGCCACTACAACTTATGCTTTGTTTGACTTCTTTTGGAATAGAATTATTCCAATATGGATGGGCAGAAGCATTTACGCAGTTTGCATTTCTATAAAAAGAAGCTTTAATGTTTCTTTTAATGAATATGAAAAACCTTCAGCAAAAATCTTTGTTTATTTAGCAATTTTTTTTGAAAGTGTATGCACGCACTGGGGACTGTCATATAATATGATTTTTTAAACTTCAGGGAATTCTATAAGAAGTTTTTGTTTTATTTATAAATTCCTTATGTTGCTGCTAAAATAAGTACCAAAATCAATCATAGTCAGGAATGAGATATTTTTATGAATTATCATGTTATTTATAACTAAAGTTTTTATATTGAATAAGTTTATATATTTTAAATAAGCGCTTACACTGTGAACCTTTATTTTTCATAACAGAGCACTAAGCATTCTTCAGTTCTAAATAGTCCCTGATTGATTGGGTTGAGATTGATTTAATATTAACGTCACACTGTTCAGCTACACGAGGCTTTTGGCGACGGTCTTGTAATTTTGAACCATGGTCAAGTGACATGGACGACACATGAGCTGGCACCCCTCCGCAAACACCCGCCGCACCAACGGGAGGGACTTTTCAGCTCTCGACAGATTTGGCGTGCATCGCTGCCCTACACGGCGGATACTTTTGGTGGTGCTGAGCCGAACTCGTGACAAGGCAAGCCACGATCTGATACCTATACCACTCGGCTACCGTGTGGCCTCTAAATAGTCTAAACTAACAATAAAATAGCCATCAAAACGCAAAGGTTAATGCACTTCCTAATACATTTGAATATAAACGCTACAGAAACTTAAATAAGCTTTTCCTTTGAGACAAACAGGGCGGGATACTTGCAAAACTTTTATTTGATTTCACTTAATAAGTACATACATTATCACCTTCAATATACACCTTTCCTACATCCCTAAAATGGTCCATGTGAATCTTCCATTGTTGAAACAGTTGTGTCAGCTACTAAACGGCGCATTTTGTTTAGTTCTCGCTTCAACTTCGGGACTTTCCAAGCGTGGTGGCTTCCTTTGAGATTTCAATATTAGGCTACAGAGAAGTTACTTGGCCCAAGATCAGCGAATAAAATGGATGGTCTAATACTAAAATGGTGTGCTTAAGCTGAAACCTCTTAGGCAGATGGCGCGGATAGAGCCCGTGTCATCTTGGTGAAGAACACATGGCTTTTTCCGTCCACAATTCCGGTCATTTATTTCCTTGTTATTCTTTCACGAAGGTTCAATAAGAACGGTAGAAAGTAGTATTGATTAATAGTTTGACCTTCAGAGTGAAGGTAACAATCGCGTGGGCATGTATGGTAAAAAATCATCATTGCTTAGAATTTTGATTTGCTCATTCGAGCATTTTGGCTATCGTTGAGGGGCGGCGCATTCAAATACTGACAGATTGGCGCTTCGTTTTGGGATCGCCGGTAAAACCGCTAGGCATGCGCAGTAGTATCGCACTTTTCAAGCCTGAGTTTGGGGTATTTCATTTAATTCAAGGTGTCAGAGTGAAGCATTTTGCGGAACTTCTTGTTGTTCAAACATGAGAATTGTAGACATCATTTTCACACACACTTTTGCACATAAGAAATTATAATGTAAATTTTCTGTGTGGAATTCGTTGTCGATTCCTTCTGTCTCGAAAATCGCTTGCGAAGCTTAATCGGCTGTCATCATATCAAACCAGATTACCAATTTTTCGATATTACCGTAGCGTTTGGGGGTGGAAGGGGCGATCGAACACGTAGATGATACAAACATGCTATCAACCCCCATTTTGAAAAGCACAACCACTCAAAACACGTGGCGCAGTAAAGCCTTTGTTGCCATACGCTAACTTTTAACAATTATAGCACCAGTAATGGGTTTTCATGTGAATTTCACAGCAGTTCGTTGCATATCATTTTTCCAGCAGGTCAAAATAAGGCTCAAACTTTTGAACAGGGCTTCTGGCTATATGGTTTTGTTTGCAAAACAAGAGGTACTTTATTGAAATATACAAAAAGGCTTCACTATAAATAGTCATCCTTTGACATAATTCAAAATTATTTGGCGGGTCCCAGTGCTTTTGCTACCACCTCCCCATCCTTGCTCAAAGTACGACGTAAATGAAGCGGGTGATCAAGCTCTTATTAGTCTAAACTTCTCAATGTTGTATTTCAACCACAAAATTCAAAAATAAGGAAATAATCAAATATTTTCACATTTTATTTCAGAGTTTTGTCTGGGTAAGGATTAATTTTACCCGTAGATATCTACAAAATAAAAATATTTAGAGGGAACAAAAACATCGAATTTTATAAATGAGAGAGTCAAATGAAAATCGACTACTTATTATCCTAAAAGCTAATTCATACTCAAATTATTTTTATGTTGCCAGGCAGTAACATGCAGTAGAGCAAAAATAAAACAATATCCATTTAGGCTGTTTTCGCCATATGTACGAGCGTGAACTTACGGCGCGGAGCACTCGGACAGAAAAATGCCTCGGTTTTTATAAAATTTTGTGACATTGTAGCTCATGCATTTGTTTATAATATAGTGTTTTTTAAAATTTCAAAATATTTCATAAATAGTAGTTTTCCTTTTAACATGTGAAGGGATAGCTCATTTTGCATTACGGTATAGGGAAAAAAATGCAAAACACATTTTATAAAAGGAAAAATTTCAACTCATTATATAAAATAAGTTGTATGATAAAATAGGAAAGTGATTCTCTACAGAATAGTGTAGCCAAAATATAATATTAATGTTTGAGTACTTTTATATCTGAAAAATATTTATTCGGATATGACTATTCATAACATTAGCTACGAAGATAACCTTAAATCAATTTGTAGCCTTACCTTCACTACTCAATAAAAATTACACTTGTTTGGTTTTATATATAAAACCACCAACATACACATATGGCACGACGGCCATGCATGAAAAATCTACGCATGCGTCGATTCAGAAGTTGATAGTTTTTCGGTTTGCCCAGATTGTCGGTCTGGGGAAAAGGTCCCATCAGATTCATAAAAAAACCAATTATGAATAACACCGTTCCTGCGGCAATGCTTTGTAATAAATTCAGTCAAGAAAAAATTATTCTTTAGAGTTAATCCACATCATCAACAGTATAAGAAATGCTCTTCTTCGGTACTTCTTCAATGACTCGATAGCCCTGGGAGGGCCCTGGCCTTCTCCAGAAGTTTTCTTCAGGTATCTCTCCTTTTGTCAACTGTTTTTGCGTTTTTAACCTTTAAAATAATTAGGTCTTTTTCTACATAGTCAATCTATCTGAATGGGGGTCTGTCCCCACGAGGTCCCCTGAAAATTTCCCATGGGCTTTACCAGAAAGATTTTCTTGCAGCAACGATCTTCATTCATTCTAGCCAGATGACCAGCCCATTTATGTCTCTTTAATTTGACAAATTTTATAATATCAAGTCGTTTATAAATTTTGTTGAGAGCTAGTTAGATCTTCTTCTCCATGATGCATTCACTTGGATCCCACCAAGAAGATGTTTCTCTCGAAAATTCCCAAAGCTTCCTCATCACGTAAAGCCAATGGCCATTGCATCGGATGCATAAGTCAAAACAGATTTTATGACTTTTGTAAAGAAACAATTTAGTTCTTAATTTGAGAAAACTGGATATTAAATAACTCTTCGAGGCATAAAAATATCTATTTGCAGCAATGCTTCTTCGGTACTATCCACATAAATTTCTAAGATTGATTAGAGGGTAATACGATTTTCATAATAGTCATAGTTTTTGCTGCAATTTCTAAGATACCCTTCTTATTTTGAATGCAAAATCTTATTCAAGGCATAGGTTAAGAGAGGATTCCTTTTGAAACTTAATGGTTACAAAAATAATCAAAAGTTGCATTTAAACGTTTAAAAAAAGAAAGAAAGGTAGAAACGCGTGTTAAGCTTCAATACTTTTTTTCATTTCTTTTCCATTTTCTGAATTTTTACCTTCAATTAACTTTAAGAACTGGATAATTAGCTGTTCAAATGACTCGATGATTGGATCATTAATTGCTGACGATCTAATTTGTGTGTCCAAATCTCCTTCCCTCATGCTCATTACTGCTTTTCTTAAGTTCTATTAATCGAAGGGTATGGCATAAAAAATTCATGCTTTTTTTTATTTTAATTTATTTACCTGCTTTCTTTTTATCAGATTTTTATGTGGCTTCGATCAGAGACAATCTAGGATCAATCTTTAAGGTATCCGACTACGTTCGGAACCGTGATTTTGTGAAAGCGTATAAATGGATAATATTTATGATATTTAGTGTCACTTAAATTAGAAAATGTATATAAAATTGTTTTAAGAATAGTATTACAATAAAAATTATTTAAGTACAATATTTTGACAAAAAAATGAACATAGAATGACCCATTTTCAAAATATTCTCCTTTTGTGAAAACTGCTTCTATTATAATAATATTTTGCCAGTATATAGCTCAGACCTCTGTACAGAGGCTCAACTAGAATTTTTGAAATATATAACTTAGAAGCGGGTTTATCCATGTTTTACGACAACAGAGGGGAGAAATTTTAAGAAAAAACGCAGATAATTATTTCAATTGGTGGTAACTCAAAAAATAATGTGAAATTTTCAAAAATAATAGTTGAGCCTCTGTACAGACATCTGAGCTATATACAGGCAAAATATTATTATAATAGAAGCATTTTTCAGAAAAGGAGAACATTTTAAAGAAAGGTTATTGTAAGCTAATTTTTTGCCGAAATATTGTATTTAAATAAAAAAAATTTGTCAAAATGTCCTTAAACCTATCTTATACATGTATTCTAATCTGGGACACTAAATATCTGTTTATCCATTTATGCCTTTTAAAATCCTTCCCAACTAAACCGTTTATATAAGATGATATAAGAGAAATTCGAAATTGGTATCATAATACGTCAACATGAAGATATTTGGAATCACAAAAGAATCACATATTGTTTTTTTTTCCTAAAACAATATTCTAAAAGAAACTATCCAGTGCACACTACTGCATGGTTACCAGTTTGTGGTCCATTGACCATTACTGGTCCTTCAAATTTTTTTGAAAGTCCACAGAATAATTGTCGGATAATTTTTATTTTTATGAAGATTTATTTTCACAAAAATGACGAGTAACAAAGGGTATTATGGGGTGTACGGATTATACTTCCCCCCTATAATTTAAGCTAGTACTATTAGTGATTGGTTTTTGATTTTGGACTTTTGCAGGTTGTAGTTTGAGAAAAAAGGGGAATTTTAAATTAAAAATTTGTTTTTTTAAATTAAAAACATTATACACATTAAAGGGGTTAAAAAGATTGGTTAGTTCTTTAGAATTCAAATTCTGTTGTTTGTAAGAGAGGAGATTATATCTGTTCTGAGTTCGAAGTTTTCCAACGGACTTCTCACTGTCCTCTTTAGGGTCTCAGGATGGTATCGGTCGGCCTTTTTATCCTCGAGTTATATCGGGGTTGGATGGGAAAGGGGTTTTCCCGTGTAAAAGGTTGTCGGGGTGATGACCAAAGACAAGACCTCGCAATATTTTAAGGGTGCACATGTGTCTAGGAACGCCGTTATCCTATCCACAAAAAGAAGCCTACTTCCAGCTGTGTGACGGGAAAATGTTACAGGGTGTATCTAGTTAACATTTGAAAGTGAGAATTGGCAACCATGATAAATTAGTGACGTAACATTTCAGTTTGTTGATATTACTTTGCCAGTTTGTTCTTGCTTTGTGTGAAGTTTCTTTCAGTGACATGGAAATGTAAATAGAGGCATAAATAAGTGACAATAAAAATTCATATTCATCATTTTTTTTCTGAATTCATTTTAGTGGTCCGCCAAATCTAAAATAATACAATTAATTGTTGGTCCATGAAAGTCTAAAGCAGAGGTGGGCAGACTTTTCCAGGATACGGGGCCCCCTAATTTTTTTAAGGGTTTTTTGGTCCACCCCGGGGCGTAACGGAGTTTATTTAAAGGGCCCCCTTGCAAAGTGGGTTTTGCCCCGTCCAAATGTACTTGGGGTCAATAAAAATTTGGGGGGCCCGTGGGGGGTGTACGTTACACCACTGAGTCCACCTAGTGGCGTAGGTGTAGTGAGCTAACAGAAAGTCTACAATACAGCCGGGTCTCCATCTTAAGAGCTTCTACATTGCGAATTTTCTATTTGGAAATTTTCATGGAAATTTTATGATTTTTTTAGTAAAATTGTGATACCGCCCCCTCCTTTGGTGACCGTATCTTTGTTGTCAACGTGGCTAAGTTGGGGATTTATAAAGGGAATGACATTTTAAGTTCTTCATATGACTTTTTTAAGTAAAACCCCAAATGTCAAACTTTGATAAATTTAAAGGGTGATAATCTAAAATGAACCCCCAAGTTTAAACCGAATCGCGAATTTGACCACTTTCTCTAAATAATTATATTATCCCTATTCTCACTTCTAATAATATTAAAAGTCCAATATCAAAAATCTCGATTAACCAAACAACTTAATTTTATATGGAAACGTCGGGGTGCGCTGTAATGGTATGCACCTTGTGTTGGCTGAGTTTCAGGTAATTTTCGTTAGGTTGTCAATTCATTGTACCCCTCAAACATAACATTCCCCAAATTGCCATTTCGCTTACTAAATTTTGTTCAAAAAGCTATCTTTTTGCATTTCTTATTCACATTTTGCGCTTCTTGGGATTTGGTTGGAAAAGAGTTGCCATTAATCTTGGCCATCAAAGAACCCAGAGGTTATGTTAAAGAAAAGACGCGTCAGCCCGTCACAAAATAACTCTAAATATTGAAGTACATTTTCTATTTAACGAACTTTTTATCTCGTGATTCGATTTTTTTTCTCTTTATTTTTTAAATATTTCAAGACCTTCGTATGATGAAACGGTTATTAGATCTTAAAACAAAAGGTGATCACCCCAAAATGCCTTGGCGGTCCACTGGGAGATCGCGATCGACTTAATGCCCATCCCGGGTCTAAAGGCTTTAGGCCGCTGTATTAGAGAGTTGTACAACTGGTATTCTTATAGTGATTGTAATGTCATCACTAACAGAAAGTTTTAATAAAGAACAAAAATACAATTCTGCAAGAATTGGAGTAAATCTGCTGCAGAAACCTTTCCAATTATGCAGCACGTTTATTGTTCAGTAAGAAGAGAGAATTTGTGGAGCCTGCCAAATTTTCGTATCAGCATTTAAGTATAATTTCTTTTAAAGCAAGAAATTAATCTTGATTATTGATTTCTTCACAAAATTTTAAATCATACACACAAAAAAAAATTGCTTTAGTTTCTGTTTCTCATTATATATATAGACTATTTCTTTTTCACTCAAAAACAAATATTTTTACATCCAAAATGAGATGAAAGGGATATTCCCTGTACCTAAAAGGGGAATTTATTTTTTACCTATTCCCTGAGGCAATAGAAAACGGGAAAAGTAATACTTGGATTAGAAATCTATTATTAGTAGCCTAATTATAGAAGTCTGCTTGTCACGAAACGTTATACCTTTTCTTCCAACACTATTAATTGGATTTTCTGGACTGCTTAGAACTATCATGGTGTTTTTTTATACGGATAAGAATTATTTCGGAATCACTTTGCTAGCGTTTAATCACATTTTTTTGCTATTCCTTTCCTAAACCTAAAGTAAACTCTATTCCTTTCAATACTTCCCATATTATTAGAATATAAAACAAATGAGCAATGAAAGGAAGATGCATTTACTGTCAATAATCGTGGGCGTGCGTGTGAGAGGGGGGGAGAGAAGGAGATGATGTTGAAGGGGAGAGAGAGAGGAACAAAAGATATTACCAGTAGTTAAGTTGAAGATGAAAATGGGCAATTACTACTTCTTTCAAAAGTTTCTTAGCTGCGCTTTTCTCGTTCAGGGTTACTTACATCATGTGTTAACTAAAGGTAGATCCTGTTGAAAAATTAGATTTAAAGGACATAAGCGATTTAACCCCTTTATCTATTTATTACGGTTTTTCATGGAATATTTTTTTTTTTTTTAATCACTGCATTAAAATTAAAGAGATATACATAAACAAAATACTCAACTTTGGGGAAAATTTTAAACCCCTTAGAGCTACTTAAATTTAAATTTAAAAATAATCCACTGTAATTAATACACTGTTCATAACCCTCCAAACGGTCTGCACGTAAAATTCCGCCATTCAGGATGCTTTTCTGCCTTCAAGCAAGATTCCCAAAAGCGGCCAGCCGCATTCTTAAAAATACGGCTCAACCGCTTTTGAGCCCCACCTGAAAGCAAAAAATATGTGCGGTGCATTTTTGAAACATCTCCCGAATGGCAAGACTTTAAGTGCAGACCGCTTTAAATAAATAGTCAAATCGTTTTCTAAGATATTCATTTACAAACAAAAGAAATCAACACTTACATTTTTACACTAACTATTTTTCGGAACAAAAATGGCAACTTCGCAATGCGCTGAAAACGCCGTCAACTGAAAACGCAATTTCTGCTATAAAACTGTTCGCCTTCCGTTAAAAAACTCATCTTTGAATCCGTGGTACCATATATCTTGGAAGAATGGATTTAAAGAATGTTCCTTCTAAGTATCGTCAAAATATTCGTAAAAATGGATTATTCTATGTAATTTTTGAAGTGAGTGGTATTTATAAGTACCGCGCGTGCGTTGAGTAGATAAAGGGTTAATCTAAATAATTTTTGTTTGTAATTTGTTTAACATATATTTTTTAATAAAAGTAATCTACTTCTACACGTCGGGTAATTGTGGGATGAACGTATAATTTAAAAAAAAAACCATGCACTAAATAATTTTGATATTAGCTAATGTCCATGTTTCTAAAATGTATCATAAGTTATTTGAAAGTTTTTTATTGAGTACATTTGGTTCATTCACATAAACATATGTGTGTTCTAATCTACTCGTACTTTTGAAATAACTCCTCTCAAACTCAAACTTCGTGGCGTAACAGCCCATGAGAGTCGGGGGCTATTGTGCCCATTCCAGTATACGTGACCAATGGGCGCTGAGGTGCATGAGCAGATATCCCGATCAAGTGGTCAGTCTGAAGCGAGACTCCCAGTGTTTAAGTCCCCAAGCAAGATTTGTACTCATTTATCGACCGACCCACTGCCGTAGGGATGAAAGGCTGAGTCAATCTTGCCCAGTCAGGGAATAGAACCCGGAGCTGTGGTGTGGAAGCGTGAAAAGCTACTACTCGACCACTGGGCCTTATAACTCTACTTATTTAAAATTTTACTGTTGTCTTATTCTAACCAACTCAAGAGACTGCTAATCGCAAACAATATGCCTCATAATTTTATACCAAAGACTTATAACGAAGTAGACATCTGAACTTGTGCTACACTTTCCACATGCACGACACGCTAATGTAAAGACTTTGTGTCCCGACAAATATAACGAACATCAGCCCCTCTACCCGGTGGATCTCTCCCAATTTTGATTCAAGGCCAAGTGTTAAGACGATATTTGAGTAGATATTTCACTCTCATAACGTCTATTTTCTGCGAAAATTTGTGCGACTCGATCCTATTTAAAGTGAAGAGATCCCTCTCTTTCTATGCAACGGAATTTTCATGAACCAATACTCGAACCTGCAGCATGACTTGAGCATCAATGTGTGAACAAAGTTATCATTCCTGATCAGTCAGCTACTACAATACCTCAATTGTGAAGAAAAATAATGACTATAGCCCATAAATTTGATAAAAGATGTAAAATGGCTGGTACATTGGGTTTCTGTAATTTTTCTAAATTAGATTCTTTATTTCTGTGTTTTCTAAGTACACTAAGGAGACATTGTATTATGAACATTCTGGAGACAAAACCACATAATAGGGTATATAAATCACACACGAGTTGTCTTCCTAATGTAAAACGTTTAAAAACTTAGCTAGAAAAGTAGCCGAATTTGAAAAAGATCAGACATTCATGACGGCGCTTGGCAACATCTAAGAAATTGTGGGTTTGATTAGTTGCTCCCATTCAGCTGTTCTGAATGATTTTTGAAAGGGTAGTGAATTATCAAAAGACAAGCCGCCGAAGAGCAGATGGTTGGAACACAGCACATTCATTCCAAACGAGGTAGTAACTGTTGGGCATTGTTTGCCATTACTGAAGATCTACAATAGCCATTACCACTAAAGATACAATAGTGGCTCCTCAAGTAGTATGCCTCAACACACAGTGCCACGTGCATTACTGTGCACACCAAAATCGTGTCCCCTTGAAACGATACATCGTCGCCAATGGATCATAAGATTAGCATTAAACCCTGAAAAAGGTGGAAGAAAATCTTTTTCGTCCAAGAATCGTGTTTTCTGGTCAGTCTCACCGAATCAATTTTGTGGTGGGGCAAATAGTGGTCAGAACCCCGGTCACCTGAGTGCACAGTTGACCGGATACCATATACATTTTTGGGGGGGCATTATCGATTTGTTGGCTACAGGGGGATGATTTCAAAGGGGGGAAGCAAATACTAATTTTGGGTTTACACAAGCCTCACCATGACGAAGGACTACAATGGCCGATATCACCAGCAGCTACAACAGTTTCCTCTCATATGGGTGTGTCCCCACCCTGCAGCATACACTGCTGCCCCCTATAGCCCCAAACAATCACCCCACGTCTCTACTTAAACAGCGTCTACAAGGGGCCCCACCCAAAAAATTGGTTTTAACCCAAATAAAAGAATAAAAAAAAAGTATACTTGTCTAACAAATCCTCTTTTTTTTGTAAAAATCACATAAGGGCAAGTACGATATCCCACATTTTCAATGGAAACCCCATCATCTCAGCGCACAGTTGGCCATATTAACAAGGTGGTGGCGATATTATCGAAAAAGGATATGTTTTCAGGGGTCACATTAGGATCCATCACCCCCATAGAACAACTTTGATGTCTGTACGATATATGAATATCATTGCAGCCCCTTTGGGGGATTTTTAGCGGCAACAGGGGTCCCCGGTGGGTGTGACTTTTTAGCAACGGTATAATGTGTCATGTCAAAAAAGCCAAATCATTCGGAAGAGTCATCGTTAAAAGGAACACTCTGATGAATTTCAAGTTTAATCTGAATTCATCTGACATGAAACCAATCGAACTTTTTGTGATTTCATCTTAAAACTGAATTCTCACAGATACGCTTCTTCTCCATATCAGAAATTGCAGAACCAATTGATTATTTTCCTGGTACCAGATATCTCAGAACTACCTACGGGTGTAACGTTTTTTTAAAGGGGGAAAGCTTCATACTAAACATGTGCTCATAATGTAATGACTCTTCAGTGTATATTTTTATAATTTAGGGTTGCTAACCACACCCTTTTATGCCCTGGTAGATTATAATTTCTATAGCTGAACGGCACATCCCTCCCCAAAAAGCACAAAATCAACAACGTAAAAACGTTTTTTTATTCTGATTGATTTA
Organism: Trichonephila inaurata madagascariensis; assembly: GCA_019973955.1. Lineage (NCBI taxonomy): Eukaryota > Metazoa > Arthropoda > Arachnida > Araneae > Nephilidae > Trichonephila > Trichonephila inaurata. The sequence goes on from BMAV01001888.1 coordinate 18,754, forward strand.
ACGTGTAATAGTCTGTCTAAAAAGGCGGGGTTTTTTAGGGGAAACTAGCACAGAGAAACACACTTTTTCAACCTCAACATCGTAACCCAGTTGGGGGTCGAAATTTACTCGCCTACCATAGCCTAATAATTTCTCCGAAATACCTGTATATTTTGACCTTTTGTAACGGGGCGATTCGTGGTGAATGTCGTTTTTCAATTTTTCTTATAACAAGCCATTTTTTTGATCTCTCATTCCTTTTAAAGGACTCCCCGCGGTATAAAAAGGGGCTATTGCATTTAAATATCATAAATCTCAGAATTATCTCTTGGTATGACGCGGAATTTCAGAGTGGGACACACAGCTAAATTTTTCGATGTTCAAACTGAAGCATGCCACTGATAGCAGTCCTGAAACTTCCCCAATGCCAAGTTAATTCCCATTAATCAACCATTTAATAACTTAGAAGCTATCAGTATGACTAGTTATTAGCTAATTTTGAGCCATGAGTAATAGTCGAGAAAAGCACTAAAAAGAGTACTCATCTATTGTAATTCCGATACAACACGATCCTTTTAAGCTCTTTTAACATACATGAGCCACTTACACGATGTCCTTTAAAGAAAAATCTGAACCCACTGCCTTTTAGTTATGAATCAGTTATTCAGACATACCTTGGTTACACAATAGAACGGCAGTTCAGATTTCGGCTTTGTAATCTATTCCTTGTTTCTGGTAGAACACTCTAAGCTCCAGTAGGCGGGTGTGAATGAATATCCCTGGGTACAGTAATGAGAAAAATAAAGCCTAACATATATTAATGCAAAAGAAATCAAGGTGGAATACATATTATATATATTATGTTTTATTATATATTTTTGTATCATATTATTGAAATTTTTATTTTTTTGTTGGAATTTTATTTTCCTCTTTCTCTCTCTCTCTCTCTCTCTCTCTCTGTGTGTGTGTGTGTGTGTGTGTGTGTGGTGTGTGTGTGTGTGTGTGTGTGTGTGTGGGGTTTTGTGTGTGTGTGTGTGTGTGTGTGTGTGTGTGTGTGTGTGTGTGTGTGTGTGTGTGTTGGTGTGTGTGTGTGTGTGTGTGTGTGTGTGTGTGTGTGTGTGTGTGTGTGTGTGTGTGTGTGTGTGTGTGTGTGTGTGTGTGTGTGTGTGTGTGTGTTTTTTTTGTTGTGTTTTGTTTGTTTTTGTTTTTTTTTGGGTGGTTTGGGGGTTTTTTTTTGGTTTTTTTTTTGGGTTTTTTTTTTTTTGGTTTTTTTTTTTTTTTAAAAAAATTCCTTGTGTTTTCCTATTGAAATGGGTTTTGGGAATTGATAAAAAAATTTCCAAATAAAATTAAATTAAAAATAATTTTTTTTTAAGTTTTTCATAAAAAAATTCAAAAAACCTTTTTTTTTTAAAAAAAAAGTTGCAAATTTTGAAATTTAAATTTTTAAATTCCCTAATTTCCCATTCCAAAATTAAAAATAAAAAAAGAAAAACCCAAAAAAAAAGCCGAAATTTTAAAATAATTGGGAATTTTTGTTAAAAGGAAAAAGAAAAAAATGCAAAAACAAAATTTAATTTGGAAAAATAAAAAAACCCTTTAAAAACATTTTTTGAGTAATGTGTCAAGATTAATTTATTTTTTTCATTCGGTAGTGTGTTATAATGAATGTGAAAGTTCTTAATTTAAACATTAAATAAATTTGATTAAAAAAATTTTTTTTTAACATTCTTCCACAAATTTTAATAGTTAGGACAAATAAAAAAAAAAAATTCTTGACTTCAAAAGATTTTTCAAGAAAAAAAAGCTAAGGATCTATCAAAATGGAATATTACATTGATTCCATATTTCAATTTAAATTTAAATTTTGTAACAAAAAATGGGACATATTTCAAATAAAGAAAAAAATCATTTTCATTTACGCGGGGAAATAATTTTCTTTTATTTTTTCTCAACTTAAAAATACAACAAAAATTTAAAGCATTAATTAAAAATGCTTTTAAATTGTAAAAAAAGTTTTCAATAAAAATTTAATATGCTTTAATTTAAAGTAATGTGAATTGAAAATGATTGAAAATGTTAATCATATTTTAAAAGACTATCAAAAAATAATTTTTTATATAGAAAAGCAATTCAAAATATAAATTTAAAAAAATAAACATTAATTTCTCAATTTAAATGAAATTTTTAAAGTTTTTTAAAAATTAAGACGAAAAATATTTTTTTTAAAAATTGGGAAAAGAACTCATCAAAATATGTCTCATTATACCCCTTTTTTTGAAATATTCATTTTTTTCCAAGTAAACCAAAAAAAATAAGACACCTTCACATTTTATAATAATGATATTTAATTTAAAAATGAATTCATTTCCGTTCAAATTATGTTTCTTAATTAAATTTAAAACGTTTGGTTTTTACAAAACGTAACTGAACAGTTAAAACTTTTTAAAACAAAAAAAATTTAAATTAGAAATCTTTTTTTTTTTTTATTTTTAAAATCTAATTACGATTTTTTTTCACATTTGCCCACAATGAGTTATTTCAAAATGACTATTTTTTAAAAAGGTACTTTTTAAAAATATTGAAGAACATTTAAAAAAGTGATTGGCATTTGACCACTAGATTATTTTTTTAAGGAATATATCCGATGTTGCCTTTAAATTATTACACTAACTACGGAACGGCAATATTTCAATTCAGTTCTTGTCTTGGTTCAATTAGATTGTCGACAAGAACATGTGTTTTCTGTTTATGTTTGCATGTTTTCTTTTTTTAAAAAATGGCATTAGGAAAATTTCTCTACTTTTTTTTTTTTCTTATTTGTTGATACCATCATGTTTAAATGGGTTGAAAAACATTTTGATCCCAAATTTAAATGTGTATATACAAGCGGATTCAAAAGTTCAGGACTGTGAGTCTATAACTTAAAAAATATTACTAATTAAATTGTAAATACATCCTTCTTCGAAATAGGAACCTTGAGCAACAACCCCCCTTTGCCGGCCCTTGTAAAAAACTTCGAAGCTTTCTGGAATCTATTTTGATGTCCTTTTTAAATTTAAACCCCCGTAGTTTTAACTTCATCTGCAGATTGAAATCGACGATCCTACAAACGTGTGCCTGTTTTGGGAAATGGCTGAAGTGACCGGGGTAAGATCAAAGATAAGGAGGATGTGGCAAAACAGTTATTTTCGGTTTTAGAAGAAAGTCATGGACGAGGAGGGATGAGTGTGCAGGGGCATTATCATGTAAAGCACCCATGACTGCTCAGTCCACAATTTTAGTGTTTTCTTTCCCACCGACGCACTCAAATAATACAGGATGTCTACATAGAGTCTTTTTTTTTGCAGTGCGTCCGGGATAAATTTCCCAGATCACAATGCCCAGAAAAACCGAAGAAACACTTGACCTTCCATTTTGAGCGATCTTGGCAGAGCTTGCGTAGAGATTGTGGTGATTTCAAAATTGCAGATTCCCTCATGCTTTTCATATGACCCGCAATCCACCGTTTCTCGCCTTCAGTAAAGGCCGCGGTAGCCAAGTGGTATAGGTATCGGATCGTAGCTTGCCTTGTCACGAGTTCAAGCCCAGTACCACTGAAGACCTGCCGTGTGGGGCGCGATCCCGTTAAATCTGTCGAGGCCGTCCTCCCGGTGTGGGTGTTAGGGGGGGGTGTGCCAACTCAGGTGTCGTCCACATCCTTGCCCATGGTTCAAAATTACGTGGTCTGACCCAGAAAGCCGTCGTGTAGCTGAACAGTGCGACGTTAATATTCAATCAATCTCGCCTCCAGTAAGAATTCTGCCAAATAAAGAAGGAACTTTATCAACAGCCGAGATTAAGCCTCTGTAGCACTCTTTCTTAAACGAACACAAAATTTGATATTCATTCTTTGCTCAACAAACGCCATTTCTTTCAATCGCTGAGTACTAAATGTATCCACCTGCAAAATAAAAATACGACACCGTGCTGAGCCACCAGCCCCCTTGATTTGGGGAAAACCACTTTAGGAAAAGGGGAAGGATGCAGTAACACAGAAACGTTATCATAGTAGTTCTACTGCAAAAAATGTTCACATCATAGTCTCAGTCCGGGAACTTTTGAATCCTACTATGTACATGTTAACTATTTCAGAAAAATTATCTTCCAACAATGAGAGAGAAAATTAAGTGTTTTTATCATACATATTGCAGTATAAAATAAGATTTCCTTTTTTTTCAATAACAAGAAGAGAGAAAAATCTGCTTCGTATAAAATTCTCTTTCGTAAAGATGAGCCTTAAATAATCCGCATAAAATGTAAAAATAAGTTTAAATATACTATTTTTAATAAAAGATTTTTTTTTATTCATATGTAGAACGATATAAATAATAATGTGTATTTTCAATGTGATTGTAGTAACCTAGTGGTCAAGGTATCAGATCGTGGTTGGCATGTAACGAGTTCGAGCCCAGTACCTCTAAAGACCCACCGTGTATGGAAGCGATGCACGTTAAATCTGTCGAAAGCTCAAAGGTCCTCCCGTTCGTGTGGTGTGTTTTGGGGGGGAAGGTGCCAGGTAAAATGTCGTCCTAGTCACTTGACCATGGTTAAAAAAGGGGTCCGTCTCCAAAAGCCCTTGTGTAGCTGAACAGTGCGACGTTAATATTCCCTCACTCATTCAATGTTATTGTGTCGTGTGAGAGAGAGAAAGAAAGAGTTTTTGGTTTGGAGGTACAAAAATAAAATAAAAGATATCTCACAATATAATGTTTGACCTTATTCCCATAAACAAAAACTTTTTATATTTAAGGTATCCGGCTACTTGGGAAACCCTGATTTTAAAAACTATAAATGGATAGTATTTATGATGTTTAGTGTCACTTAGATTAGAAAATGTATATAAAATTGTTTTAAAAATAGTATTACAATAAAATTATATTTAAGTACAATATTTTGACAAAAAATGAACATAGAATGACCCATTTTCAAAACATTCTCCTTCTGTGAAAAAAGCTTCTATTATAATAATATGCTGCCTGTATATAGCTCAGAGCTCTCTACAGACGCCGAACTAGAATTTTGAAATATATAACTTAGAAGTGGGTTTATCCATATCTTACGACAACAAAGGGGAGCAATTTTAAGAAAAAAACGCCGATAATTATTTCAATAGGTTGTAACTCTGAAAATAATTCAAGTCCTAGTTCAGACTCTCTAGAGAAGTCTTTACTTGATATAAGTGCGAAATATTATTATTTTAGAAGCATTTCTTATAAAAGGAGAACATTTTGAAAAAAGATTATTCTAAGTTAATTTTTTGCCAAAAAATTGTATTTAAATAAATTTTTGTTGTCAAAATGTCCTTAAAACAATTTTATACATGTATTCTAATCTAAGTTACACTAAATACCATGAAACTTATCCATTTATGCGTTTTTTTAAAATCATGGTTCCGAACGTAGTCGGATACCTTAACAGGCAATCATTTACATTTTACAGCCAGAGATATCATAAACACCACATAAATTTTTATTTCTAAATAGAGATCCTATAGACATTAAGGATGTTGGAGTCTCCTCCCGCACCACCAAATACAAGAATCATATTTTTTTCATCCTAACCCCCTTCGACATCAACACTGCGATCAGATGTTACTTTCCCTCGACATCAGGAACAAAGAAGAACAATTTCCCCTTGCTAAAGGGGAAAAGAGAGGAACTTTCCTTTTTGGAGCAAAAGCAATATTGTTTAAGCTGAATTAGAAGACAAGAAACCACAATATGGGAAAAATACACAGGTTTCCAGATTTGCTGATCGATTTTTTGGCCGGATGGGAAAAAAATAGTCAATATTTCCGTTGTTTTACTCTGTTGGGTTGGAAAAGGGAGTTCGAAGAAAACAGGAAGTAGCGTATAGTTCACCGATTTATCTGGGTTTTATGAAAAGTATCAAGAATTTCGCAGAGGAAAGACAGTAATGTTTCATCTTTCCAGTGAAAAATAGTAAATAACTTTTATTTTTCGGGTGAGTAAAAGGGTTTTTATAAATTGTACAAAAGATAAAGTTAGAAGAATTTTAACATTTCAAAAGATGGGCATTACTCTACAAAGTTATTATGAATCATTTTTTTTTTCCAATTACTATTTTTCGGGAGTGAAAAGGATAGTTAATTAGTTATACATTGAAGAGTAATTTCATTATTTTAGTAAAACACCCTTAAAATGTTCGAAGACGAAATTTCAAAAAAATAAAAAAATGCAGGAGGACAAATTTCTATTAAAATGAACTTTATCTCATACTCAAAAGAGTATTTAAATTAAATGCAGAATAATTCTCATTGTGTGTGTATGTGTGCATGCGCATGAGCGAGTGCATGCGTGTTATGCAGTAAAACCTTTTTTTGAGCGGTTGATAGGGGCCGCATAAAAAGAAACTTCACAAAAAAATATGCGAAAATTTCATAAACACTTACATATAGCTAACAACTTAGGCGACATACTACAGGAAAAAAATGTTATGCGGCGGTGAGAGACCACATAAAAAAAGTCGCACTTAAAAAATGTGTCAATTATTTATTAAATCAGTGCTTCTCAAACTTTCGATTCTTGCGACCCAATTTTCAGTCATAATTTCCATCCCCCCCCCTTTCTCCATACAACAACAATGTATTAAATTCAATAATACTATGCTTTGATGCTAAAGCTACAATACGACTTTAACCTCTCAAGAGTCCCACCGACGTATAAAAATGCCTTGGTCAGCCAATGCATTAATTGATCCGGACGTATATATACGTCTTACCGAAGTACAATTTTTTCTGAGCACTGTTTTCCATAAAATTATTCCGAATGCAATAAAAGGACCTTGACAGTGTTTTCGAAGGATTTACTTATTTCAGAGGGGTTTTGCGAACTTATTCTTTTTCTCCTCCCCCCTCCCAATACATCTCATACCCGAACCTACTTGAAAAAACAGAGGCATTGGAGAGTGAATCGTATAAATTTTTATCTCAACAGTTTTAAGGGATTAATTATAAACCGTACAAATTATCAAGATAAGAGCTCATTTTTGTATATAATTGTATATATGACAGGACCACACAGGGTCACTGGTATTTTTAAACCCTTTCTCTTAAAAATGTTGTTTTAATTAATTATAAAATACATTGTGAAGTACTGATACATTTATAAATGTGTATATTATTTTTTATTATGTCAGAATGTATTTTGTTTGTCTACTTTCAGTAAATTAATAATTTTTTAAATAATATTTTGTTTTCTACTTTTTAATATGCTCGCTCCCATAACTGAATAGGTCACATAAACTGAAATAAGCACAGTAGGCCTTTGTTCTCGTGGGCTGTTGGGCCACTGAGTGCAGTTCAGTTTTAGTTTCTTAACTTTAAACAAATTTTTAGTTCATTAATATTTCGTTACTTTTACTCACAACAGTGTCCGCTTTAAGCAATTTTGATTTCATTTATCATCTGTTTATACAGATATCAGCTAAAGAAATTAATTTATACGACCCCCTCAGAATTTCATTTCAACGGATTGTTACAGCCCCATTTTGATCGTGAATTCCTTGATCTAAACGCCCAGGTCCTTCTTCCTGATTCTACTATAGACCTATTTTGTTGAAAATGGGAGCCACTGTAACGGAAGCAGGTAGGGGCCCCCCAAATATGCTCTGTAGAACAGGTTTTGGGAAAGCGGGCCACCTATTTATTCCAAACCGAGACCCAAAAAGGGTATTTTCAACAAGCACGTTCTATCTTAACAAGATAAACGCGAGCCGGTTTAACTCGCGCATTATCATCTATCACGGGGGGGAAACCTTTTTTCTGTGGCGTGAAACCAGTCGACCAATATGATTCAGCGTGCCACACAGTACGACATGTTTGAAACATTTCGATTCTTATAGATTTACAGTTTTATTACATATTAGTTTTACGTCATTTAAAGATATGTCTTAATATAGAAATAAACGACATAAAATATATTTATTTCTTCAACCAAAGTTTTAAAAAATTAAAATTGTACAAATGTTAAGTACTTTTAAACATATTTATTCAAATAAGAATTATACTACAAAAAATATAAGTATTTCCCTTCATAATAGCGAAATAAAAAGTTTAAAAATTTTAACATGAATCTAATGTTTGTGCACCGCTTTACACCCACTTTCAGTTTGACAAGATTCTGAGCATTGTGACGTTTTTGTGTCACACAGCTGAAAAATTGGCTTCTTTTTGTTGGTAGGATAACACCGTACCTATATATTGCAGGGTCTTGTCTTCTGACATCGCCCCGGCAACCAATGATAATGAGTCGGAAATTCAGAAGTGTAATTCGAGGTATCAGACAGAAACCCCCCTTACCCATCGCAAGACCATGGAGGGGAGAGGAGTCCGTTGGAAAACACCAAAGAGAACGACCGTATTGCCTCCTCCCTCACAAATAGCATATTCTGAACTCTGATGAAACAGTCAATATTTAGAATAACTTCAATGAAAATGTATATACTGTAATTAATAGCAGTGAAGTAAATAAACCAATTATTTAATTTCCTAACTCACACGCTGCAATTAATTTACTCAAACGTCACAGCATTCATCTCTTAAATAATTTCTTTGCAGACTAGAAGTATTTTTCATATGAGGAAAGATTTTTTATTTACTTATATAGAACCAAAAGCGGAAAGCAGAATGTAAGTAATTTTCTCTCTTTAAGGGATCCGACTACGTTCGGAACCGTGATTTTGTAAAAGCTTGTAAATGTATAATATTTGTTATTTAGCGTCACTTAGATTAGAAAATGTATATAAAAGTGGGTTAAGAATAGTATTACAATAAAAAATTATTTAAGTACACTATTTTGACAAAAAATGAACATAGAATGACCCCTTTTCAAAATATTCTCCTTTTGTGAAAAATGCTTCTATTATAATAATATTTTGCCTGTATTCAGGTCAGACCTCTGTACAGAGGCCCATCTAGAATTTTTGAAATGCATAACTTTGAAGTCGGTTTATCCATGTTTTACGAAAACAGAAGGGAGAAATTTTAAGAAAATACGCCGATCATTATTTCAAATGGTTGTAACTCTAAAAATAATGTGAATTTTTCAGGCAAAATATTAATTATTCAGGCAAAATATTAATACAATAGAAGCATTTTTTACAAAAGGAGAACATTTTGAAAAAAGGTTATTCTAAGTGAATTTTTTGTCAAAATATTGTATTTAAATCATTTTTTTTGTCATAGTGTCCTTAAAACAATTTTATACATGTATTCTAATCTAAGTTACACTAAATATCATGAAAATTATCCATTTATGAGCCTTTTTAAAATCACGGTTCCGAACGTAGTCGGATACCTTAAACAATTAATTCTTTCCAGCAATAACATTCAAAAATTTACAAAATAGTTGTTCATTTATCTTTAGAGTTATCTTTCAGATTTTTTCGTAATTCAATAATTCTAAAGATGTTGTTGCTCCATTACAAATTTATAAACTTCCATCCACTAAAATAATGACAAAATTGTAGAGTTGTGCAAAGTGCCACATGTGGCACACGCACCATAGGTTGCCGACCCCTAGTGGCGCATACAAGGGAGGGGGAGTCCCCGAGTCCGGACCCATTCCCCAAAGTCCTTGATTTTTTTTTTCGAGTGATCATAATCCTCTGAATATAGTACGTAAAATTTGACGAAGTATTTGTTTTAATAATTAATTCTATTAATTATTGCTAATTATTCATTCAATAATTTTTTTTACTGTTTTTTGTTCCTGAAAATTGACAAAATCTAAAGAATGTGTTGGGAGGAATATATTGGAGTATGATGCGAGAATGGTGAACTTTAGACCCTTGACCCCCTTCCCTTGAAAAATTTCTGTGTGCGCCGCTGCCGACCCTTGATCTATCAGATTTAAATTCATTCCAAAATGTAGCGGAGTATGGGTGGGCTACGAATTCTATTTTTTGTGTTAACATACGAAGAAGAGCTTTTTAACTAATCACAGCCCAAACTTTTACTTCTAAAGAAGAGTAAAATAAAGCTTATTTTTAATGATTTAAGATGCAGAGGTATTCAAAATTTTTATTCGATTCTTCTTTTTATAAAAAAAAAGTGAATGAAAACTGATAGTCATGGAATAACAGTGATTTCTTTATATGAGCCTATAAAAGTTTCTACACGAAACGAAAATAATGTAAATACCTTATTGGAAAATGATTATCAACAACTTCTTTTAAGTATCTTAAATAAAACAGCTATTTATATCGGTACTTTCCCTTTACAACGAATCGTGTTTTAAAAGGAAAAAAAATTTCATGCTGTATTCGAAACGATGTAGGCTTAACGGATTTCTCAAAAACATCGGATATATTTACTTTGATTGCGAAGATCCAAATTTGTTTCTGGCAACAATATACGAAAGAAAAGTTATTCGTCTGGTTGGTTTAATGGTTATAGTTTCTAAGAGCAGATCAAATAATCTTTGCTTCGAATTCGAATTGAAATAATTCATAGAAGTATTTAAATCAAAAGCAATACAAAAAATTGACGTTCCAGAACGACAATTAAACTATAGTGATTTTGAAACAACTCGAAAAGGAAAAACCTCTGATGTAGAAAATAAAACTTTTACAGAACTTCTCTCAGTAATATTACCTTAAAGATAAAAATAACGTAAGATAAAAAGTAAAACTCTCTCTCTCTCTCTATGTGCGTAATCATAAATTCGTCTTGAATGACGCTTATCTGTTGTCTGGATATCCTGCCATTCGAAATTGAAGAAAAGAATCGTTTGCTTCAGCGTGAAGTGTTTGGTTGGATGGCATGTCATTCGCTTTTCAAACTCGATGATTCTACTGTCTGCAATTCGGATGGCTCCCAAAAAAAAGAAATGTCAAATAGA
>BMAV01001890.1:0-25900 GCA_019973955.1 Trichonephila inaurata madagascariensis
TACATCCAACTCTAGAACAGGGGGCGAAAATTTTTCCAGGGTAGGGGCTACTACTAATTTTTCGGGGGTTTTGTAGTCCCCCCAATGGCGTGGGTGAGTGAGCTAAAAAAAATTTTAATATTTTTTTTTAATAATAAATACGAAATACGTACTTAAAAACAGTTACAATAAAAAAAATCTTACACTTTTAAGACCGTGTTTAAAGCAAAACACAAGAAAAAACATAATAATAATAGTCACAAATATAATAATATCAAATGATGCATTTTATCAAAAATTAAAAATAAATTAAAAAATAAAACATTTTCTTCTAAAGTTAGTTCTTGTATTTATAGTCAGCTGAAGAGCTAGTCTGCATACTGTCAGCGGATCTTGAATATTTCAGTATATAATTACCTACTGCTCATCTTTAGAAGATCCCCCCAAAATGTGTTTGCAATTCACCAGTCGATCACGATCGATCGACTTAAGGATGTTTTCGGTTAATGTTAAAGAATAGGACCCAAATTTGGAATATTTTTCTTAAAAAGAAATGAACATTTTATATGTATTCGGCTTCCCCTACCCCTTTAGAGCATTTTTTTCCAAAATTTTAATACTCCCCCCCCTTTTTCAACCCCAAATTTTTACCCCCCTTTTATACATTAAAAAATTAAAATCAAAAAATCCTTTTTTGACGCTAAAGCTACAATACACGATCAATTATAAAACGTTCAAATTAATAAATAAAATATTAAATTTTGTATATGATTTTAAAAAAAAAAAAAAAAAAAGGGGGATAATTATTATGTTATTTTTCTTTTTTTGTGATTTTAAATTGGAACATATTGAAAAAATGCGGTTCTGCTTAGAAGACAAAATATAGATATCTAAATATAGAAAAGAACTCAGAGGGTAAATTTTCCCCAAAAAAGCTTTAAAAAACTTTGCTCCAAGACAACCCATGGAAGTCGCAATACTTAAAACTTTTTTTAATTTCAGTATTAATAAGATAAGTTTTAAAATTTTTATATATGTTACCTTAAGAAAAAATTTTTTAAGTAAATTATATATATATACTTTTAAGTAATAGGTTTTATTTATTTTTCTCTTAATTTTAAAGAAACAGTTTTTAAAAATAATTTTTAAATTTAAAAGATATATTTTTGGGAGATCCATTTCTATATAAAAAGTAAAAAGTCATTAAAAATAGCCTAATCTATGCTGCTCTTTATCATATCCATTACATCTGGCATCCCCGGAACGTTCAGGAGTCTAGGAAAACAGCTCTGCAAAAATGTAAAATTTTTAATTGCAATTTAGTCAGTTTTGGGAATTGATTAGCTACCAATCCCCTTGAATGCTTTTCCCTAATTCATGGTTTAAGTATTTATGGCAGTGGATTAAAACAAAATCATAGATATATTTTAAATCCAGCGAGCTTTCGATGATAATAAAGCATCAACAAGGCAAAAACAGGGAAATTGATAAAGTTACGAATGGGTTGGACCCATTTCAAAAATACCAGAAGGCTCTGAACTGCCGAAAAGAGATCTTCATGATTTACATCCAGTGACGAAATTAAAGGGAAATTTTTGTAATAAATCACTTTTTGAATTCTGGATAGGGGTGGATGCTGAATTTTCTGCACTGAAAAAAAAAAGCGTTTCGTATACTATTACCATTTTAACATCAAAAACCTTTTGTAAATTTGGGATTTTCTGCAATGACTTTTTTGAAGACAAAATATAGATCTGGTTTAAATATCAAAAAATAACCTGAGTGTCAATTTCTTTTTAGCCTTCCTTTGAAAATTTTTGCTCTGGTTTTGCTTATGGAAGTCACTGATAATTTTTAAAAAACTTGTTCTTATACTGGCTGAAGTACCCACCTTTAAAAAGGTTTATTTTTTTTAAAAAGATAATATATTATTCTTTATATAAATTAATTGTAAGAAGAGTAAAACCCCTTTCAATGTATAAAAAAAGTAAAATATTTATTGAAATGAATACCATATTATAAACGGTTTTGAATGAACTGTAATTTTTAAACCTCCCAAATTTGCATTTAGAATAAATGTTAATAAAAAAAAGTTAAAATTTAATGAATAAAATTGTGTTATTTTTTTTAAAATTTAAAAACAGAAAAACCCGGGATCAGGTTAATGATACTAACGTTAATGGTTGCGGGGAGTGTCCACCCAATTTTTTTTTATAATTATTTTCAATATACAAGATAAAAAAACCAAAATTTCAGTGAATAATTTAACTAAGAGAAAATAACTTACCTATTTCAAAGGGTTTTTTTATTTGCTTTTTTTTAGAAAATATCCAAAAAACGAACTAAATTGTTCCAAATTTCGGGGCCTTAATAAAGGAAAAAATCACAGCATTTTTCTAACATTACAGGAAAGTTATTTCAAACAAAAATCACATTTTGTTCACGTTTTTTTAATTTTTTTCCTTGATGATCGACAAATATCCTGGGAACTTTTTTTTTGCTTGTGCCTTTTTTACAGGGTGAAGTGCATTTTGCGGTACAGTTAAAGGCTTCATATTTTTTGATAAAGTTCTTAATGTATATTAAAAATTTTCCCTTTTGTTTCATGTTTTTGCTTTTTCAAAATTCTTTCCCAACATGATTAATATGCATTATTTCAGCAATGTTTCCCTTGTTTGTCAGCTTATTTTCCTTTTCAAAAGATCACAAATGCCCAATTTTTTTTTTGATTCTCTCATTTACATTTATAAACCATAATGTCAAACATCACAATTAAAACCAATAAGTTATTCGTTGGTGGAAAAAAGCGCATGTTCAAGAAAATATTTTTTGAAAAAAAGTGGTCGGGGAACTCGGTCAAACAAGTACCAAGATTCTAAAAAAGTTTGCCACTCCCAAAAAAAGGGGAATGTTATAATTCATTTTTGCCCCATTAAGACTGTAATATTGAGGGTTCTCTGTCAAGGATTGGTCCAAAAAATTCCCCCCCCACACAGAATTAACGATTTTTTTTATTATTTTCCGTATATATAAAAAAATCTTGGCCAATTTAAACCTTTAAAGTCCAATATGCTTACCCCTTTTCAAAAACTCTTTTTACATTGGAAAAAAATACCCCAAAAGAATTTAAAAATTTAAAATTCCCTAAAAAGGGATGCAGGTAACCATGCCAGTGTTGAAAGAAAAAGAATATTTTAGATTAAAGAAACGTAATAAAAAAACCTTTTCGTAGGATTACAGCAAAAAAACAAAATATTTTTTTTTTTTGTTATAGGATCAAAAAATAGCTAGACGTTAAAAATGAATCTTTTTTTTGATGACCTTTTTTTTCCCCCATGATTAAAATAAAACAACAATTTAAAACTGTTTTTTTTTTATAGAAAGCTTTGTTTCCCTTTTTTTTATTCCCAAAAAATTTTTTTTTAACCCTTTTTTTTTCGATATTTTTGGCCCCCAGGCGCCCCAATTTGGGGAAAAACTGCCTTAGAACAGCATGTTTTTCCCTTTTCCCCTTTTTAACCGAGTTGAATAGTTTTTTTCTGGTGTAAAATGTGTTTCGTGTTTTTTCTCCTATACCGTTTTGTTAAATGGGCTATGCCTTCACGTATTAAAAAAAAAAAAAAGTATTCATGTAATATTTGAAATTTTTAAAAACACTATATTGTTAACAGAGGTATGAGTTATAATATTGCAAATTTCCATGAAAATTGAGGCATTTTTCTGTCTGAAAATGTGCTTCGCGTTTAGTTCAAGCTCTCGTACTTTTCTTGAAGACAGCCTTAACGCACACCCCTTCTCTAGAAGCAATCGGGTACGCAATATTTTTAAATTCAGTGATACTTTAAGGTATCCGACTACGTTCGGAACCGTGATTTTGCAAAAGCGTATAAATGGATAATATTTATAATATTTAGTGTCACTTAGATTAGAAAATGTATATAAAACTGTTTTAAGAATAGTATTACAATAAAAAATTATTTAAGTACAATATTTTGGCTAGAAACTAACTTAGAATAACCTTTTTTCAAAATGTTCTCCTTTTGTGAAAAATGCTTCTTTTATAATAATATTTTGCCTGTATATAGCTCAGACCTTTGTATAGAGGTTCAACTAGAATTTTTGAAATATATAACTTAGAAGTGGGTTTATCCTCGTTTTACAACAGAGGGGAGAAATTTTAAGAAAAAAACGCTGATAATTATTTCAAATGGTTGTAACTCTGAAAATAATGTGAATTTTTCAAAAATCATAGTTGAACCTCTGTACAGAGGTATGAGCTATATACAGGCAAAATATTATTATAATAGATGAATGTTTCACGAAAGGAGAACATTTTGAAAAAAGGTTATTCTAAGTTAATTTTTAGCCGAAATATTGTATTTAAATAACTTTTTGTCAAAATGTCCTTAAAACAATTTTATACATGTATTCCAATCTAATTGACTATAAATATCATGAAAATTATCTATTTATGCTCCTTTTTTAAAATCACGGTTCCGAACGTAATCGGATACCATAAATTTCATTGATTCTCGAATTCATGACTTTGTTGTGATGAGGTTTTTCAAATATTATTTTATATAGTGTTTGTAGGTCAATTGTCACCTGTAAAAGAATTTAAATGTACGGAATTACTTATAATTCGTTGAGTTATTTTATTGCAGATCTAACGCTAATATAACAATCTACAATAGATAGCACCATACCTTTTGAAAATGAAAACGGTTTTCATTCAAATTAATTCAATGTTTCCAAAGAATAAAAATTGATTATTTGATATAAAACTAAAAAATCTTGGCTTGAAAGGAACTTCGGGGAGAAGAATAGAGAAAATAAGGTTAATATGAAAATCAAGACAGAACTCTGGCCAGTTTAAATCCGTCTTAAAAGTTCCTGTTGCTTGATGGAGAAATCAAAAATTGAGGGATTGCTTCACTTTTTGACTGGATTCAGTACGAAAAAATTTGTCCACTGAATAGCTCTAATTTAAGATAAAAAAACAATATAGGAATTTTGTTCAGACGCTTTTTCTATCTTTATCCCAACTACAGATGGTATAAGCGCTTCAATTCCAAACATTGCAGAAAACACCTATAAAGCATATATAATTCAAGTAGACATAACTTATCTAAATTACAAAAGAAATTCATTTGAAAGTTAGATTTCAGTCAGAAATACCAAATAATTCTGAAAATTTACCTGCGACTGCAATTTTCAAAATTCTAAAGAACATCTCGATTTTTTTAAACTATAAGAAAGTATGTAAATTACATAAGTGATATTTATGAGTTCTTTTCTAACCATTTACAAGCACGATTTTAACCAATAAATATAATCATATTTTAAAAATGTTAGAACAACGTCTTTTTAAAAAATTATGTAGGCATTTTGAATTTTATTAAAGATATGTTCATGAAATGTATAAGTTTGTTCACGGCCTCTTATTTTCAACTTTCTAACGATATGTTACAGAGTAAAGATACATGGGGGTACAGAAATAATAACTGCCTTTTTTGTTTCAAAATATCTCATCATCAGTTTTATTTATATATAAACAGAAATCAAAAGTTCCGCATCAATCACAATTTGAAAAATTTGATTTCTATCACTCCTGATGTTGTGTTGCATAGTCAAAAGTGATTTGATGAAGGATGTCTTTATAAAGTAGCCTCTCTGCCGCCACCCCCTTAGGGAAAGAGGCAACGTTGCCCAGGGAACACCACGTGGAGGTGGGCTACCGTCATTCCCCGAGGGCTGTCCACTTGTTCTTTATCAATCTGATGAATTCGGGACAGCCCCGAAGAGTAGGAATCGTGAGTCATCCAGCTCCTCTACACTAACATGCCCTGGTTGGTCTTTCTGTCGGTCTCTCAGAATCGGGTTTAAAAGGAAAATGTGTGGTGCGGGGGGACATGGATCAACGCATCCACAATAAGGGGACTCGACGCTCTCCTTGAACAATTCTTAAATGTAATATTCTTTCATTGAAACTGCATTTTGATTCGCTCTCAAGCGATGCGTGAAAAAAATCAACTACTGGTCTCTGAAATGCGAAATTTGGAAGGGGATTCCGAATGTAAAATAAAAATACAAATGGAGGTACCAAAGTGCCTTCCTGGTAGGATTTATGGGATAGCCTACTCACATGCGTGTTGCATGTGGGAAGAACCAGGACAATCCCACGCAGGCGGCGCGACGAAGAGCTTCGTCTTCCAGCTTCAGCTTCCACGCAAGTCACTGGCGGGACTATAAATTTGCATTGAATTAAAGGGCATGACCCAATGCTGCCATGAAAACGGTTATACATTTACGTGGAACTTTAGAGAAAGCTCTATTATCCACTCATCATAATAAATTGAATAGAAAACAATTTGTTGAAGTTACATATAAAAATAGAAAGCAATACACATTAAATGCAGGGCAATAACGCTTGAGGAGCGGTGGGTGGGAAACCACTCTCCCAGTTGATTTAGTTTCTG
The DNA here is from genome assembly GCA_019973955.1 of Trichonephila inaurata madagascariensis. Classification (NCBI taxonomy): domain Eukaryota; kingdom Metazoa; phylum Arthropoda; class Arachnida; order Araneae; family Nephilidae; genus Trichonephila; species Trichonephila inaurata. Next base: position 6,459 of record BMAV01001890.1, read on the forward strand.
TTTCGCTTTCATAAGAAAACGAAGAGAAAATGACGTCACATCTCGATGACAGCAAAGCCCGTCTTTCAATCGTCTGCCGCCTCTCGACGGAACGAGGAGAGAAGGGATAAATTTCTTTAAAAACAATGATTAAGAGAATAATATTTTTAAGTCCGTTACACGTTACCTCTTAAGTAACTGCGTACGGTTATTGAAAGGAAATTTTAAATAACCACTTGGAAGAAAGTAAGAAAAGGTAGAGGAGTTTGATTGATTGATTGATTGAATATTAACGTCGCACTGTTCAGCTACACGAGGGCTTTTGGTGGAGGAGTTTGAAATAAGATCATGAGGGGTGAAGTTGCCACACTAAACACCATGTTATTTGAATGTCTCTCGTCAGTGAAGCATTGTATTTTAGAAACAGGCTAAGACAATTTTAGAAAATATTATAGAGGAGCATGATATACGCTTTGTTTTGGAGTAAGTGAATATTGGTTGGAGAATATAAGTTAAAAATAACATTAAGTTGACACAAATTCATTAAAATATGTTCCCTATCCTTGTTATGAATATTTCTCTTTTAATATGAGATGAGTGCCAAATTTTTCAGTAAGAAAAAAGCCGATTAATTTAATTTTATATGTGAAATGAAAGACATTAAAGAGGAAAAATGATCGTAAGAATACATGGTTTTAGCGTAGAAGTCACTCGTGTATTTGAGAATGTATTGAAAGCAGTGCTAGGATTGAGGATCTAATGGAGAGACTTTTTTTTATTATTATTTGAAATGAATTTTGCAATTTATCGTTTTTGTTAATAGTTTAAGTTTGAAAAGGTGTAGAGGTTTCTAAAATATGAAAAAATATGAGTTGCACTTGTGACGGATCTTTACGCTATCTTCTCACTAATCCTCTTGGAGAATCTTTTGGCTAGCATTCGCGTTTATTTCACAGACATCCCTCTCAAGAAGAAACCTTGATGTGTAGATTAGTTCGACTATATAAAGTCAAAGTTTTGTAACTGTAGGAAGAAGGAGCTAAGAAGCTGTTACAGTCGCCACGAAGGTGAGATAGAATAAAGTTGATTTTCGCAGCTTAAGTTTAAGAGCGGTGTTTACTACTGTATCAAATTAGTGGATAGGGGATTTGTAATCAACGATAGATTAGGTTAAGTTAATTTGGTTACTTGCGCGTTTTCACTTAACACTTTATCGCTTTCTCCCTATCACTCCTAGGACATTCACTTAAATGTTAAACTGTTGTGGATTAGTGTGCTTGGGTAAAATAAATAATAGTTATAATGAAAGAGTTTCTGGTTCTGCTTTTACTCCTCTCACACTCTTAGGTAGGCAAGACGGTGAGGGAGCAACTTCAGGGGTAAGTCGCTCACAAACTTAAAGTTACTATTATATATTTTTAACAAAAAATTTAAAATATATTTACATTGAAAAAATTTTATTTCTCTTTACTTCATTTTTTTTAATTATGGAGAAACTGTGAACGTCAATAAAAAAAATATCTAAAATACGATTACTCGAAAATACTTTTACTTTTGGCAGAATAATCATGTAAACGGAGATTTTAGATAAGAAGAAGAATTTTTTTAGTAGGTATACATTTTGATATATTTTCCTATCTTTTCAAAAAACTCTTTTATAAAATCGACCCTCCATTAGCAAAAGGTTTGATGAAAGGATTTTCAAATTTCTGGTGCTATTTGAACAGGAATCTGCCCCCGAGTACGAATATGCCTTCAGTTTTGTCTTTGGTAATGTATTTCTATGGGAAATTTAGGCCGTATCACAATAAAAACACCTAAAAAAACCACTAAAAATTTTTCAAGTCAAACATCCTGGTCAACGTTGAGTCTTAAACACTGTACGCGGAAAGTGTCGTTTTCGCGCTCGTCAAGCATTTGGCGCATTTTTTTTTTTAATCATTCACCTATTCTCAGAAAACTCGGTATACTTATGTAAAATTCAACGCTGATTACGAATATATATGGTGCTTTTAGAAATTCCAATTAGTTCAAAAGTTAATGCATTCCATAGAAATTTTACAATTAATAAAAATCTGGTTTTCATTTCGCGAAATTTCTGTAACTTTACCTATAAAATCAAAGAGCCCCTTTTATAATATCGACCCTCCAATAGCATGCGTGCTGTGATAAAAATTACAGACCGTTCATAGTGTATTTAAGTAAAGCGCTCCTGTTGCAAATTAAATGGGTATCATGCAGGGACGGCTCAGACGACAAATGAAACTCAATGACAAAAAAAAAGGAGGAAAAAGACATTAGGGCAATGCTTCTCAAACTTTCAATACTGGCGCCCCCCTTTTCAATCACAATTTTTATCGCGCCCCCCTTATACATTAATAAATTACTGAATGCAATAATAATACACTTTGACGCTAAAGCTACAATACACGATCTTAATTATAAACCGTACAAATTAATAACATAAGTATTAAATTTTGTATATGTTACTTTTAAGCAAAAAAAAAAATTAAGTAATAGGATAATTATTATGTTATTTTTCCTTTCTCTAATTTTTAAATTGGAACATATTGCAAAATGCGGTGGCTGCTTAGAAGACAAAATATAGATATCAGCTAAATATAGAAAAAGAACTCAGAGGGTCAATTTTTAAAAAAATTTGAAAACCTTTGCTGTGCAAGACAAGCCCATGGAAGTCGCTAATATTTATTAAACTTGTTCTTAATTCAGTATTAATAAGATAAGTATTAAATTTTTTATATATGTTAATCTTATATATAAGTAATATATATTTTAAGTAAATTACTTTTAAGTAAAAGGTTAATTATGTTATTTTTCTTTCTCTAATTTTTAAATTGAAACAGATTGAGAAATAATATTAAATTAAAGATTTATTTCCTTCAAGATCCATTTCTAAAAGTACAAATGTCATTAAAAAATAGCCTAATCTATGTTGCTCTTTATCATATCCATTACATCTGGCATTCTCGCAAACGTTCATGTGAGTCTAGGCAACCTAACACACGTCTGCACAAAACATGTAAAAATGCTGTACCTCGTACAATTCTAGTCAGTCTTGGCTGAATCGATTAGCTACCGAATCTCTCTTGAATGTACATTTCATAATCCACGCGTTAATTGTAATTCATGGTATTAAGTATTTACGGCAGTGGATTATAACAAAATCATAGATACATTTTTAAATCACAGCGAGCATTCGACGATAATAAAGCATCAACAAGTACACAGACGAGGGCAAATTGATAGTAAGTTACGAATCTGTTAGGGATCCAATTCAAAATACTTCAGAAGGGCTCTCAACTGCCGATAAAGAGATCTTCATAGATTTCACATCCAGTGACGAAATTAAAGGGCAATTTTGTAATAAATCACTCTTTAAATTCTGAATAGAGGTGGATGCTGAATTTCCTGCACTGAATACAAAAGCATTTCGGATACTATTACCATTTTTAACATCATACCTTTGTGAATCTGGATTTTCTGCGATGGCTACTTTGAAGACAAAATATAGATCTGAGCTAAATATCAAAAAATAACTCTGAGTGTCAATTTCTAATTTTTAGCCTTCCTTTGAAAAACTTTGCTCTGCAAGACAAGCCCATGGAAGACACTGATAATTATTAAACTTGTTATTACACTGGCTGAAGTACCCACTCTTAACACGAGTTTATTTTTTTAAAAAATGATAATATATTATTCTTGATATAATAGCTTAATTGTAAGGAGAGTAAAACCAAGTGCATGACAATGTATACAAAAATGTAAAATGATTTATTGAAATGAATACTCATATTATAAACGGTTTTGAATGAACTGTAATTTTAAGCCTCGCAGAATTAGCATTTAGAATAAATGTTAAGTAATAAAAAGAATATAAAATTCTAATGAATAACAATTGTGTTATTTTTTTAATATTTAAAGCGAGAAAGCCGGGATCAGGTGTGCACTCGATACTAACGTTAATGGTCGCGGGGAGTGAAGCACCCCAATTCTTTTATAATTATTTTCAATATACAAGATAAAAATCACAATTTCAGTGAATAATTTAACTAAGAGAAAATATACTTACCTATTTCAAGGATTTTTCTATTTGTCTTTCATAATTTGTGAAAATATCCAATAAAACTGAACGAAATTGTTCCAAATGTGAGTGAACTTTAAAGGACACAAATCACAGACACTTTTTGCTAACATTACAGGTAAGTTATTTGCAAGCAAAACTGTCACATTTTGTTCACGTTTTTGTAATTTTAATATCCTTTGATGATCGACAAATATCCTGTAGAACTTTTTCTTGCTTGTGTCTTTTTGACAGGGTGAAGTGCATTTTGCGGTACAGTTATGGCTTCATATTTTCTTGATAAAGTTCTTAATGTAGCTATTGAAATTTTTCCTTTCGTTTCATGTTTATTGCTTTTCTCAAATTTACTTTCGCTAACATGATTAATATGCATTATTTCAGCAAATGTTTCCCTTGTTTGATCAGCTTCAATTTCCTTTCAGAGAGATCACAGATGCCCAATTTTTTTTTATATTCTGCTCATTTACATTTATAAGCCATAATCAGTCGTACAACATCACAATTAAAACCACTAAGTTATTCATAGGGAAAAATGCAGCATGTTCAAGAAAATATTTTTGAAAAATAGTGGTCGTGCCGGGAACTCGGTCTAAAAAAAGTACCTTAAGATTCTAAAAAAAGTTTGCCACTCTCAAAAAAGGAGATATGTTATCAATTCATTTTAGCTCCCATTAAGACTGTCATATTAGAGGATTCTCTGTCAAGGTCATTGGTAACAAAGAAACAGTTTTTCCACACACAGAATTAACGATTTTTGTATTATATGTTTCAGTATACTCATAAAAAATAAATCTTGGTCAATTAATCCTTCAAAGTGCTCAATATGCTTATCCATGTATCATAAAACTCTTTCACATTGTGAAAAAAACGCAAACAGAATTATATAATTTACAATTTACCTAAAAAAGGGGATGCAGGTAACCATACCAGTAAGTTTGAAAGCCAGCAAAAGTAATATTTTAGATTAAAAGAAACGTAATAAAAAAATCTCTCATCGTAGGATTACAGTAAAGCAACCAAAATATTTTTTTTATTTAGTTATAGGATCAAAGATAGCTAATGAGCGTTCAAAGTAGAATCTTTTATTTTTTATGACCTTTTTTCACCAGATGATATATATAAATCATATCAATGTAAATCTGTATTTTTTATTATATCAGAAAGTATTTTTTTTTCATTCCAGTAAATTAATTTTTTTTAACCTTTTGTTTTCGATATGCTCGTGCCCCCCTTGAAGGGGGGCGCGCCCCACAGTTTGAGAAACACTGCATTAGAGGAAAGTCCTATACATAGGGTATGTCACAGGAGTTGAACAGTTCTCCGTTGGATCTCAGCAATTCCACACCGAGTTCAAATGAGCTCGCTGGCACTCGATCCGCCTTGCAGTTGCTCCTTCACAATTTTCACGGTTCCAAAATCCGCCTTAATTCGCTGATTCAGTATCGCTGTCTCGCCAGTTTATCGCTGGAGGAAACTCAATCGGTTCCCTGAAGTTAAGTCTCCTCCGTTCGGAATCCGCCTTAATTCGTGGCATCAGTATCACTGTATCTATCGCTGGAAGGGCCTCAAACGGTTCCCTGAAGTCAAGGCCCCATGGTACTCCCTCGCTCTTCTTATATACTTCTCGCCTCTCACGATTCCTCACCTCCTAATCCTTATTGATCTCTTGTTCGTAGGCCACCTATGTCGGGACTCGGTCTCGGCTCATTTGATCTCTTGCCCGTTGGTCACCGATAGGGAGTCTGTCTCGGCTCATATTGTAAGTTCTTAGAAGCGCTGTCGTCACCGAATCGTGAGAAAACGAAAGCACAGTGTTACGGTGTCTCCTTTGACTGCCGGGGATAGCCTGGGAAAAAACCAATTTGCGAAATTCTTTCCCATCAATTAGGGAAACGACTGGAATTTTCCCATATCTGTCGGCACCCCTCTTGGTAATTAGGGAAACAAGACCGGCTTCCTCATACGTATGAAGAGACCTTTGGTTTCCCTTTTTGATGCCTTTTTAAAGGTGGAATATGTCACGCCGACATAAGTGACTCGTGATGCAGAATCACTTCTGTCTGGAATTACTATTTCACACTTGGTCCTAGTCCCAATCACATGGTGGACTTTTAAACCAGTGGTTGGCGTGGGAATTGCGCCGGTCACCTCACTGCCGGCTGGATCAAAGGAGGTCAAAGGCTTACTTACCTTAGAACATAAGCGTCGGGATGTTCGATCTGGAATACTTTCCCACGATAAACTACTTGACTGTTGAGAAGTCACTAGTTACCTAACAGGAAATGGGTTCTTTGGTGGAGACCGCCCAATTGTAAATCATCAAAAACACGTCATACTTTTATGTTGAGATAAAACACAATAAAATACTAGACCTCTTCATAGGCTGCATCTTCCCAATACTGGATGCTATTGGTTCAGTAGCATACCCTGGGGTGAAGTTTAGAGATTCAACCCCCATTCCCATAGAATTTCAATTTCTTCCTTAGAGATTATCCCTCTGCACTTTCGTCTAAGTGTTTTTTTAGAATGCAAACCCCTTCCTTTTCCCATAAGAGAGGACTGTGATGTACACTTCTGTATTAATTTCTAATTCATTATAAAATTCAGCATACTTTCTGCCTGTACAAGTTCGAGGTTACAGAATGCTGAGTGACGTGACATCTCACTCCATACCAGCTATTTTCAACATTATTTTCCCAAAAGCTATTAGGTTTGATCAACATTTGAACTAATTCAAAGTATAACATGAAACACTAAACTCGCTTTTTAATCGGAAACACTTTAAATATTATTTCATAAAAAGGAGAGAGAGAGAGATTTCGATGTTTTTAGTAAAACCTATACAGTGAGTTTTAAGAATTCTTTAACGAAATCGCATTGTAACCACCAGAGGGCGTCTGAACACTTACATAAGTAAAAATTTTGTTTCCCTGTTTACAAACCACGCAAACTCACATTACCACTACCATCCACGATATACAACACTACAATCCCTTGATCTCAGGAAATTAAATACCTTGGTCTCATTTTTGACCATAAGCTCACCTGGAAAAAACACATACTTCATGTACGCGATAAATTCCGGAAAATAATGTTCAAAATTTCCCCCCTAATTAACCGGAATTCTCTTTTAGACTTACACAATAAGGTGCTTCTCTATACAGTCGTTTTGCGTCCCATTCTTACATACAGATGTCCATTATGGGGTTATGCAGCTAAAACTAATGTTAAAATACTTGAAGTGCTTCAAAATACTATAATACGTATGATCGTCGGTGCCTGTAGATGCATGAAAAATGACGACATTAATAAAGCCATTGAAATACCTTTCTTCAAAAATCACATTCAAAAATTATGTATTAACTTTTTTAATTCTCTTAAGGTATCCAACTACGTTCAGAACCGTGCTTTTGCAAAAGCGTATAAATGGATAATATTTATGATATATAGTGTCACTAAGATTAGAAAATTTATACAAAATTGTTTTAGGAAAAGTATTACAATAAAAAATTATTTAAGTACAATATTTTGACAAAAAGTGAACATAGAATAACCCATTTTCAAAATATTCTCTTTTTGTGAAAGATGCTTCTATTATAAAAATATTTTGCCTGTATATAGCTCAGACCTCTGTACAGGGGCTCAACTAGAATTTTTAATATATATAATTTAGAAGTGGGTTTATCCATGTTTTACGACAACAGAGGGGAGAAATTTTAAAAAAAACGCCGATAATTATTCTAATGGGTTGTAACTCTGAAAATAATGTGAATTTTTCAAAAATCATAGTTGAGCCTCTGTACAGAGGTCTTATCTATATACAGACAAAATATTATTATAATAGAAGCATTTTTCGCAAAAAGAGAATATTTTGAAAAAAGGTTGTCCTAAGTTAATTTTTAGCCGAAATATATTGTATTTAAATAATTGTTTTTGTCAAAATGTCCTTAAAACAATTTTATACAAGTATTCTAAGTGACACTAAATATCATGAAAATTATCCATTTATGTGCCTTTTTAAAATCACGGTTCCGAACGTAGTCGGATACCTTAATAACTCTGAAAATAGTAATACGCAAAATCTAGAAAACTATCCTGCTCATATCAAGAGGAAACATCCCAGGAGAATTCTGGATTCGCATAATCCTCCTTAATTTCTAACCTAAATTCTTAAATTCCTCGTCTTTTAGTACTTATAAATTTGTTAAAATTCACTTTTTTTCCACCATCATTTGTTTACCACTTTCTTATTATCTTTTTCGCATCTTTTAATAACTGGTCCCGTTGCCGCGTGTACTAACGCACGGCTCACTTTCGTTCATTTTGAAGCAGCACCGAGCACGGTCAATGCAGAGGAAGTGACCGCTTTGCAAACCCACCGGTTTCTCGTTAATTTATTTTCTCTTTTCACCCCTGCTGGACATTACGCCCATTACCATTACACCCCTGCTCACAACACATCACTCACACTCCCCGGGCAGCCACTTTGAGCCATTATCCTCACTTCCCAGCAACCAATAGGAAGACTCGCTCTTCACCAAACTCTTATCTCCAAAAATCTTCCAGAAGCCAAGTCATTCCAGCCCTGAATCTCGTACTAGCAGGACGTGCTATGGAACAACAGGTCGACGACCAATGCATTAATATGGAGGACCTTGGTCTCCTCCCCCACGCCACTTTCTGATGAGCAGCGATGCCTAAAGCTTAAGAGCTATAACAAGAAAATAAGGATTTTTCCTCTCGGAAGGATTACATCTCCGAAATGTTGGAGATTGAAAACTATACCCAGCCCTACGCCGGAAACGACGCAGAAGCTGGAAGCCGAACTGAGTACTCTTGATGACAAGATCAAAGAATTGGAAGGTAAAATGACTGAGTTCTTATCTTGCCCAATATAGCTCTCTGTCCTCATAACTCTAAGTTTAAAGCGGTTAAAAGACCTGCCGAACCGGTCATTGGATCGGCTAAATTTACGACGAAAGCTACTAAAGATCAAATTACTTCTGATTTCGTTTTCTCTAAGAAAACTGTTAAAAGTGTTCCAGCTCAAAAAAGGTAGAAGTCGCTACAAATAACAGTTTTGCAGTACTCAACACTGCACAAACTGACGCCGAGGACGTCTCCCCACCCCAATACAAAATAAAACCAATATTCATGCGAATTGTAGATTCCTACAATTTAATTCTTCAAGAGTTGCACAAAACTCACCCCACCGCTACTAACACCAAAGGGTACATCAAACCGCCGATGATCATAGAGAGATTACTCATTATTTAACTTCTAAAAATTGGAATACTACGTAATAGAGCCTACCTCAAATAGGCTACTTAAATTGGTCATCAAGGGACTCCCCGCTGATACTGATCCTGAGGATATTAAAAATTACTTAATATCCAAACGAATTAAAATTGAAAAAATAGCTCAACTCAAAAAGTTCATAGCTAAAACTCCCCTCCCAATCTACATGATAGAGGAGGTGACTCGTGACGAAAATGTCAATCACATTTTCCAAGTACGAAGCTGCCTCTACATGCAGATAAAGCTCGACCCTTTCAAAAAAAGTAATCGAATCACGCAATGTTACAATTGTAACTTTTTTCATCACGGAAGCCAGAATTGCAACATGAAGCCGCGTTGTCTGAAATGTGGTGAAAACCACAGGACAGGCACATGCGAAATTAAAGAGAAGATAGAAAACCCGCTGTGCATAAATTGTAATGCTAAAGGTCACATGGCCTCCTCCACTGAATGTCCCCTATTTCCCAAACCCAGAAAGGGTAAGGGAAAATCCCCGCCGAAAACTTAAAACGAAATTTCGAAAGCACCCAAATAAAACCCGGAATCAGCTACTCCCAAGCTTTAAACCCCCAAAAAGCCACCAGATGGCAGCACGAGGGAATGCCTCCTCGGCGTCCGAAAACTTACTAAATAATAATAAAGCTACTTTAAACTTGGAAGCACTTAATGCTAACCAAAATGATTCAAGCGAGTTTGGTTTTCTTCAAGCCATACTCGAAATTCAAAAAATTTTTACTCTCTTTCCATCTCTACTTAGTGAGATGAAAAAATCATTTTCATGCACAAATCCAGCAGACAGACTCAACTGTCTGCTAAAAGGAGTTTGCTCCTCTCTCAATAGTTTAACTGTTAATGATGTATAGTTCGTTTTTCGGGCTCTCAGTTTTTTCCTGGAACTCTGACGGAGTGAAATCGCGTATTGTTGAGATGCGCGATTTCATTGATAAGCACGCCCCTGATATATTTTTAATCCAAGAGACACATCTGAGACCAGAGCATTCTTTTAGAGTGCCTAATTATCTTTGCTATAGGAACGACAGGAGCCACCCAGCCCCTGGCAGGGGTGGAACTGCGATGGATGGTGTAACTCGTTACAGTCATCTTCATTCCAGGATAGGAGATTATAGTCCGACAGGACTATGTGCTCCAGCAAGCATCCCAACGATGAGAAGCCAAGTTCCAAGCCTTGAAGCCCCACCCACTGGCCCGCCGCCGCTCATCCAATAGCCAAGAACACCTCTAGCATGAACATTTCACAACAGCCATTTCATTTAGCTGACTACCACATACGGGATTAAGGGTTCCTAGAAACCCTGATGCCCGCGCAGAACATTTCCGCAGATTCCCTGTTTACAAACACTTTGTACTTCCTAATGTAGCTCTGCCAACTGAAGGTGGCAAAGCCTCATAATAACGGATAAAATAAATGTTAAGTTCTTTGTTAAGAACAACTCTCACTTATTGATGTCTCGCATTTAATGTCTGTCCATGTCATTACAGTAAGCTTATGCAAGTCCTTGTCTAAGTGAAACTCAATAAATACTACAAATGAGATCTGCAAGTTTTATTATAAAATAAAAAGGAATCAATGTTTTTTCACACTACATATTACACAGAAAAATATAAAATTGTTTAAATAAAAACAAAACATACGTAGAACAAATTCTCAGAATATAACAATTATAAACGAAAACAAGTGAGAAAATAAATTAATTTAAGAAAGCAATTGCTTAAGATTTATAGTTTTATGATGGTAATAAATAGCACAAAAAGATAAATAACAGTGATTCAGAATATGGTTTTACATTTAATATGGCTTAATAACAGCTACATTTATCGAAGTATGTACGAGTAAATAGTTATTTTGAATAAATTATTTTAAATTTATGCCAAAAGTAACAAATTCGCCACATAACTGTTGTACACACAACAGTTCAAAAAAATTACACATTTGTTCCAACATGTTATTACGTTTTACGAAATGCAGGAGTTTATGAGAATCCTTGAACTTTTTCAGATAAGACCAACAAAACAGTACTCCACTTTGATGTAAAATTATATATATATATAGCACTGAAGCCTATTCATATCGGAATTCTGATATTTCTCTCAAGTAAAATATGCATCAAACACAATTCATACATTTTATAAATCAAAGAGAAAATTCCGCACATTCCATACACCAAAATCTCTCTTATACTAACGATTAGAATTTCCATACTGCGAGGAATTTATCATTGTAATTAGAAAGATATTATTATCCGTTGAAAAAGGTTTGATAATAATACAGGTGGCATCTAAAATTTCAGATTTTCAATTACCAAAGATATTTGAAAAATAGCATACTCATTTAATTCTAAAAGTCTTGTTGATTCATTTGTATTTTTAATTTGATCAAATATTTCTCATGGTTATCTCCATCGCACATGAGAAAGTCTGGTGAAGAAGTGTTTATTAAGGTTGCAAGGTAAAGCAACACGAGGGCTAGTGGTGACGGATCTGGTAATTTTGAGCCTAGATCAAGCGTGACGAAGATGAACATTTGAGAGAGTATAACCTCTCCAGACTACCAGCCTACCTCACGCCAACAGGGAGGACTTTGAGCAACGACAGATTTAATGAGCATCAATCCCTACACGGTTGATCTTCTGTGACATCAGGGCTCGAACTCTTGACACACCGGCCACGAGCTCGTGAACCTGACTACTAGGCTGCCGTGGCCACTTTATGGCTAATAAAATATAGCTAAATTTTCTGACAAGCTGAAATGGAAAAACAATGCTTTGGTAAGTAATATGTTGTGGATTTTCTGTATTTTATTATCTTTTTCTTTTTTTTGTATGTCCTGATTTTTTTTTTTATGATACAAATCTATAAGAGGAGATCTTTTTCATGCTGTGCGTTTATAATATACACTTATGTAAAGAGAATTGTTCATTGAACATAAAAAATACTTCATTTATAACAAAATTCGAATGAAAATCATGTCGGTAAAACAAAAATAAAAACATTTTGTATTGAATAAGAATAAATACAGCGTGTGGTTTCCTTTGGGAAACAGTCAAAAATATACCATTTTGATTGTCTTGCTTTGATTTTGCTCACACAACATTCAGTATAAATACAATATTTACATACAAAAACCTCATTATAAACATGCAGTGCTCACCAATTACACTTACAACATATTTATAATAAATTAACAATGCTTTTGCTTCAGATGTTTGAAACATATGGCAAAATGTACACTTTGATGGAAATAACTCATGATGCAATTGCTTATAATTTACATGAAGTAATGGACGATACTCGGTCTTGCTTCTTAGAAGGACTGTTCATGTTGACATCCTTCGCCGATGCTGGATCCCAGGGTTGTATGTCAGTCGATCCCAAAGTAAGAAAAACTGCGCCACTACCAGCTCCTATTGCCGCCGTGATTAAGAACATCTTGCCCCATTGGACTAAAGTTTGCTGTAAAATATTGGAAAATTAAATTATATTTAAAGTCGCATTATATTGACATCAAATACCGAATGATTATAATTAAAGTTCCACCATCAAATGCTATGAAAAAGAACCAGTTTTTAGAATGACTTTAAATGTGATATGAATACAAGGTGTGACACTCAAAAAAACGAGACATTGTACGTAAAGAATCAAATCTCCGTGAGATTTTCGTCTCTTCTAAGTATTTCCCTTCAGCTTTCACATACTTCTGCATTCGGAGTTGCATTTGCTGGTAACAGTTCTGGAACGAGGTTTTTGGAAGTCCCTTCAAGAGATACCCCGTTTTTGGCTGAACCTCTTCAACTGAGGTAAAATGGGTTCTCTTTAAGCAAGATTTAACTGAAGGAAATACAAAAAAAGTCACATGGGGATTAATCAGGTGAAAACAGGGAGGATTCTCCATCACAGTAATTTGTTTGCTGGTCAGAAACTGCTGGACAGATAGGGTCATGTGCGCGGGTGCACTACCTTGGAGCAACAGTCATCCATCACTCAACCATTCTGGCTTTTTTTTCCTAATTTTTTTACGAAGTCTTTTTAGTAATTCAAAGTAGAAGTGTTAACAGTTTGACCACTGATGTGAGTGGGAGCCCCTTCATATCACGAATTTTGACAATGTTTTGGTCTGTAATCGCTTACCTTGGGCGCTCAGCACGTTCATCATCTTCTACACTGCCCCTTTCCCCTGAAAACCGCTTATTCCATTCAAACACATGTGCAAAAGACAAAGTTTTATCTCTATAAGCTACGGTTAGTATTGGAAATGTTTTTGTGGATGATTTCTTAAAATTCACAAGAAACTTGATTTTGATTCGACGTTTTTCCTGCAGAATGCAGTTGCCCGTGTTCATTCAATGACGCAGTACTCCCAAATGGAATAGTCGATTAAGGCGAAACTAGCCAGATGTATAGAGAAGGTGAATGGGATGACCTTACCAAAACAGTTGTTACCAATTTCACTCTTTTTTTCCAGCTACACTTTTAGCCTCATTTTTTGTGCGTGTAACACCTTATATTCTTGAATAAGGAGGAGATGGTATGGCACAAGAAAAAAAATTTAAAGTGCATCAATAGATGGTGCTGTAAGTAGAAAAATGAAAGTGGATTCGGTTGCATTTTGAATCAAATTACGACGACTTCGGCATGAGTTGCACAGAAAACCAACTGTTTGTTCAATGTGCCTGATTGTTTCAATTTTTTTGACGGGAAAAATTACTTCCAAGTCATTTAAAAGTTGTGACAATGTTAGTAAAAAGTCTATGCACTATGGCAAGGTTGTACCTCTTTGAGTGGGAATAATCTGTTTTTAATTGTCCTTGAGCCAAAAACTGAATAAAAAGCAGCAAGGCAAATGCCTGCTAATTATCACTAGACTTGTCGACCATTTTCCGCCGTAAGTTCAAACCGATAAATATCAAATTCAACAACAGAGTGGAGTGTCTCAGAGGTCCCATTGTGAACGTGTGGTGCAATCAGTGCCTTCAAGTCAGTTAAATTTGCAACCGAGTCGTTAAACACAGCATTTTTACGATAACTCCATATCCTGAAGCTAGAAGGATTATAGTCCAGTGATCCTGAAGGCCAGGCTGTTAAGAAATGGTGACTAATCACCGTATAATTTATAAAACGGCAGTTGGGCACTTATTTTTTCAATATGCAGAAGGATGCAATCAATTGTTATACTTTGGAACTTTTTCGTATTCCATAGGTATAGGTATAGATTCTTTCGTATTCCTTCTTCAAGTATATTAATTTCAAATTTGTGGTCATTCTGACCAGTAGTTCTTATTTTATGGCATTTTAAAAGTAGAACTTTAATTATAATCACCTTGTATATGATACAAAATATGATTATATAAATCATACATTGTATAGTGATCATTATAAAAAAAATGAGTAACTTATATAATGCCAGTAACAGATAACGTCGATAAATATTATATATCGTTATATAATCAGAATGTAACTAATACAATTATAATCAGTATATAATCTATATGATGTTGTGAAAGTCCGAAATGGGAGCATGTCGCCTTTTCCAGTGTGAACAAATACCATAAATATATAAGAATATATATATATATATTTTATACATTCGAAATATCTCTCTCTCGCGCGCGTATATGTCTGCAATCACAGACATGCTCTGATGAAGGTCGAAACAAAAAGTGTTCCACGATTAAATGTAGTTATAAAAGCAAGAGACTCCTGTGCAATTCAGAGTGAATAATAGTTTTAATTACTACAATCAATAAGTTTGAATAACGTCAATCACAAGATTAAGTTTATTATTGGTATTACTTTATGTTCTCAGTTAAAACGCACTGTCCGTTTTAAGTCCAACAGTTTAATTACATGGGCTGTTACTTAAGCTTTCTCCTATTATAACATGCATCATAATAGGTCTTAGTAACAAAGTATGATTTAAAAGCACAACAAACATATTTTTATTCAACATTCACCATCAGTGCATGGTGGATGTTGACATTTGTCAGTGTAAGTGAGAAATAAGGATATTAAGCAAATATTTCGGACACACCAAGCACTAAGTGAATGTTGACATTCAACGAAGAAAGTCGACATTCTCCAGATTTCGGTCTTTCATAGTAACATTTTGAATGCAATGATGTGTACAACCTTATGATAAACACGAATTGTATGTAATTAAGATCAACAGCAATCAAGTAAAGAATAGCATTTGTGTTTAAAAATAGATAATGGCTAAAATCTCTGTGAAAAAGAAATACCGTATCTATTCGAATCTACCCGCACTATATTTCCAGTGATTTTGTTACTGAATATCGGGTGTGGCTTAGAATAGAAGACCAAAGATTGGTTGGAAGGGGAAATTGAATTTCTATCCTTTCAAAAGTAAAATTATGACCGTTTATTCTGGCTACTTTCATCGATGAGTTATCCCATTCCGCAGTTTATCTCCAATATTCAGAATATACTAAACATCGTTATCTACTCGCAATTAGGAAATGTTTTGTGTGTATACGCTTTCTTTTAATCCCCCAAACATAAATATATTGGCAATAGTATTGTAGCGGTATCTAAATAAAACCAGTACTTAGACATCACGCGAAGACGATCGTTTTGGCGCGATGGATAAAGTACTGGCGTTCGGAACGGAAGGTGCCCGGTTCGAATCTACCTACATTGGTGACCCTGGACTGAAGTAAGAAAACGCAACTTTCTGAACTGTCGTGGGGCCATCTACCGCAAGACAATTAGAAGAAGAGAGAGTAAAAAAAAATAATAATAAATAAGGGAAGAAAAATAAGTAAAAATAAAAAAAACGTACTCTCTCCGCCAACAAACGATAGATCACCTTTCTCTCATCTCAGAAAGTAAATAAGAAGAATAAATAAAAATAAAAAATGAGAGAGAGAGAGAATAAAATAAATAAACATGCTCTCTCTCGTAACAAATGAATGGAAAAAAATCGTTCGCCTATCCATCTCACTGGTGGGAGAGTAGTGTAGCGGTATCTAAATAAAACCACAGTACTTAGACATCACGCGAAGACGATCGTTTTGGCGTGATCGATAAAGTACTGACGTTCGGAACGGAAGGTGCCCTGTTCGAATCTACCTACAGTAACAAGATGAATTCAATTTTATAAGAAGGAAAAAATAACGCAAAAAGAGCAGCGGTCACTGAAAATTTGACGATGGCGCGTAAACAAAATTACATAATTTTTCTTGTAAGTATTCAACAGTGTTTAATAATTATTTTATATTCTTCTATTATTCATTCCTTTATAAAAATGTTGCATAACAAATGCATTGAATACGAAGGAAGACGACATCGTGTGGGAAAATGGCAACGCCAGCACCAATTCTGAAAGTCTGCTGTAACAATGAGAGTGACGACTCATTTCTCCGAAACATATGATATTGACCTTTAGAGCAATTATAGGTTCGTGTACGTATTTGAAAGTTTTTAATTCTGGTAAAATAAATTAATTAACTTCTAATTATTTCTCATTTTTTGTAATTTCTGAAGAATTAGATATTGATCAACTTTATACACAATTTTATCCCCCTTAAAAACGTTGTAGAGAATTGGGAGACTGAATCGGTGGTGGCTAGATTCAGTAAATACGTATATCTGAAAGATAATAACTAACATTACAAACTTCTAAGTAAAAGATTTTACTTCACAATCAACGAGTTTGTTTACAAAAAAACCTCTATGGTGCACTAAAATTCGTCGAGTTTCAAAACAGAATGGAGGTTTGGATGGTTCTGTAGAAGCTGGTATAAAAAATTGCACCATAAAAGTTATAAAATAGAACACAAATTTTATTGAATCCAAACGGAATTTCATTCTTTTATTTCAATGCGAGTTGAATTATATAAACAAACGATATATTTTCAAGAAAATTGAATATTAAATAAATATGAAATTAGACCGCGTGAATGTGGTCAATAGCTCTGTATCAGTGTTCAAAAGACATACAAAAAATAGCTTTAGTAATTATAGATTTTTTTTCATAATAGTTATGAACAATATCAATAAAAATATCTTTTACTTTGAAAATGGTCGAAGATGAAAACATGGGACTATATTTTGAAATAAAAGTAATTGGTGTAAAAGCTGATTGATGGAAAATAATTGTATAAAGTAAAAAATATATAAATATTTTCAAGAAAGATAAAATATATAGCTTTTTTTCTAGAAATGTATGTACAATTGTCATACATACATTTACGCGTACAACTTACCTCGGCATTCGTTAAGCGTCCTACGGTCAATGGTATGGCAAAGCCAGAGAAACCAGCCAATGTACTAGCGAATCCCATCAGGACTCCTTGAAAATCAAAAAACAATAATATTTAATAAAATAAAAATATAAAATGTAAACAAAAACAATTTTACTTGAAATTATAAAGAAAAGATTTATTATTAACAAGAAAAATATAACTGACCTATATTTTCATTCCATATAGATGTATTTAAGATTTAAATACATTTATTTCATTAGTTTTTTGACAATGGTATTAAAATGCATACGACGCGTTTGATTTTGTAAAATAAAGTTATTTCAGAAATTTACCCTAAATCGACAATGGTCATTTTTAATACTCTAAAATTACACGACTTTTAGAAAAATAAAGCAATATACTCATGCGGTAACTGACGTTAAATTTTAAAACCATAGCATCAATCAAAAGAATAATATTGTTCCTCTATGGCAGGGATGGCGAATCTTTTTAAGACGTGGGTCAAATTTTGTTCATATTTTTTTAGTACTAGCTCGTGGGTCACTTTTGCCCTTTGCACTACAGCTAAGTTTTAAAATTTTTAACTGAGTATTTTTAAAACCTAACATCTTTAAATTCCAGTTGGCTTAACGGGTAAAAATGGGCGTGGTGGAAGAGTCTCTTTCTACAAACATAACTAAACATAACCTTACAAAAGCGCGTTTTATCCGAAGAAAGTGCTTTAAATAGGGTTATTTGCTTTGGTTTGTGGATTTTTTTTAACAAACAAAATGTGAGTAAAATTGTACACTTTATTTGATGTTGCGTAAACACTTTTGCTTTATTTCATATACTACGTACTTTCATATCTCATCATATATGATGCGATATTTCATTTTTCGTTAATATTTCATCTACGTTAATGTTACAGGACTATTCATCGAACTTTATTGCCAGAGATTGTATTATCTATAGCTGCAAGCACACATTTAATTTTAGAATCAGTTAAATGAGACAAACATGAGTGTGACAGGGTACTTTTTTTAAAAAATAAGGAGATAGATTATATGTTGAAATTCTAATCCCAGCCTACAAGTTTATGCCAGCCAATTTGCATCTATATTTACTCTTGTTGAACTTCATACAAGAAAAGCTTTGCTCACAAATACCAGGTGATCCAAAAGTCAGGACGAACTTTAAAAATGAATAATTCGAAAACGAATCAAGATACAAAGATACAGTTTGCACCAAACCGGGTTTTATGTGGCAACGAAAAAAATAGTTCTTTTGATGTCCAACATATAGCGCTGTCGGATTTCTGATGTAGGATTATACAAAGGCGACAAACGATATAAAAAGGAACAACCACAGCAAGTAATGGTAGTCGTAGCTTGTATGCATCGAAATGTTGTCCATAGTTGAGAAAGCTCTCTTAATTAAACAGTATTATAGGAATTCGGAAGTGCCATGTGGCAGAGCATATCGCTACATGAAGGGTATGCGAGATAGCAAAGGATCAATAACGTCTTCTGCATTGAACAAAATGATGAGGAAATTTGAAGCTACATGTTCTTTGGCGTCACGTCAAAAAAGTGGACGTCCTTCAACAGCCACTGCTGTTGCCACGACAGTGGAGCAAACGGTGTAATCCATGTCAGCGGTTGCACATGGGAAGTGCAGTGTTCGAGAAGTTTCGAGGCAGAAAGACGTGTCGTACGGAAGTGTCTGGAGAGCAACACGAATAACTTTACGATGGTATCCTTATAAGTTGCAACAAAACCGAAACCTCCTGACTTTGACTCTCGCCAAGATTTTACGAATTTGGGTATTCCAAAAAAAAAAGA
>BMAV01001891.1:0-51101 GCA_019973955.1 Trichonephila inaurata madagascariensis
AATTATTAGAATCATGATCTTTTTAAGGGGTCTGTGACACGCCCAAAGGAGCCCATTTTAAAATTTCCCAAGTTTTTTACCTTTTTTCGAAACTGCATATTTTTGATGGAAAAAATTTTTAAAGTAGGTTATGTGTTCTATTAATAACGCTTTAACAGAGGGTTTTGTCTTTTTGTTCAAAATTAAATAAATTATGAATTTTTTAAAAATTATCAAATTTTTCCCCCTAAAATTTAGTTTAAATTCATATCTACAAAAAAAAGTTTGCTAAATATATCTAATTCCCTCCATTAAATTGTGTAAACATGTTAAAAAACTGCTCACTATATATAAAAATTTAAGGCTTATATGATGAGAAGTTTTTGAGGAAAAGGTTCATAAAAAGAAAAATATTACATTTTGAGAAAAAGGTTTTTTAATTTAAATTTGTAATTTTTGAGATTTACTTTTTAATACTTTCCAGAAGACATGAAGACTTTTTACTCTCCTCTCGTAGAAAAGACTCTTATTTTTTATTTTTTTTTTATTTTTTATTTTTAACAATTTTGCCTTTATTGGGAATCTCAAGATGCTTTCGTTGTGTTGCACGAGCCCTACGTATATCTAGTTTTTTGAAACATGACACACATTTATAACTTGGTTCAATATCACAATGTTTTAAGATAATTAATTTTGCTATATGGTTCCACATCATTTTGGGAACTTGAAAAACCCTTTTACCCCAAATTTTAGAGATTTTAATTCCACAAATGTAGATCTTGGAATCACTGACCATATGGTGTTATCACTTGACCCATTTGGATTCTGGGTCTTTCCATGTAAACATTTTCTTAATAACGTAGGGTCATCTAGATCTATAAAATATGACTTCATTTAACTCATTATGGAATATGGCACGTGTGTATGTGTTAATGACATAGTGCCTTTCTTTACATTCAGCTTCTATCTTTTGAAACTTTCACCAGGCATTTATGATCGTAGGACACGATGAAAATAAACAGCCCAAACAGCAGGTTTCATGCTGTGTAGATCATTGATATTATTTCTAATAGCCATTCTATAATATCTTTGAATTTTTGGTATTAAACTGTAGGTGAGTCGGTTACGACCCCTTTGGCTTTTCTCATCACTTAACTTTTTTTCCCCTGTTTCGCTTTTAAGACCCAAACAACGTGTACTCATACACTTTTGGAAACTCTAATTTTTCCACTTGAACATCTTATGGTTTCGCGCACATCAGAAACCTATGCAAGGGGAAACACAGGAGCTCCTAGTAGAACTCATTTGATTATCATATTTCTTCATACCATATATCATTTTAAACAGAAATATTTAAACTTTTAAAAAATATAAAAAAGTGAAAATCGATAACTTTTTGAGAACGAGACAAGGCCCCCTTTGTGGCCTTGGACCAGTGCCCAGTTCGCCATGCCTTAAGACGTTCCTGGTGTTGTATGGTAGTTAACCCTCTAACGGTCTGCACTTAAAGTCTTGCCATTCTGAGATATTTTAAAATGCACCCAAAATATTTTTTTCTTTCAGGTGGGGGTTCTCAAAAAACGGTTGAGCCGTATTTTTAAGAATGCGGCTCGGCCGCTGTTGGGAATCTTGCTTGAAGGCAGAAAAAGCATCTCTGGAATGGCCGAATTTTACGTGCAGACCGCTTGGAGAGTTAAATAATATAATCTCGCGGTTGCAGTCTTCACGTGATCACAATTCATAAGTAATATGTTAATAACTTCTCTAAGATAACGTTGAATAAAGTCGTGCGGAATAATGAATCGTTTTTGTTACATAAAACTAAGTTTTAAGGAATTCGTCTGGTGTGTAGGAGGAGAGGAGTGTGTATATATATAAATTGAAAGGGCTATAAATTAGACTTGGTCCCTGGACTGTTTAAGAATTAAGAGACCCAAACGGGGCTGACCTTGTTGCATTAGCGCTAAGAGTTAATTCAAGCCAAAGAAATAATAATAAAAATGTACCAGAGTTAATAGTCTTTGAATGATTGGTGCAAGTAGCAATTGATATCAAACTGTGATCCATAATGGAAACCCATCATAATGTTATACTTAAATGGATGATATTTACTATTTTATAGGAACTGGAAAAAACTTTGTATTATTACCAGTGGCCAAAATTAGACAAACCTACTTTAGCTAAACTATTAAACCAATCGCAAGATTTATTAACAAGCACCAAGCCAAGTTATTGCTTCAGGCATCATTCAGGCCTTAACACTTCAAGCATCATCCTGGTTAATGAAAGTGCTAATCTTATTCCAAAATTCCTTTTGGACATGAATAATTTTCGAGTACCTTTGAATGTTACAGATTTTGAAAAGGAAAGCACGGATGCGACTATTTTCTTGAACCGATGGATTCCCATTCGTACAGATTATTATCTTCCAGAGGTTGTCCACAAAATAAATCCCAAGGGAGATATGGTTGTTTTGGATGCTTCTTACTTCAAAGGTGCCTGGAGACACAGGTTTTCACGCGTTAACACTCGATTTGGTAAATTCTACAACAAAGGATCGTATACTTATCCTTCGTAAGTGTTTTTAAATTTATTCCTTTAAAATTTAATTATGATCATACACATTTCAATTATTTGAAAAATAATTCATTTGATTAAGAGTCACTGCAACTCGGGGATCTAAACTGAAAACTTTTCAGCTGTAGATATGCTAGTAAAACATCTGTCAATTTAATATGCCATCCCTTGGTAGGTTTTGCAGTTTTTATCGCAGCTAGATAAAATTTATATTGTCACAAAAACTACAATTTTAATTGGTTAATTATTTTAATATAATTCTTCATTATCACTTACATTTCACGCATTTCATTTCTCATGGGAAGAAATTTGCTTCGGTTTCGCATTTCATAAAATTACCTGTGCTAGAAAACTAAGTTACAGGGGTAAGAAATCCTGTTGAGTTGAATAATTGTCTCCAAATATATTTTAAAGATTTCGTCTTGCTTCGGTGTTAATAAAGCTATAAGTCAGCCACGCACACAACGTTGCATAATGAGTAAGAAAACATATATATGCTTGATCTTTTGCATAGCATTTTGTCCTCAACAATATATTTTTGTAATTCAAAGAATGTAAAATAAAATTTATCCAGAATTTAATTCAATTTTTCACAACAGGTCAGGAAATATGAAAGGCCACAACTTTCCTACGATCAGGAACAAAAGATTTATTCAGAAAATATATTGGATTGCAATTATTGATACATTAATCATGGATCCCTCCCCCTTCAATTTTTTACAAATTTCATAAGTTTAGAGGTTTTGGTGCACACACAGCTTGGTAAAATGTAGACTTTATGGCAAACTCTAATTAGACGCTCGGTTCTAAAAACGATCTTGCCAAGGGTAGTACCCCTTTAGGATGTTCAACCATCAATGTAATTTAACGCCAGTCAATTAGAGAAATTGGCCTCAAAAATGCTTCTAGCTTTTATAAAGGCCAGCCTCATTATTTTGCCTTCCTCCAACGAGTTCGTAGCCTGGTTGGTAGATCGTCTGCTTACTATGCGCGAGGTTAGAGTTTGATTCACGCATTCAGTTTTATTTTCAATTCATTTAATTATTTTAGGTTTATTGAATATTTTATAAAGTAAAAAAAAAAAAATTAAATTTATGATTGAAATTTAAAATTTATGATTATAGTTTATATTTATAGAGGTACAAAATAATCGTGTTTTGTAAAGTTGTAATGAATCTCGCGGGCTGCAAAATTATTCAAGGTGGGTTAACTTACCATAGTCCAGAAAAGGAAGGCAATAAATATATAAAACCTTTCTTAGAGGTGTACCAAAATATATTAATTCACAGTAAAAAAGCGAAAATTCAGGTCAGAGGCAACAATCTCGAAACTTCAAAACACACGTCACCTCCCACATTCGCGTCGAAGGCCAAACTACCCTGTTACAAAGTTTCGGCTGATTGACATTACGCAACATAACTGGCACACCTATTTTCAATTTTAATATGTGTGGTGGCATTCCTGGCAGATCAAGAGAGTTCAAAAACTCTGATGGGTAATTTAACTACTTCATCTGCTTCAACAATGATATCTATCGATTTATATATAATTTCCTCATTTTGAATGCTGGATTGTATAAAATTAAGTTGATAGACATCTTTATTCCTCTCGGCAAGGACAGCTCATTCATTGAGTCAGTCGTGATACCTATAATTTGAATATTAGTAAATACTTTTTCGATAAAGTTCTTTCGATGTCACTAAATAACAAAAATTATCAGGTAATGATATTTGTCTTGTCTCATCTAGTGGCAGCTGTCCGTTTCCAATGTCCAGTAACTGTCGTGAGAATACCTCGGCTGATTGATCGTTTTGAAGCTGGACACGCATATTCGTAGTCAACTGTAATGTACGTACGTGTCACCGTAATGTTAAATATTTCAGGCAAGCATTTAATTCGTCCGCTGGTGTTGATCGAGAAATTACAGGCAATGTTTGTCTAAAATCTCCTACGAGCAATATCAATGCATTCCCGAATGGTTGAATGTTTTCACGCAAATCTTGTAACGATCGATCCAGAGCTTCAAGTGATTTTTTATGTATCGTTGTACATTCATCCCAAACAATGATTTTACATTTTTGTAATACTTTTCCCCATACCAGACGCTTTGGAAATACTGCACGTGCGAGTCTCGATGGTTTTTATGTTCAATGGCAACTTCAGAGCTGAATGAGCAATCCTTCCACCTGGTAACAATGTCGCTGCTATTGCAGACGAAGCGAGAGTTAATGCTATGTCATTCTTTGATCGAACTGTTGCCAGAATCAATCTGATAAGAAATGTTTTCCCGGTTCCTCCTGGCGCATTCTATAAGAAGGTCCCCCCGACTCCGTCATTTATCATTTGCATTATACGATCATAAATGCCCTTCTGTTCACACGTTAATTTGGGAATGTTTGATTGGACATATACACAACTGGAGATCACTAATGTTGTAACTTTATTCACAGCGCAAATCCGTATATAAAATGAACAAATCGTAGTTCGGGTGGGTGCTGGCATTTCCAATTGAATAAGAACTTTATTTGCAATAGTTAAGCACTTATCTTCAATATTTATTAATGTTTCGTTGTAAATGCCTTCTGCAAATTCCATAGCCACATTGCCATTTTCTAGCCGTACTCTACGCAAAATATCCTCAGCCATTGCGATCGATATCTTACCTATAACTCTGTGGAAGATGAAGGGAAGCAAGAGGTCAATATAATTGCGAATAATGCGTGAATTTGGTTTGGATGTGCAATGTTGCACGCGTCATTAATACATATATTCCATTGTTGGTCACTTTCTAATAAATTCAGAGCTTGACACACAATACGAAAAGTGGCATGTGTAACGCCGTCCACAATTTTCAACTCATGAAAAGATCTAGGACCAGGCACATTAACCAACAGCATGAGAAGATAGAAACATTCATCCTGATTAGGATGCACTGTATAAAGTCTACCAATTGTATTTTCTCTTAAATTTCCAGGTTGACCATCAACTGGTTCCCTCGTCGTATGAATATTTTTTTAGTTTCATTCCGCGTGTAAGGAGAGGGCATTTCTGAATACAATAGTAAAGTTCTTAAGGAAAGCGTCTTCTTTGACACAAAGTGAAGAAAGTAGTTGAGTTGTACCAGGTGGACGCGGCCCCTTTTGAAGTACATTTGTATCTGTAAATAAAACGTTTCCGTCATTCTCTCAAATGTATTTGCGTGGAATTGACTGCTGGATTGCATTCATGCATGGGAAATGAAAAAATTCGCCATGCAGCCTCATTGTTGCTTATATATCTTCCAGCCTGGTATTGTGCAATTTCATCGATAACTCGTACTGCATTTCTGTCGCTATTTTCTGGTTGCACACCAAAAATTACCATATCGCTGCCTTTGTTCACATATTTAAAGATATATTTAATCGATTTGATGCACTGCAATATTCTTACGCCTATGTGCTCTGGTAATGTTTTTTGATAACAGAGGTGAATATGGAACCACCCAACGGTTGTCTACATCAATAACACCATTTTTCCTGTGTACAGCTGCCGAATTCCCACCATCTTCAGCTGATCGCCTCTTATACCGAGGGCATCCATCGTCTCCAGTTATCCTATTAGTTGTGAATGCTCTAGGATATTTCTTAGAGCATTTCCCGTCTACCATGCGCGGTTAATTTGGATTTAGCGTACCGAATGGTTCATGTATCATGTTTTTGATAATAACTGCATGTAAATCCTTATCCACATCAGCCTGCTGGAATCCTTTCAGCGCATACCATCACCGATTTCGTCTGAGTTTGTTTATTGTACAGCCAGATTAGAATATGCGCATGTGGCAATCCTATCTTTTGCCATTCTACTGAATACATACAGCAGCACACCGATCCAAATACTTCATATTTCACAATAAGTTCCATCAGGAACTTGTTTTTGTCGGAAAACACGTACTGTGATGTCATGTCTATCCACTTGTGATTGTCCAGGAAGTAACAACTGCTGTATCTCTTCCCAAGCTGGATTGTACGTGAAGGTGATAAATAAGTCTGAACGCCCATAATGGTTAACATATAACATTGCATCTTGTGCATATTCCTGCATGTGACACCGAATACCTATGTATGAAGATGGCGAAAAAATCATCTTTCCAATGTTGGTTGTATTACCTTCATTCACAACTGCATCTCGTAAATGAATGTATTCTTTTCGGAGCGAAGTTTTATCTGATCTGGTACAGCTGCAAACATCTCTGTTTCAATTCTTTACGCAATATATCAACAATGCACTGGTGAAACATCTGACGGTATTTCAAAATATGTCCTCGTTCCTCCGAATCATTAAGAGGTATGCGTAAAAGTTCATTGCACTGCATTTCTGGTCGATTTCTGCACCAGGAACTGGATTAACCATTCTCGCATTGAAATGATATCCATCGGCTCCATCCCAAAAAATAATTGGATATTGCAAAGCATCAAAACAATGGTGAGTTTCCCCGACGTTTATTAATTGATCGTTTCTTAGATGGGGAACAATGTCTCTAGGTTGGAACTGATCTCCGACCATGACAATTGCCACTTCTTTTATAGTTGGAGCATTATGTTATATCTTCAGACATGTTCTTCAACTGGTGTTTTGTCTGCGTGAATAACAATCTTGTGAGTATCGGATAGCATCATATCAATTTTTAAACAATCGCACCAATTGTTCCTTTCGTGAAGGAGCTTCTGCAGTAGTGAAATGATGGATCTTCTTAGTGAAGCATGTATTCCATACCGTGCATCCACTTCATCTTTATCATCACCGATAAAGTACATTTGAAGGAATTTATAGTCACTCATCTGTAAAACGGCTAAATGAGAGCCAGTTTATGATATATATTTGTCCCTTCTGATTTTAAAAGTTCGCATGAATTGAACAGTCATTGATTTCGCAAATTCAAATTACGTGTACTTTTCTTAGATGCAAGAGTTGTATTTCCTGATGTTTGATAGGAAATGTTTTGATTCGGCCGTAGATCCAGCAAGTAAAACTTTCAGTGGCTCTGGTGGTGCTTCAAGGTGAGACAATTTTATTTTTCCTCCAGCGCAATACATTCCTTTCGCTTCATTATTGAACTTTAGAGCCTAACAGTAGGTACAGACATGACTCATCTGTCCAATGACAACATGTCGACTTGAACTATAATCAATAGCTGAATTGTACCGGAATGCAAGCCGATGGTATTTCATATTCAGATTAGCTGGAACACGTACCCAAAGAACAGCCATTCTCTCCTTTTCGCGTTCATTCCGTTGATAACGAAACAAATCTGTTGCTGCAGAACGCGACTGTTGTGTTCTCAATCATACATCCTCAAGTCTGGCTGCTCGTCTTTCTTCAGGTACTTAGTCTGTTTCTCTCTCGTACAGATGCCCGCTCTTCAGTCATATCCGAAAGCCGTCTTCTCGATCCTTCTGTATGGTGAGTGCGACGACTCTAATTCGTTTTTCTGCGAGGCGCCATTTTGAGCTAAAGCAAAATGTAGCTGGATACAGTTAGTTATAACATAATTAAATCTTAAAAATATATTAAAAATAAAAGAATAAATATTATGATTAAATCAATATAAATAGTTTCGTACAAACATAAATTATATATTGTAAAATATACTGAATTGATTCAGATTTACGGAGAAAAGATAACAACAAAGGCCAGTATCCACAAGATACCTGCCTCATGCCGGTACAC
Organism: Trichonephila inaurata madagascariensis; assembly: GCA_019973955.1. Taxonomy (NCBI): domain Eukaryota; kingdom Metazoa; phylum Arthropoda; class Arachnida; order Araneae; family Nephilidae; genus Trichonephila; species Trichonephila inaurata. The sequence goes on from BMAV01001891.1 coordinate 8,263, forward strand.
TCTCTCTTTGCTTTGTGGGCATTATTTGAAATCCCGCCAAATTAGTGTGTTGCGGCTAGTCTAATTAAAGGTACTTATGAATTATCGCAACCTATTGGTGACATTATAGTGTCGTGCCGCATTGACGTTTCGTACGCCAGCGCATACAAAATTGAGATTGCCAAAGTGGCGAGTTATCTTGAACGCTGGCGAGATTGCGCGATAATACGTACCAAGTTAAATTTAGTATTTTATATAAAAAAAAGTATCTAAAGTACACATCCCGAGCATAAAAATAAATTGAAAGTACCACCAACGTTAATGATTATAAAAACGTAATTCAAATTATTCCTTGCCCACGGAAAGCATAATTTGTGAAAAAATAAGGTACTTACATATTATCGCAACGTATTGGCGACATTATATGAAACGAAGCACATGCACGCCAATTTAGCGCATATACATCGCTGAGAAACAGTCGCCAAATTGGCGAGTTATTTCGGAACGCTTGCATTGCCGCATATATAAGTACCAAAAATACCGCTAAATCTGCCACCCCGCTTCCTCAACAGGTATCGTCATTTTCGATGTACTACTACCAGCACTGGCTTCTTGGCCAGCCAGCGCTGACCCTTAGCGTTCGAATTTTCTGCGCGTACTGTGTACTGAAGCCGATTGACTACACTCAAAAAGAAGCAAAATAAAAACATACGCACTGTAAAACAGCTCTGGAGTGGGGCCCTGTATCAAAAATTCCTTTGAGGGGGCCATATTTCTCGATAAGAGCACCATGTGTTCAGCAGGACCGTGTAACAATTTTATTTAGGCCACTGTAACTTTTTAGGGCCTGTATCATTAGTTTGGCTGATACCGTCCCTCACAAAAAGCAAACGGAACCTATTGGCGACATTATATGAAATGAAGCACATGATTGCCTAACTGTGCCTACATGGGAGATCAGGGTTGCCAACTTGATGAGTTAATTTGAACGTTGGAGATTGTTGCTACAATAAATAAGTACCAAGTGAACCGTAATAACTTCCGCGAGTATTCTGTTAACAAATTACTATTGGAAAGAAGTTACTAAGAAAGTTATAACATAAATTTAAATTTTAAAAAGTCATCGAAAACAAAAATATGGTTTAATATTTTGATGACAGAAATTATATATCAGGAAACCTAACCTGTATTTCAATAATAACATAAAATGAAATTTAAAAAATTGTTTAAAATAGAGAAAAAAAACTTACTTTTTTAAAATCCCGTCAATTAATAAGTACCGGGGCAACCGTAATCTGTATTCTGTTAAAAAGCCAACAAAAGTACTGAAAACCTAACCTTTATTTCAATAATGTACTGTCAAATAAAAATTTAAAAATTGTTTATCGCACGTTAAATACCCGGAATGTTGCCAAACTACAAAACAAAAATTTGAGTTGTTAAAAGAATAATTTTAGCGTTTCATCGGTTCGAAAATAATCCCAAATTACGTATCAAAAGAACAAAAATAGATAAATATGTACGTTCAATAAAACTATAGAAAATAGGTAATAATCCAGAAAAACTATGCGCAAATCTTTAAATTTTGCATTCAGAGGGAATCGTGATATCGTATGATGTCATAACACCAAAAAATCACTTTAAATTTTTTTTTAAATTTAATTTTTGAGTGCATTTCAAAATAAAAAAAGTACATAAGGACCTGACTGGAGTCAAATACGACGTTGTGTCAAAATTTCAGATAAATCCATGCGGAACTTTTTGAGTTATGGAAGCGTACACAAACCAACATAATATATATATATGGGTCAAACTTCTTAACGTAAAGTCTTGTTCCCCAACATGAACATGTGTGGTAGTGCTGCCATCTTGCACTAGGTGGTGCTCTAACATTTGAAATGTACGATTGGCTATTCCCCCGAGCAGTCATTGAAACATACATATATTCATACTATTTTGTATTTAATTCCATTGATTTGCAAACTGTATAACACTAAATGCTAATTTAGTAGAAGTGCTAGTTTTTTTGTAGGCCACACAAAAGAAACTCAAGGAGGCCTCGGGTTCCCCGTCTCTGACATATATAGCTCTACCTTTGTGAATAGCGATACTGAATTCATGCTATGACAAATAAAAATATATACTAAAATGAGGTTTATGAATATCTGATGCCCAAACAATATCTTATTTTAAAATCGGCATTGCTTTGATATCGGTATGCTCCCGGCCAAAAGCCGTTTATATATGTATTCTTCTAGCAGAGCGCAACTCAACATTATTAAAACACGAAATATAAATAAAATAATAATAATAAAAATGGTTGACACTTGAGGAAGCAAACAAATACAATATAGTTACATACATTAAAGGAAATGTTAAAAAGAACTGAAAAAACAAAAATTGTACTTGCATATTTCGTAGGACCCAGCACTGAAAAGTATATGTATTAGAGCAGTGCTACTCAAACTTTCGTACATTTGCAGGTCCTAATATTCAATCATAATTTTCATCGCCCCCTCGTACAATAACAATGTATTGAATTCAATAATACTGTACTCTTTTGACACTAAAACTAAAACTTTTAACCTCTTAGGGTGCTACCGGTGTATATAAACGTGTCGCTCAGCCAAAGCGTTAATTGTTTCGGACATACATATACGTCTTTCCGAATTCCTTTTTTTTTTCTGTGCGCATCTATTTATAAAATTATTCCAAAGACTTTGAATGCCATGCAAAAGACCCTTGGACACAATATGTTTACAGAAAGAATTGCTTATTTGTATAAATTTGCTTTATTTTTATTTTCTTCCCCCACACAATATACCACACACACACATACGTGAGCCTACTTGGAAACCGGTGGTACTGGGGAGCGTAATCCCTTTAATCGAAGTGAAAAGCACAATCAAAACATAAAATTACCACATGTTAATTTTGTGAAGGTAATTTTATATATGACAAACCCATAGGGTCATTGGTAATCATTAAACTTCTTTTCAACTTAGTATTGTTAAATTATTTATAAAATTCATTGTGCAATTCTGATACATTTATATCAGTATTATATCAGTGTAAATACGTATTTATTTTTTTACTATGTCAGAATGTATTTTGTTTATATTTATTTTCAGTTAACTAATAACACTTTTGTTTCCAATTTTTTAATATGCTCGCCGCCTCCTCATAGTTACATACTCGGGGCGCCCTACAGTTTTGAAAAAACGCTAGCTTATGGAAAACTAAAATACATATAAGGCATTCACATAAATTCTAAAAGCTAAAAAAATATTTCAAAAAACAAGGGTGTGGCAAGAAATTATTGGTAATTGTTTATTATACTGTAGATCAACTTCGTTAAAACAAAGTGTCGATATGAAATCAATAAAGGAACACCATTCATATGTACGTGGTTCTGCAAAACCATATTTAGATCCCCATTCTAAAATGGCGAACTTTTAATGGGAAAGAGCCTTACCCCGTGCACGTTTAACCACAATTATGTTGACCACCGTGCTCGAAAGCAATAACTTTATTTATAAATTGGAATATACTTCTGCTATTATTTTTTGTTGGGGAAAAAAACTATTAACATTTAGAATTTACTGCCTACGAAAAAGAACACAGTGGAGAATATTTCCGAAAACACATAATTATTTCATCAGAAAAGAAGAAAAAGTTTGTGTACATAAGAACACGGGCTTTTTTTTTAAAAGAAAAATAAGTCTTGTATCCTAAATTTCTTTTATTTATTTCTCTATAAATCAAAAAGGAACGAGCATGCTCGGAAAAGATGATTGATACTCGAAACATTTGAAGAAATTGCTCAACGGTATAATAAGTGAGTATGAAAACATACACAAAGAAAATTTAGGCCGAAAGAAGAAAAAGCCGTTAAGAAAATAAAAAGCTACTATCGCGGAGTTTATATGGGAAAATTATAAAATTATTTATTAAAAGTTAAGAGATGGACATTCAAAAAATGCTAAAAAGAAAAGAATGCCTAATAGATTTAGTAGGGCAAATTTATACTGTGAGATAATTGGTAAAATATCCCGCTCTTCTAATTTCGTACTTTTTTGATGGAATTTTCGAGTATCCATCACATTTTTTTTATTTCATAATGTCTGGAATCAAAAGAAAAATTTTAACTAACAAAAATTTGGCAGTCTGCCGATAGAAGTGAAAACCCTTAGAGCCCACGCTAGTATTAAAATTGAAATTTCATAATGTTTGAATTAAAATTATCAGCATCAATCTTGGTTTTCACATCTATTGACACCTGAGCAACAGTTATGCATGTTTAAATGGTTTTTATTATTCAAATATATTACGGGCTAAGATGCATTTATTGCAAAATATAAATACAATTCAATTGAAATAACAATTAATATACAATCATATTATTTATGGATAGTATTTTGTATTTACTTAAATTTCTATGTACTTGATTTTTAACATTATTTTAATTGCTTCGTACTACGTCATCATTACCCCAAACAATACTTGTGATCCTTTTTTGTAAATTTCAATTATTTCCTCATTTTGTTCTAAAAAGATGCAATAGGCTTATGGTAACCGAAGTAAGAAAGAAAAACGTTTGATTCAAATTTATCTAAGTCATCGTTTTTCTTATATTTTTAGTACTAGCTTTCGATCATTGTGGACATATTTAAATTAAGTGTTTCATTTAGAAACTAATTAAGTGGTAGATTTTTATCATCTGCAAAGTTTTAATATTGAAGTTCCACCTCTAAAATCATTGGTACACGGTCATATTTTCTTTCAGCCAAATCTTTCTTGAGTATTTCAGAACCTTCGTATAAATGGAATCAAATTTTCTGAAATAAAATTGTTGTATTCGTCTTATAGATTTTCCAGGTAAATATGTACCGCATCCATTAATATGGCTGCTCCATTTCGGAGTCGCAACATAAACGCATATTTCGCCTTATATCAGAAACATTAACACCAATGCTTCTAGTGAATTTAGTATATATATCTGTCCATATGTGAAGCAAATGAAGTGTGACGTATCTTGAAAGTATTGTGATAAATAGCTACGCTCAGCCAAGCTGCGAACTGGGTCTTTATAACTTACAACAAAGTGGAAATTGGAATACTCAAGTGAAGTTCGTTTTTCATATGAATTTCTGACAAAAGCAGAGCATTTTTTTACGATAGCACTATTTTTAGGTCAGCTGCAATGCGCACATGCAAACTTGACAATGCAATACGAAAATATCAATAATCCTTTTCTTTTTTGGCGATGAATTCTAGAAAAGTTTTGGTAATTCCATTTCGTAGGGTATTTTTTGTTTTATAACCTTTTTCAAGTCTAACGTGTTATACCTTCAGGTTTGACTAGCCGACTTTTATGATGTTTTTATCTGCTTCATGAAGCATTTAGAGGTGTTCCTGTTCTACCACCCAAAATTTGCATTAAGGCTTATTTCTTTGGAGTATCCAAAACAAAGTCCCTTTGAGTCCTCGTTACCTTAAAGCTACGTATATATTCCTCAGGATGTTTGCGATTGTATTCGTAGACAATAGCATCATAAGTACTTCCTTATGATTTGCAGAATAGTCATTGCCGTGCGAGCAGTCAACTAGAAAATATTTTCGTTTCGCTAAGGCGCGGTGGGTTTTTGCTGCTTGAATGCGCCGACAGCATGTCCAGGAGCATTGGCAACAGCACGCTCGGGATTATGGCGGACGACATTAAGATTCCTCGATTTTGTTGCTCGTTTTCATCCACATTGTTTTGGAAATTTCATACAAATTCTTATGATATCATGATTTTCATCTCTCTCTACGTATAACACAATTTTCCAACAGTGCCATTTGATATAATTTCGAAATATTAAATTTTGTTAAAATAAAATATTTAATGAAAAAAGTCGGTTTCGTTTTCATTATTTTTAAACCAAAGGTTTTAATGATATAAGGTAATAAACTTTTAATTTTGCATTAATAACGATATTTTAAACTTCAACACATTAATCTTTGAATTATTATTAGATTTTGGCAAAATTTTACCAAAAATCCACGATAAAAATATACTGGAACAAAAATCAGAGTGGGTCTATTTTACCACGGTAGTAAGGAAACCACTTCAAGCCACTGTGAAATACTAGTCCGAATTGGTGTGATGCATTGCAGAGTTTCAAATATTAGGGCAAAATACAGCCTGTCGTAAACGCAAGAATAAATACGAGGATTTAAAATAATTTTTAAATGATATAGTTTTCCTCAAACGCCAAAATAAATGAAAGTATTTCAAAAAATAATTTTCTGTTACTTATTTTTTATCTTAAAAATATTAGTATATTTATTTAGTGCTCACTATTGTATTACACAATGATTCTTCAATTAAACTATTCGAATAATAATCAAACAAAAACACTATTTCAACAATGCACAGTATATACACATTGAACTTTTCACTAAATCCATTCAATTTTACTTATAAGATATATACAGCTCTATACGTCAGCTGTACAGCTACAAATATACTGCTATAAGCATGTCGGTGACGCGAACGCACGAGATTTCACCCATCCAACTAAAGCGCACAGCACTCTGCGCGTGCGCCAGTCATGAGCATGTCGGTGATGCGAACCCATAAGATTTTCCCCTACCAAAAAGTGTCCAACGCGGCTAAAGAAGTTTTCACTTCAAAAAAAATCCCCACTTTTAAAAAATAAAATAGACCAAAAGTGATTTTTGACAGCCTTGCTGTTTTATAATAATTACATAGAAAGCCCACATATTATTATACACCCAACTCGTTTTTTACACGATCTTTACCAATATACTTTTTCTTCCACGAACTGTTTGTTCTTACTGGGGTAGGATGGCGAACCTTTTGGTAATTTGGGCCAAATTTCGTCTATATTTTTCTTAGAACCAGCGGCGTGGGTCACTAATAATCTTTATCAGAAAATTCAGAGTTGTAGTTTTAAAATTTTTAACTAAGTATTTGCAAAACTAAAACATCTTAAAATTCAGCTGGCTAAACGGGTAAAAAGACGCTATGAAAGATCTCCTTTTCTACCAATATAACCTGGCTAAAGTACATCTATCCTAAAGAAAAGTGCTTTTATATATGGTTATGTTTCTGCTTTGGTTTGTGATTTTTTTCAACAAACAAAATGTGAGTATAATTATGCACTTTTTTTGATATTTTGTAGTAAACACTTTTTCTTTACTTCAAGTACTACATACTTTCATATATATTTATTGTCATTTGCATAACTTTGGAACTGTAATGATCAAACTGAAGGTTACAGACAGCATTTAAATGGATTTTGTGTCAATGCAGTGCTTGGAAAAATACAAATAGAATATAAATAATCCACACAAATTAGAAAATCTAAATAAACCCGCGTAAACAAACAAGTGATTGCCTGACAAACGTGGGTCAGTGTCTGACCCACGGGTCATAGGTTCGCCATCACTGTTCTAGGGCGTCTAGCCGTTGTCGCTCGAAGAAGCAAGATTTCTGTGTGGTGATATCTTTCACTCAACTCTCAAAATGGAGATCTCTTCTGAGATAGATTCTTAATTTGACAAAAAAAAATTTATTAAATTACAATATCTTGGCAAAATTAACTTAGAATAATCTTTTTTCAAAATGTTCTCCTTTTGTGAAAAATGCTTCTATTATAATAATATTTTGTCTGCATATAGTTCAGACAATACAGTGGCTCAACTATGATTTTTGAAAAATTCACGTTATTTTCAGAGTTACAACCTATTGAAATAATTATCGGCGTTTTTTCGTAAAATTGCTCTCATCTGTTGTCGTAAAACATGGATAAACCCACTTCTAAGTTATATATTTCAAAAATTCTAGTTGAGCCTCTGTTCAGTGGTCTGAGCTATACACAGGCAAAACATTAAAATGATAGAAGCATTTTTCACAAAAGGAGAACATTTTGAAAAATAGATATTCTAAGCTAATTTTTTGCCAAAATATTGTATTTAAATATTTTTTGTCAAAATGTCCTTAAAACAATTTTATACATGTATTTTAATCTAAGTGATACTAAATATCATGAAAATTATCCATTTATGCGCTTTTGCAAAATCAGGGTTTCGAACGTAGTCGGATACTTTAACAAATTTTGAAAACATCTCTGTGATATCGAATTGATTACAAAATATAGGAAATTAAAAATTTGATACCAAATTACGATTTTTTAAATCAACTAACAATTTTCGACGCGCATATTCACTTAAATTCAAGGAAGCTATTATCAAACAGATTTCCATACAAAAGAATATTCAATTATTGAACCAAAGAAGAAGTAATGTAATTGTAATCAAAGCAAAAAGCTGTAATATTGTTATAGATGCATTAAATATCAAAGAAATTAATGGTATAAATGTTACGTCAATACCATCATGGATTGCCCTACACACGTTTTATTATTCAAGGAGTAGACTCCAAATACACCACTTATTTCTCAGTTTTAGAAAGTCAAGTTTTTTAATAAAGCGATATTGGTTTTATTCCCTCTTTAAAACTTAAAGATTCCTCGGGGGGTTTGTTTTCGGTTCTGTGAAAAGTCCCTACTTTTTTAAATATTAAGATTCTTTTTTTTTTTTTTTTGTGAAATGCAGAGGCAGTGAACAAATCATGAAAATTTGTACATTTCAAAAATTTAAACTAGGTATTGAATTCATAAAACGAGATATTGAATTTGTTGCTCATGCCACCTGCCTGAAAAAAGTCAGATCAAGGCCCGAAATTCATCGTGGCAATGGGTTAGATTTGCCTGTCGTTGGGCGCCTTGAGCCCCCCAGGTGACGGGGTAGGGTTTGGCTGGAAAATTTTGAAGGGAACGATAGATGGCACCCACCTATCCCCCCCCTTTAGGCAGGGGGCGGGTTTGGGGGGAATTTTCTCCATTTCCCCCTCCCACTCGTAAATTCAGCCCACAAGATTTTTCGGACCCCTGATTTGAGGCACGTGCTGGGGTGTACTCGGGGGGAATTTGGCGGTGCGGGCATCGACAGGCCTTCCGGTCCGGGCCCGGTTGCTCTAACCACTAGGCTACCCACGGCATTGAATTAGTAAAACTAGGTATTGAATTTGCTTGTCAAGCCACCCAGAAAATGAATGTTAAGACACTGAAACAAAAAAAAAAAAATGCAACTCTTGTGATGAATACCACAGAGCGAATCCAAAATCATTCAAAAAATATCACCAGTTTGAAATTTTAAAACTAAATGCTAAAACGCAATTCATGAATTCAAGCGATAGAAAAATATCAAAACGTCATTAAACCCTCATATTCCACCAAAACATATGACAATCAAACCAAAAAAGATTAATTTGAAAGAATTTGAAAAAACTGTACTTCAATTTTCTCTGGTTTTTCACAAATTTAAAAAATAAATTTTTTTTGGCACTCTTCAATTGAAGGGAATTTAAAAGGGAAAAGCATTTTAAAACCACCCTTCTAAACTTCTCAAGAGAAGACAATAATTCTATAAATACAAAAATTAAAGTAAAACCTAAGGTTTAAAAAGTATATGTGGAGAAAATAGATGTTTAATAGTAATTTGTGGAAAATAATGAATATATATATATATATATATATATATATATATATATATATATATATATATATATATATATATATATATATATATAAAAATAAAAAAAAATATAAAAAAAAAAAAATGCATAAAAGTATCCTCTTCTCTTTTTCTCTTAAAAATGTATCAAAAAACTGTTTTCCAATTCCCGTTTCCCATTCGGTGCTTTCTCTTTTTATGCGCATATTATTCTTTCAAATTTTATTTAAATTCAAAGCAAGAAGCAAAAACATGAAGAAAGTTTTCTTTTTTAACTTTTTTTAAAAAAGGATTTTATCTTAATAAGCTATATACGACATAATTTTAAATACTAAATTTTTACTAAAGCCTTTGGAAAAAAGGTTATTCAAAGTTTAATTTTTCCCAAAAATACTGTTTTTAAAATTTTTTTGTCTTGCCCTTAAAACAATTTTATACATGTATTCTAATCTAAAATAAATATCAACAATTTCATTTTGCGTTTAAAAATGGTTTCGCGTAGTCGGATACCTTAAATTAGAATCTAGGTAAAAAAGAAATCTGGAACCGTTTTGGGGAAACACCTTTAAAAGTTAAAAGATCCGTTTGGAAAACTGTTTTAATGGTGGGGCCATACCGTGAGAATTATTTTTGTATAACTATTAGAATTTTCTTTTTGGGTTCTTCTTTTTTTCTCTGAATCCTCGGGGGTTCCTCGGGAACCCCAGGGTTCTTTGGGAAATCATTTTTAAGACCTTTTGTGATGATGCTTACCGGTCTCCAATTGGTAATTTTTAAAATTTTCGTTTTTTAATTATTCCCTAGTTTAAAACTTTATCCTCCCCAACAAATCAATATGTACAAAAACTACATTGAAATTATTTTTCTTATCTCCTCCAATAAAAGCTTAATACTAATATTAATGCTGATTTTGATATTATAAAAGAAATAAAAAATGCCCGGTTTTAAAATTTTTTTAAAGTTTTAAGAAAATTGAAATTTTTAGGCGAAAAATAATCGTCACAAAATGTTGTAATAAAGAAAAATGAAAACCTCCCCCAAATTTTTAAGCCCAATTTCCCCCAAATTTTTGGGTTCTAGAAAAAATCTCCTCATTTTTTACTCCAAGTACCTTTTTTCCCAAAAAATGGCGTGAAGTGGGGAATATTTTTAAAGGTTTTTTTACACGCCTTATAAATAAAAAAAATGAATGAAAAAAAAGGTTATTGAAACATGGAAATTGAAAAAAGGGGAAAAAAAAATTTTTCCTCTTCCCGGAGTCAGAGAGAAAGTTAAAAAACAAGTGCCCGTTCAAAATAAGTTCCTTTCCGTTTCGCCTTTGGGTTTTCCATTTAAAAGGGGGAAAGGACGTCCCAAGGCACGCCACCCAAAACATCCCCTTTGTTTTTTTCTCCTATCTTTCCCCAAAAAAAGGCCTTTTCCTTTTAAACTCCCTTTTTCCATCAAAATCGCCCCGTGTTTGCTCGTCTCGTTTCTTTTTAATCGAAAAGGTTTCCAAATTTTTGGGCGTGTTCGGTTTGTTTTAAAAGTTCTCGTTTCATATATGTTCGGTTTTTTTTCCAACAGTTTTTTTTTAAGGGGCGCTGGGAAGGGTTTACAACATTCTCCACTTGATTTTTTAGACGTTTTTCCGAAAGGACGTTACAAAAAAAAATTTCCCAAAGAGCTCTCCTTAATTGGGCAGCAGATTGCAATAAATTGAAAAAACAAAAAAAATTTTTGGGGCACGGGCCCCTCACGAAGAAAAAAATAAATAAAACCCCCAAAAATTTTTTTGATGAATGATTTGGGTTCATGTGACGTCATAGTCAAAATGATAGGGGCCCACGTGATTCTAGCCAATCAATTCAAAACCATTGACGTCAAAAGGTAAGAAAAAAATTTATCTTGTGTTTCCCCAAATAATCAGTTCATGCGCTCCGGTGTTTTTCTAAGTCTTGCTCTTTGCAAAAAATTTTTTCTTAAAAAAAACATTTTTTATAAAAAAAGCATTTTTTTTTAAAAATTAAAACATAAAAAAGACTTTTTTAATTTAAAAAACTTGGTTTTTTTTTAACATTTAAACATTTTTTAAACCCAAAAATGAAATTTGAAATTTTTTTCTGAGTTTTACAAATAGAATAAGTACAATTGGGGTTTTAAAGTTTGTTTTGGAAATTTAATGGAAAACACGTGTTTGTTTTCATCTTTGTGACATGGGAAACAAACCCCTTAACTTTTTTTATTACAAAGGATTTAGGTGTAAACCGTGAAAATTCTCCCGTTTATTTTCCCCTTGAAAAATTTTTTGGACACAATCAAGGTATAGCATCTATAAACCCTGACTTTTGTATTTCCCAATTTCTTTTAAACGGGTTTTATTTTGGTTATCTTTTGCGGACCAAAATCGGGGAGGGTTTTTAACGTAAGTTAAAAGGTTTGGGTTCTCGAAATGATGAGACATTTAGAATCTTAATCCTGGAAATTAGCCTAACAGTGCCAGTGAAGATTAACCAAAAGTGGGTCCGAGCCCAATGGAGTATAACCGGATTAAAGCCAGAACAGAAGTGATAAGGATCGTAGCTGTTTATCTAGGATATAGCGGTAAGATTGATAAGTTAAACTTTAAGTATAAAGCCTTTATTAGTGAGACAGTATTTAATCTATAAAGTTAAATTCAGTGATTAGTTGCGCTATCGATTGGTAATACGTGTTGCTTCTTCTCATTCTTGATCATACTCCTTAGATTATTCTTGTTGTCTATTATGTTTAAACTAAAATCTTAATAAAAAGATTTTAGTATGAATGACTTTAGTAGTTCTTTGTTCCTCGCTACAGAAACAGGTCGCGTGGATAGTGTAGAACGGAGGTCCCCATCGGCGGGGACCTCACAATTTCATCGAAATTTTTTACTGAGCAAATTTAACTCGATTTGTATAGTTACAGCTGCAGCCATATGGATTGCTTCAAAGTATTAGGTAATGGAAGAGAACAAATATGTTATTCTTACAGGCAGTTTATCTGTTTTGAAAATTCTCCAAAATATAGGTAAAAAATTAAATACAGTAATTTTGAATTTAAGTTTAGCTTTACGAAAAATTCTGCGAAATGTTCAATCAATAACATTTATTCGGGCCTTTGCATACAGAGAAATCGAAATTAAATGAAGATAAACTGTCTAAAGTTCATTCAGATTCTTAGCATATATTATCCCTTAGATTCCATTATTTCCACTTTTATGTCGAAAGACAATAAGAAATTGAAAATGGGAAAGGATAGACAAACAGGCAAAAATATATCGAAGTTTTAATTATATTTCCCATCTTTTGAAAATGGGAATATTCAAGTAGCAAACAATAAATGTACAAAAATTTTGATTAATGGAATGCGATCCATAAAAAGTTACCATTGAATGATTTACATTTTTTTTATTAAACAAATTGATTTTCCGCTATGTTTGGAGTCTGGAGTTCCGAAAACAAATGAACGCACACTTCATGATATATAATCTTTGCTTCAAGTTCAAAACTCAAAGAGAATTCTTAAGAAATTTTATTTCACAAGGTGAATGGTTCAATTCTTCAATTGTGCGAAGCGCAAGTATAATGAACAAATTCAAAGAGTTGAAGAATTTTTGAAATTGCCCTTTAGATTCTAAAACATTCCAATTTATCCAAAGTTTATTCGGAGAATAAGGCTTTGTCCAGGTCTCTTAACATCTCCGTGGCCGCCACAGCCTAGAGGTTATGGTTGCGAAATCGGGGCTGGCGTTGTGGGAGTCGTAAAATACAACTAAAGGGCCCGACCTTAAAGTGGGACTGATGCTGTTAACCCCTACCCAATCAAAGTCCTCCAATTGACGTGAAGTGGAAGTGCTATTGGGTGGGGGTGGGGGACATCTCAGTGTCGTCCTGGTCCTTTGACCCTAGTTTGACTCTGTCACCTATAACCCTCGTGTTGCTTTAGAGAGCGATATTAGTAAACGCTCATTTACGCAACCTCAGTAGTCAAACACTGAATTAAATAAAATGTGAAGAATTCATACACAATCCCTGTAATATCCTAAAAATTGAGAACCATATCACTTTCCGAAATATTTTGATCAAAGCAGTTATTTATGAACTAGCATTATCATGCAGAATATTAAATATTTTGATATTTACCGATTGAAATATTTTTAAAGCGACTTTTATTGCTTCATATTTCACAAAACGAAATAAATAAACCCCCAGGCACCCAATATGTTTCAATTTTCCCTAAAACATGAAATAAAAATTTTTTTATACTTAATTTCTTGAATATTTTCATCGATGGCAATCACGAACTATCTCGAATAAAGTATTATATCACTAAAATTCAAATCAAAATCAAATTAATTTTATATTTATTTAATGTATTTCTTTCAAATAACTATACATCAAGTGAAGTGAAAGGGTTACATTGAAAAGTGTTCCCATGGTAACCGAAAGTCGTTTGGGATAACTTGATAAATAATTAACAAGGTAATTTTGTATATCTTTTTTCTTAGCACTCAAAATAATGAAACATTTCATGCAGTTCTGAACACTTTTGTCCCTACAGTGACTTGTCAGCTGTATTCGGAGAAATATTTAGTTTTTAAGGAATGGTATCTGAATGCTTGTGATATTTTAACTTACCTATTTCATCCCACATATATCAATGATGGGGTTCAAGTGAGTATAAGGGGGGGCCCCTTGGCGCAGTCCATTTTTTTGGGGACTAAAAGTGTTCGCCAAAGGTTTCTTTTTGGAATTTTTATTATTTATTTTTTTAATGAATTCGATATCTCACCATAACATGAAGATAAAAATCGCCAAATCCAAAGAAAAATAGCCAAATCCGAAGTGGCCCCCCTATACTACACTTGAACCCAATGATGGAAGTATGTTCTGTTCTGTTAAATTTGGTGTTCAAAATTTTACTTTATGAAAGTTGTAGAGGTTTAACATGTGTAATATTGAAGTAACTTTATGCATTTTAGTCATGCCTTCAAAATCTTCGATTGTATAAAATAAGATTAAATGGAATAATATTTCGTATAATTGAAGAAGTGATTTAATTGCTTTAATGAAAAAAATTATACCATCTTTTAGCATAAGAATGTTTAGTAAAATTTTGTCTCGGTTCTCTGCATTTTGGTATCAAAATTTATGTAGTGCTGTGCTTTTTTAGTAATTTGTATTTCACGGAACACTCATAATTTTTTACGTATTTTCATTTCATTTTCCAAACATGTTCTGATCATTGGGGCTTTAAAATGCAATTTTCTTTTATTTTATCACTATGCTTGTTTGAGAGAAATCTTTTTAAACTTTACCTTAACTGAATTTACTAAAGTTCTTTTTTGACAAATTCTTCTTTGATAAAATTTTATGTTTCATACAATTTTATGAAAAACTGTTATATTAATCTGTTATGGGCTAGTTATGCCTTTGATTCTTACTTACATTGGCTCTGTATTAAGTGCTCAGTCTTGGAAAAAACCCTTTATGAATTTCTAAGAACTTGCATGACTAATACCTGTTTCAAATCTAATCTATTTATATCTGAAGCATCACCAAAGAAAAATAGCAGGCACAATCCATGTGGTCATGCTAAAAACAACAATATAGTTTTAATTTGCATGTACTGCAAAAATTTCGTATGTAAAAATAATTTTAAATTAATTACACTTGTGTAATTTGTTATTGCTTTAAAAATAATTAATGATTTGTGTTAAAGAATTCATAAAACTTAGGTTTGCCTTTTTATCAAATGATTTTGGTACTTACGTATTGTACCATTGACCAATTTGGTACTTACGTATTATCACAACAATCGCCAACTCTATTAATAATTTGCCCAGTTGGCAATCCCAATTTCCTATGTGTCATATGCACTGAGTGAGTGAATATTAATGTCACACTATATATTAAGCTAAACGAGGGCTTTTAGCAATGGACCCTGTAATTTTGAACCATGGTGAAGTGACGAGGATGACACCTGAACTGGCACTCCGTCTGCTAACTACTACACAACACCAACGGGAGGACGTTTGAGCTCTTGACGGTTTTAACGTGCATCACTCTTCTACATGGCGAGTCTTTAGTGGTACTGGACTCGAACTCATAACACGCCAGCCACGATCGAATGCCTTGACTACTAGGCTACTGCAACCACGTTATATGCACTGAATTGGCAGCCATGTGCTTAATTTCATGTAATGTTGCCAGTAGGTTGCAATAATATGTAAGCACCACCTATTTTGCCAAATAAAATGACATTGAGAAAAGCCTTTTTTGGGAGTTTTATGTTTTGTAACTAGCATGAAAAGGACTGTTTTCCATGGCTACATTTTGCAGCATTTGGCAATGTCTTTTAATTTGAAAAAATTGATCAGCAGTATAATACATTAAGTACCATCATTTTTTTTTATTCCATAAAATTTATTAACTTACATAAAATGTATTATTTGATCAATTAAAAGGAATAAATGCAGATGAATGTGTTTTATTATAATAAAATATAACTTAGAGTATCCCAAAAATTAATTGCTGTACAATATGTTCCAACATGCTGTTGCATAACTTTTACATACCTATTGAACAAAAGGTTAATACTTCCATCTTTTTTTGTTTGTTTATTTTATTATTTTGCATTTAGTCTATAGTGTTTTTTAATATAAATATTATAGTAGAACTTCAAGTATGTGTAATGTATTTTTATAAAATATTTGTCAATTTATTTGAAATGGTTGACATAAGTTTCTGATGTTAATAAAATACTTTTTTCTAGTTGATAATGCAGTTAATTATACTTTTTTGGTATTTTTATCAATTTTTATTGATTAAATGTGGAACTGGCAACAATTGAATAAATAAATTTATTTATTCATAATATTTTTTTTTGTACTAAAAACTAGTGTTATCTTATCACATTTTCAATAAAATAGCATTGCTAATTCTAATTTTATATACTTTTGCTTTCTGTATCCTTAAAAAAATTGTAGATTATGATAAGAAAAAACATTCTGTGTAATCTACATTGCCTATTACAGAAAGTACACAATTATACTGAAAGTGTTTTAAAAAAGTCTAGTAATTTTAATTCAATTGTAGAAAATGGATACAACCACAAATTGTAAAAAGGAGGTGCCAATAAAATTAATTGAAGATAATTAGCTGCATTTGATACTTTTTGTGAGGTATTTTTTTCACATTTTTTGTTAAAATGTTGCCTGAATGGATGAGCAGATACTCTAACTTTTTTGAAAAGGTCATACTTTAATAATAATTAATTGTTTCAAAAATTTTCTTTGTTAAAAAAACTTTTGATTTCTGGAACACAAAATATTTCTTACAGAGCTCTAGATAAAGGATTTGAATTAAAAATTGAAATTTTCTTTAAACTAATCTTTTGACTCTGATTGCTCATTTTTTAACAAAATTGCATACTTTTTTAATGGCATCATAGTTAAACTGTACATTGAAATAATGATAGATTTAAAAAAAAAGCAGCATATTTTCATAACACAAAGATTTTTTTTTTTTTTTTTTTTTTGAAATATTAATTTACATCATAAGAATAGATGTACAGAAATTTAAATTTTAGATGCAATGATATCAAGACAAAATTCTAAAATTAAGTTGCAACTTTATTACTATTTGTTTTATAAATGTAAAAATATATGTATTGATTTAAATATATGATATTTACTCAAATTACCATATAAATTACTATTAGTGTGGTAAATTTCAAAACATGATTTTCGTGGCAAAGTCTCACTTCAAATTCCTTACTCCAAATTCAAATTTTTTATTGTTTTGAAATATATGTGGCTTACAAAATAACATGCTGTCAATCTCAAACAGTATAGAGTAGAACTGTCTTCTCAGTGTACTAGTTGATTCTCCATTTTAATACTTGAAGTTATTTTGCTCTATTTGTGTGCAAATCTCCAGAACCTTTATTTATTGCATTGGACTGTGCTTTATGTAAAGTAAATAAGCACACCACTGCCAAACATTTTGAATGGTTTGTGAGTCAGCTTTATATTGATCACTTTGTAGAAAGTATTTTGATACATAACTATCATTAACTCTTCTACTATAAAAAAAAATGACTAAAATAATTCTTAGAATATGATATTTTGGCAAAATCATATGTTCTATCATTTGGTAAATGTTTCCTGTAATTTATGTTTCATAACACACAGAGAATAAGAGATGGAAATCTCATACGTGACCTACTACATTTAATCGAATCTAAACCACACATTTTTTTCAATGTTAATGCTATTGAAACTTAGATGCAGCTTAGAACTGAAGGTGGAAAAATTCTTTGAATGGGAGGAACTGAACATGTTACTGACGGTTATAGCAATAACAGGACCATGTGCGCATTTAAAGGTTTTTCAAACTGGATAAATAAAAAAAATCATCCGCTTCTTATTAGTTCTCATTTCAATATTTTTTAAAATTTCATAAACAATAGATATCGATAAGCTTACACTTCTCTACTGTTACACTGTTATTTTTACACTGCTTTCTATTTTTTCACAAAAACATGTTGAGAATTTGGGATGTAGCTTAGATTCGAATAAATACAGTACATGCAAATATATCAAATTTAGGAGAAATCTAATCTCATTTGTTAGCCAAAACTAGATTTAAATTCTTAAACACTTTACAAAGTATATTACTGGCATTTAAATGTTGAAACAGCTTGATGCACTTTTAGAGGTAACAAACACATGCCGGTAGTACGAGACAAGCAACTTTTGCAATGTTTATGTTGATGGAAATAGTGGAATAGGTTGCCAAAGCATTAAGGTAGTTTTATTTTTTAGTTTATTTTTATTTCATCTTAGTGTTTAAATATGATTAATCTACATTCTGAAAACAGTCAGATGAACAAGATGCCATTAATTGCTGCTAAAATACATATGCAACCATTATGCAAGGAAAATGTGATCAAAATTAACTTCATCCATTCTCATTTTTCAATTAAATTACACCAAGATATTACCTTATTTCTTATCACAAAATTTGCATAGAATTTCTGATGTTATGATTTAATTGACCAAGTGTGTGTACTATTATTATTCATATACAATCTTGTGTTAATTTTTCAAAATATATCATTTTAGAAAGATTTTTAAAACTAATATACTTTCAGAAAATAGTCATGGATGGGCGACCACCAACTTCTGCTGGTAATAGACCAGGCTCAGGACTTAGGCCTATGTCCTCTGCTCGCCAGCCAAGCAACTTGGCCCTTCCAAGTCGATCGGGTATTCCTGGTACAGCGAGCAGACTAATAACTGCATCCAGTAATCGACCTGGTACTCGAAGTGGATTTGCTCAAGGTGTTGGTGTTTTGTCTCACATAAATGTTGTAGACCGGCCAATGTCTCAGCAAGGTCTTGTTACTCCTAGAACAGGTGTTCGAACCCCTCGAAGGCAAGTTCAAGATAAATCCTATTTCATGGGACTGCTTCGCAGTAAAATCAATGAACTTACAGCTGAGATCAGTCGTATTACCAAAGAAATAGATTTGTTATCAAAAGAGCAATCTACTTATCTTACATATGAAAAAAGAGCTGAGCAGCAAGCATTAGAATTGAAAAGTTTACAAGGGCAGTTAGCAGATTATAATTTGCTTGTAGATAAACTGAATACTGATGCTGAAATGTCTGATGTGCAACAAGAATACAGAGATTTAAAAGTGAATATATATTCAAGTTCTTTCTTTTTTTTTTTTTTAGCTATAAGAATTTTACAAACATGTTTTAGCAATCTGTACTTCTTTATGTTCTCTTAATCTCTTTTATTTATTTACTGAACTTAGCTATTCATCACAAAGAACATATCCAGTTTAAAATTGAAATTTTCTTTTCTTTTTTTCTTGATAATGTGTTTTTAACATTAAATTTTATCCTCATACCTTATAGTAATATTTTAAATGTTAATATCATCTGCATGTTTACCTGTGATTTTTTTCTTTGCATTTTAATTTTGTGAAATTGAATTTTTTTACTTTCAATTTTATTAGACCCAAAATGAAAATGAAGCTGTTAATATTGATAGTTTATTTGAACAAAGGCAAGAACGAGAGGCTCAACTAGCCCAGCTTGAAGCAGAGATAACCCAAGAGCGTTATGTGGCAGAAAACCTTACATCTACCATGTCTCCTGAACTGAGACAACAGTAAGTAAATTCTCAGTTCTTAATAAAAATTATTTCATTTGGTGTAAAATTAGAATAGTTAAAAAGCTGTAGTTCCTTTCTAAAATCTTTTTTGAAAAGATTATTTTATAAAACATGTATATATACTCATGTTTATGTAAAGAGTGAAATGTAAAAAAGGCTTATAATTCTTTTTTTAAATATTTATAATATTTTTACTCATTAAATCATATTTTTTACTTCTGAAGCAAAAATGAATTTAATTATTATTCTCTTTTTTGTGCATCAATTTAAATTTTGTACTTGAGATATGTTACAAAAATTGTAAAATCCTCTAATAGTTTGAATAATTTGTGATTATTTCTTTATGTATAAAAATTATCTCAATTCTATGTTTTGAGTTGAATACTGCTGTTTTAAAAATTCAAGTATTTCCTTTTTGTGTATATACCTATTCTGACTTATCTCTTGATATTTATGAATATAATGATTTGCAAGTATTCTGCTTCATAAAAAATGAATAAACCAAACATTTTGAAATGAAAAAAAGAATTTGCTATTAGAGTTGTTTAAAAATAAAAAATCATTCGGTAAATTAATATATTTAAAATATATTTGATGAAGAAACTATTGTGCTTAAGTTTTTATCATTTTAATTCTCTAAGAATTTAATTCATTCCAGTTTTTTTTAACCTCTCCTAGTTAATGTTACAAGATGCTGTTTAATAAATTGAAGTTTAAAAAAATAATATAATGTGCATTTTTAATTAAAACTTTTATTTTTGTTTTTAGGTATAATGAACTGAAGAAAAATGATAATATACTTCAGAGGTCTTTAGAAAAGTTTCAACAAGATTTAGATTTGCTTGTAACCCAAAAAATGTCCTTGGAGGAAGAACTTTCATTATCTCAGGTTTGATAATATATTTTTTTAAAACTTTTGTAATATTCTTATTTATTTATTTACTTTGCTTATAGTTTTATTTTTATGCATATTATTCATTGTTAATATTTTTAAATAGCAACTATAAAGTTTCATTGACTAGTTTGATATACAATAAATTATTTTTAAAATCGTTTTAAAACTTTTAAATTTTTAGAAATGTTTTGAGTTTTAAGTTAATTTTTTTTTTTCCTAGGGGAAATATTGTCTTAACACATATCATAATTATAAAATTGTTATCATTCCACTTTCTTCTGAAATCATTTATTTACTACATCACATATTGTCTAATTTTTTTTATTTATTCAATATAAAATTAGAAAAAATAAGATACCACATTCATTTTTTAGATTAAGCAAGAAGCATCTAATTTGTACAATAAACTCAGAGAAGTAGAAGAAAAACGTGATGCTCTTATTTTAGAGGAGAAAACAAAAGGAACTCCAGCTCAAGAACGGGAAAGTCTTGTACAACAGGTATATATTACCTATGTTGTCATACGTTGTTTCAAAGAAAGTTGCTTACTAAAAATTTATGAATTTTAAAGTTGTTAGATTTGATTAGCTATTTTTAATAATTTTTAAATTTTATCTAATGAAATTTATATCACTGAGACTTATAATCTTCTATTTGCTTACAATATTCTTCTAATTATCTTTAATGCTGAAAACAAAACTATGCATATTTCTTATGAAGATATACATGGTCTGAGTTTTGTAGGATTTATTTTTTTGCTAATTGTATCTGATTTCTTTTCCTTTTTGGGGAAATCTAGGGATTTACATATTGTATGAACTATTATTTTATTTTTTAATTTTGCATATAAAATAAAATGTCTGGATGTAAGAATTTGTATTTACAGCTTTATAATTAATTGTAACTGAAATGTATGACTAATTTGGCAAATTGTCAAGACCTAATTATTAATAATTAGGTATTGACAATTAGTCCAACTCTTATCCAAATTAACATATAAACATTATATTGATGACTATGCATTATATAATGTAAAACTTCTTTTTTTGTTCATAGAATGAACAAAAGAGTAAACTTTATTTTCAAAGCTATTTAAAGTCTATGTACAGTTTAAATCCATTTTTTTACATCTACAACCCGGTAGTAAAATAGGTAGAACATTTGGTATGTAACTAAAACTGCACAGATTAGTATTAAATTATGTTTGAAATTAAATTGCATAGCTATGTTTGCATTATTAAAGGCAAGTAGGAAAATAGTTTATTTCTCTTAATTCTGTTCATAATTTTGAATTTGAAAAAGAGAAGTACAACAGATTTAGTTTTCGAAAATTTCATACTTTTTAATAATTACTAGTTAATTACAACAATATTAATCATAACAATTTATGTATTAATTATTTAGTATTAAAAATTTAAAATATGTAATCAATTAAAATGAGGAGAAATTTCATTTAACTCTGCGTTGATTCTATGGAATCTCATTTCAGGTGAAGGAGCATAATACTGAAATTACAAGCATAGAACGACAGGCTGCAGAAATTCGTGAGCAAATTAGCAGAACTAAAACAGAATTAGAACAAATTGACCTTGAAATTGAAGATCACCAAGGAGAAAGAGCCAGCAAATATCGAGAATTAAAGAAGCGGGAAGAGACAATGGATTCTTTTCTGTCAACATTTGATGAAAATCAAAGTTCTGGAATGGAGAAAAAAAGTCAACTTGAGAGTACAATCGTTGTATTATTGGAAAAACTGAGTCGCAATATTGGTCACTTTCATCATATACCTACTCCACAAGAGCTAGCTCTCCTTAAGGATGATTTACA
This sequence comes from Trichonephila inaurata madagascariensis, assembly GCA_019973955.1. NCBI lineage: Eukaryota > Metazoa > Arthropoda > Arachnida > Araneae > Nephilidae > Trichonephila > Trichonephila inaurata. The sequence goes on from BMAV01001891.1 coordinate 30,739, forward strand.
GTTAACTATATTGCATTCTTTTGAAGTATTTTTTAAAATTAGGTAGTTTATAAACATTTACTTAGATTGATGAAATATTTATAATTATTTAACAATTTTTTATAGATTTAAAGAAGGAGAAATGGAAAAGTCAAGAATGACTGTAATGACTCTCAGTAATGAACAAAAGAAGTTAGCAATGGATCTTACAAAAGTAATTTTAGAAATACATTGTATAACTTATTATTCATTATAAGAAATTTATAGTAAATTACATTAGGGATGGCCAGACTACAAGAGCTTATGTAACCCTTCATTGATATTTTGATGGTCTGCATCATCTTTTATAAATGCCAGATTTTTTTTTTTTTTGAATATAATGTATTTTTATCTCAAACCAATTCTAGAGTCTAAAATCACAGCCTTATTCTGGGATTATTAAGAGGATTTTCAAATTGTCCATGTAAAGTTAATATTTCTTTATGCTGAAAAAACATTTATAGTTCAATATCAACCCTTAATTTATAATTAAAAAAATTAAAACATTTTCTAGATTTATTTAGAAATAATTGCTTACTATTTTCTTCAAAGTAGTTTAAACTCATTATTTTTTTTATGAAATTTAATAAAATTTTAAATGTTGCCTACATAAACTTTTAGCATAGTGTATTGATGAGACCAATTCTAAATCTATTAAATAATGGCTCATTGGGAAATATGCTTTTGTGACCTTACTTTTTAATATTATATAATTAATAAAAAAATTAGATATGTATAATGAATAAAAAATCAAAGAAGGGAAAAAGATTTTATTTCATTATTTAAAATTTAGAATATGTTGCTTCTCTCTTAGGCTGTTGCAAACATCAAACCAAATGTTGTTGAATGTTCATTCATCAAATTTTATGTTTATTTTTTGTCATATTTCATATAATAATATTAACATTATTCTATTAATTAAAATATACTTGATAATTTTCATAGTTTTGTTTAATAATTATTTTGGATAAATAAAAGAGGATTTTCATGGACCTTGATTTTAACAAATTTGTGCATACCTGATTTACAACTGTTTCTTCTTTTCTTTAAGCATTGAAATCTTTTATAATTATCACTAGTGTTATTTTAAACCAAATTGAAACATTTCTCTTTTTAATTCCATTTCACAAGGAGATATTTTTATATATATAATAATATTTATTTTACTACCATAAAAGAATTTAATCCAATCTTTTAAATGTTTTTTTTTTTAAATCTGCTGAAAAAAAGCAATTCTTTTTTATTGCAGAAAATTAATGTATGTTTTATTTTTAATTTGAAAATGCAATATACTTTCATGAAAAAAAAAAGTTTTTTATTTGCCATATTGGTGATCATACATATCATATCCCTATTCATTGAGCTGAGTTTTCATTGCAATGCATCCATGTTTTAAATTGGAAAAAAAAACATTTCTTACTTGATTTATCAAATCTGTTACTTTGATGTATTTAACATAAATATCTAGATGAAAATATTTATTATAAGTATGGGAGAATTGTCTTAAAAAATATATTTAAAACTTTATTGTGAGAACAGCTTTACAATCTTTCTTAGTAATTGGTGGTTGAGAGGACTGCATGGAGCACATAACTCTATCAGGCTGTAATATCCTGTCAGGAATTGAAAATGACAACACTAGATTTCCTATTGCCCAGTGTAATTTAAAATATTTGATATGAAATTTTTTGTAATTAGCATATTGCCCTCATTGAAATGATTTATTGCAAATTATTTTGTTTATCTTACAAAAAAAAAAATCTTGGTTATGAATATTAAAGAAAATTTAAAATAGTTTTTTAGTATAAGCTTTAACATATGACATGCTATGTGTTAGAAATTGCAATGGCTATTATGAAATGCAATAGTGACTGAAAAAAGTGAAATTATAAAAAATGCAAAATACTTGTTTTCCATTTCCAATGATGCATTTTTTTCTTCGTGTTGCATGGGTGTGATACTAACCGTAGAGGCAAAAAAATAAAAAAAAAAAACTCTCAATGTATGACATACAAGATCAACATAATATGTATTAATCAAGAAATAAGTTATGTTTTGCAATTTTATATTTCTCGTGATTCTTTCTTACAAATAAATAAGAATTTTTAATAATTTCTCCATCAAATATATTTCAATCTTTTCATGAAGATAGTTTCATTTTTTTCTGTACTATATTGTATCAAAGAAATAAATAGATATTTTGAGAACTTTTTTAATTTTATGCATTTAAAAAATGATATAAAATTTATTTTACATTATATATATTAAAACACAATACTTTATTTCCATAAACACTTTTATTGCTCTTTTTGTAATACAGTTCTTGAGCAGTGTATTTTTTTATTTACAGTGTGCTATCAATATAACATATATTGAAAATTATATGTTGCATTGATATTATTAATTTATGCTATTTATTTTATAGATAGAACAGTTGGAAACTAAAATTCAGCAAGAACTGGAGACACTTCAGCAGAAAATCACTACAATGGAAAAAGAAATAATTGTATATTCTGATCTTGAGTCTTTGAAATCGGCTGCTGAAGAAAAACGGAATAAACTGATTGAAGAAGAAAAGATTTTAAAGCGGCAAAAGGATTGTACCAAACAGGTGATTTTAATTTAAATGTTTTGTACAAATGTTAGATATTAATATTTCTTTTATTTCACAAACATAAATTTTTATCAACAGTTTATTTCTTGAAAGTTTTTTATTTTTAAGTGCAAAATCATGTATAATTAAGCATTATGATTCACATTCAGAAAAGACAAAATATCTTTTTGTAAAAAATTTTTCAAGAAAATGGATTAAAACTATATTATGGACCTAAGTATTCTTCAGCAATATCAGAATAACTAAAAATATAAAATGCATTAAACTAAACTAAACTCAGTGGTGTAACAGCCCATGAGGTCCAAGGCCTACCTGTGCCCATCTCAGTATACATGACCATTGGATGCTGAGATGCATGAGCAGATTTCTAGATCAGGTGGTCAATCTGAAGCAAAACTTTGAGTGTTTAGTCCCCAAGCAAGCTTGGATACTCATTAATCGACCCATTGAAGGGAGGAAAGGTTGAGTCGACCTTGCTCAGCCCAAGGATAGAACTCTAAACCTGTGGTGTGGAAATGCGATACGCTGCCACTGGGCCTACAAAATGCATTAAAAATGGGAAATAATTAGAAGTGTATCGAGGAAATTGTTTTGTGTCCAATTTGAATTTTTAGTTGTAATTGCTATTGTCCTTCTTAATTGTATCAAATGGTTTAAATAACTGGTTTTTATTCATTAATTTATGTAACCCAATTGCATATATTAATTACATTTCAATAAAGTTTATATTAATGTAACTGAAACATTATTACATTGGTTCTATTTATGACACAGTTATGTATCTCTGTTGCAGTACTTATTTCAAGTGATTAAGACATATAAAAGTGATGAATACTTAATTTCAGAGTTCCATACAAATTAAAATGTTGTTACTTTTTAAAAAATTATTCTCTTGGTGAGGGGGGAGGGGTTATATTTAAGTTAATATAAAAATATTTATATTTTTTGTAATTTTTTTTATTTCTGTAGATAGCACTAATTTTTATAAAACAAATAAAAGAAAAAAAATAGCTGAAATTATTTTTAGAGAAAATAATCTTAAATTCAATTTCATGTGTAAATTGATGCAAAACATTTTCTAAAATGTGATAAAGAATTTGGAAATTTTGAGATATGTACATTTTTAAGCATTTCCCAAAAAGTGTGTACGAATGGACTAAATTCATGTGACTATGATGTTCCCATGATAAATGCAATCACATGTTTCCAGCCAATCAGTTCATGTGCTTTGCTGTTGCCAATTTTTGCTTTTTACTGAAACTTTCTTTAGAAGAGTACATATTGATAAACAATTATAATGTGCATAGGTAAAAAATACACTTTATTTTAAAAGTACGTATATAATACAAGAATATTATTTTTAATTCTGAAGCTCCTTTTGAAAAATCTTAATACTTGATCATCTTTACTCAGTTATATCAAATTAAAAATTTTATCAAAATTTAACAAACAGAATAATAAGTACAAGTCTAATGTAACCTTTGTTGACTTACTTAAGTTAATTACTTAATTCAACAAAAATTAAAGAGACTAACATTTTTTCCTCTTTTATATTTGGCAAAAATATTTTTAAAAGAATTATTTTGCCTATTAATACTTTTAAATTGGATTTGTCGCTTGTGAACATTATCATTCTAAATTTAAAAATTCAACACTGATAAAGAATACTTCCTGCTCATGCTCAAATAATTTAATCAAATAATAAAACAGTGTTTTATGAATCAAATGTTGTTTTTTGGTTTAACACTATAAGTTCAGATACTTTTTATTTTTTCTAAAAATCTCATTTAATTTTCAGTGCACTTGTTTTCTAGGAGTAGTTTTATTAAAATAGGGGCAATATATTTGGAGTAGATTGCATCAATATTGAAATTGCAACAAATTTTAAAAATAAGAAATTTTTTTTGCATTATTTATTTGTTTCCACGTCAAATAAGAAAGGTACATTCTGTTAAATAGTAGAAGTTATTATAAACTAAAATTTGTTTCTATGATGTGCTATCAGTCATCTTATATATTTTTAATTTTTTTTTCCTACAAAGAGTTGTTACCAATTTGTTTTAAGATTGATACAAAGGTCTATGAATTTTAATATCCACATTGAAAATTTAATGAAGTGTTTCTTGTATGTTTTTTAGTATTCTTCAAAAGTTTAGAATTTTGAACTATGTTGTGCTGTATAATTCTTTTTTCTGAAGTTCTAAATTTATTTTTTTTAAAAATATTTTCTGTAATGTGCAGAGCTTTTTCCCATAAAAATTAGAAAAATTTAGTTCTTAAATTGAATTGACCTTCAGAAAAAAAATAAAAAACATGAACTCATAGTATTGTGTCTATAATCTAAATTAGTTACTATATGTTATCATTCAATCTTTGAAATGTTGACTATTTAATTTGTTTATTTCAAAAAATTTTAACTTTGTAAAATTTTAATGGAGTGTTTTCATTAATGTAAAAGGCAAGTTTTTTGTAAATATTTATAAAAAAAATTTAATAAGTATGCTTGATATATTCATAAAACTGGCAAATTAAAACATTTCATTTATAAATAAACTGCCTTATAGCTTTATTTATGATGGTACTAGAGGGAATTGTCATGAAGATTCAGTTTGTTAAAATGCAATATACATGAATTTTTCTAATTATTTTTCTTCTATTGTTTTCTTAATTCTTCCTTATTATGTTTAAATGTTCATATTTTTTAGGTTGTTGGGGAATTAAATGTTGCATTTGAAACTCTGAAGAATAAATTAAATGATAATGAAACATATACACAGCTCTGCAATCTGGAACGCCGGTGGCAACACTTGGAACAGAATAATTTTTCTATGCAGGAATTCATTGCTTCCAAAAAAGCACAAACAGATTACTCCAAAAATAAAAGTTTTGTTAAAGAAACTTTAACATTGTTGAATGAAATGTTGCAAGAACCTTTATTACAACGATGATTGCCTTAATAATTAGACAAATCATTTTCACGTGTTTTCCTAATTTATGCTAAATGTGTATGTGAGCTTGTCTTATACATACAGAAACAATGTGCTTAAAAATAACTATTTTGAAAAATGTATTTTAAATAATGGCCACATTCACCCATAACCTTAAAATTTTTAGCCTTTTATTTGCAATCACTTTCAATAGATTTTCTAATAAAAAACATACTTTTATGTAGATTAATTTATTATTTGTACAAATATTTTTCATGTGTATAATTATTTCAATACTTCATTTATTACATGGGCATTTCTAATTTAAATTTAACTATAATTCTTCTGACCCCTCATGCACATAAATTTCACAGTAAAACATTCAGAAAATAAGGATGTTGTAAAATTCTGAAAATAATGCATTTTTTAAAAACCTTATTCAGGTGCTTCAAAAACTAATTCTAGTCAACATATAGTTATGTTTATTTATATATAATGTGTATGTGTGTGTGTACAGAGTATTGTAATGTATATTATAGGCATATTTATGTAAATTAGTAGTTTTTATATGTTCAAATATTTAGGAATTATTATATTAAGTTTGTGGAATTGATATTAAGAGATATGCTTTGAAATAACCATTTATTATTCTTTCATAAAAACACATTTCTCAAAATAATAGACTTTAATTCAAGAAATTTTGATACATCATCTCTGAAAGACTGTTTAATTGTGAATAATTAAAAACTCTAAAGCAAATTATAAAAGAATTAAGTAATGTTATTTTTTCTTAGATTTAATCTTTAAATATAATATTTTTTGTAGTGAAATAGATTCTGTATGTTCTACAGATATGCTTAAAAACCTTTTGTCTTCTTTTTTGAGGTTCTCTTTTTTTCTTTCTGTTTTATGAATGTATATTATATTACCAAAAATAATCATATACTTATGAAATAAAAATTAAAAGAAATCTTATGTTCGTTGATTCTGTTAGAATATGCAAATATGGCATTTTTTTTTCTTTGAAATTATGTCATATTTGAAGAGCATCCTGCAAGAAAAAGAAATTCTTATGATACTAATTGATGCAGGAATTTTTTTTTTAATCCCACGTATACGTTGCAGCAAGACAAATATTTATCATTGTATTTGTATGGTACAGTATACATGTTTAAATATAAAGCAGTTGTGGTGAAATCTTAGTTATTTTTTACCAACTATGTGATGAACACGATAAAATTATGTGGCAATGTAAAAAAGGCTTCAAATATATTTTGTGTAATGTTATTAGTCGTAACTTGCCTTTATTTACATTATAAATTGCTAAAGCTTTCACTATGATGGGCTAAATAGTAGAGAACAGATTCTTACAAATTTTGAACTGCACTTATTAACCCTATCTGATTAGAATCAAGTTCATATATTAATAACAATCATTAAGTTTTAATCAATATAATTGAACATTATCTGCAGGTGTCAGAATTTTGTTTTATTTCCAGTTCCAAATGTTAGTGTAACTGAAAATATCCTACTTTTAAAAAATTCTAACAAAAAATAATAAAGAACAATGATTTATTTTATCATACTTATAGTGAAAATTAGTCGAAAATTATGCTAAGAAAAATCAAGGTATTCATTGCTACTTTTTTTGTTTGACAATAAGGTGTGTGCATTTTAAAATTCTACTCATTCATTGCAATTAGATATCAATGTGTTATCCAGTTTAAAATACATAATTATATTCATATATATTTGTTTTGTTGTTTTCTTATTATTAAAAATATTTTCTTCTAACTTTTATTATTATTATTATTGATTGGATTTTTTAAAGTGATTGCACAAAACTTGAATTATTATGTTTGAAATGTATATCATTTGTTGAATAAAAAAAAATGTGATTATTGACTACTTAGAAAGAAAATGTGTTATTTTTTTTTACTTATATTTAACTTTCCACTTGTTTATTTTTCAACACTTCCTTCCTCTTTTTCTCTTTGAAATCTTTTAGAAAAATGTGTGTGGTTTTTTTTTTCTTTTTTCCCACCTAGAATATGTTTCCTTGGAAGTCATATGATCACAGATAAAAAAAATATAATTTCAGTATTTAACTGATTAATATTTTTTTTTACAAGGTAAAAATATTTGTTACTTAACATACTGTACTGTGAACCAATTTTGTCAAAGACATTGTCAACTGCTGCAATATACAGCCAGGGGTGGAAATCATTCCAGTGCACATTCCAACACAGTAATAATAGCTACATTTTTTGAATTAGCAATGTTTTTTCTTTTGGCAAAATTGGTCAATGGCATGATATATACGTAAGTAGCACACAAATATTTTCATGATATTTACTAATTTATGTTCCACTAATTCCAGTAAATTTATTAACCTTTTTTTGAACACCAATTTCTGTAACAAATAGATCTAGGTATTTTGATTTAAGTGTGATGTTCTAAAAATTAATCTCAGTTTTACAACAAATGGTTCAATAAAAACAATAGCATTTGTATATTTACGAAGAGGAAGTAATATTCATGGTATTGTAATTTCGGTACTTTTAAAAGTATTTTTACTATTTACTTAAAAATATTATTTTACTTTACTTTTAAAGTTATTTTTAAACAAAGTAATAATACATTTATGAAAATTTTTTCTTTGTACACTGATCACACACAGTACTGATCATTTTATGAAACAAAAATGTGAATAATTTAATAATGCCAGAAGTACATAAATTATAATTTCATGCACATTATTTCCTCAATTTAAAGTATACTCATGAAACTATGGAAAAATATTAAATATATAGAAAAGAAATTCTACAGTTACTAGGGTTGATCCATATAATAATTAGAAAACCAAAATAAGAAAGATAAATTATTATAATAAAATCTTAGATATAGTGTAGAAATATCTATCTTTTATATAATACTGATATTTGTTTAAAAATTCTGCTGCAATACTGAAAAATCAATATCAAAAGAGAATTAAATTTTAGAAGATCATATCTAAATCAAAATATTTGGTCCCAACTATTGAGTTAAGAAAGTAACTTCGGTGGGTTTTTGTGCATGTGTGTGTGTCAAAGACACAACTTTCATACATTGATTAAATATTTTTTTTTTCTGATCCAATACCTTTTGCCATCTTTCTGATGGTATCATGATTCCACGCTCGTAAAATTTTTGTTCTTCGCTGGCAAAAAATTGACCCAGAGGATTTTTGACCTCCTCATTTGAAGAAAAGGTTTTACCGTGTAAACAAATATGTAGAGACCGAAACAAATAATAAACAGAAGATGCCAGATCTGGAGAATATGGTGCGTGTAGCAGTATATCCCAGTCAAGTTGTAAAAGCTTTTGCCGAGTTACCAAACTTGTATGAGGTCTCGCATTATCGTGGTGGAACACTACATCTTTTCTGTTGATCAAATCTGGCTTTCTTTGTTTAAGTGAATCATTCAATTTGTCTAGCTGATGACAGTACACTTCAGAATTAATCGTTGTGTTCTCCGGTAAAAGCTTAAAAAAAAAATAACATTCTTTTGAAATCCCACCAAACAGATAGTATCACCTTTCTTTGATGAATATTGGCTTTCGAAATGCTTTGAGCCGGTTCATCTTTTTTACTCCATGATCTCTTGCGTTTTACATCGTTATAGAGAACCCATTTCTCGCCCCAGTGTTGCTGCGCTTCAAAAATTGATCATTTTCTTGACGATTGAGAAGTAAATCACAGACATCAACACGACGACACAGATTTCTTTCATTGAAAACATGAGGTATCCATATGTCGAGCTTTGAGATTAAACCCAGGTCTTTCAAGTGGTCGTGAACAGTTGAATTCAATAAATTTAACCTCTCAGTGATCTCACGAGTTGTTATTTGCCAGTTTTCATCAATTAATGCCTGTATTGTGTCTATCAGCTTCAACTTGTCTTCCAGATCATGATGTATCTTCTACATCAAAATTGCTGGATCGAAATTTTGCAAACCAGTTTTGATACTGGCGTACTGTCAATACATCTTCTCTCCATACACATCGGCTAATTTTTTTTCTTGCTTGCAGCTAATTACCTTTTCGATAGTAAAATATGCTGAAAATGTTGCTTTTCACTCTCCATATTTGAAAGGGTAGCAACTAAAAACAACTGCGTTGAATCAACTGGACATTTTCACAAGCAAGCCTTGCTATATCAACTCAAATCAAAAATGATTATGCGACTCTAGTTGGGTGTGAAAAAATATAATTAAATCCTCTGTGGGCAAAAAAACGAAATTACTTTCCGAACAACCCAATAATATCTAAGCTGGTAAATTCTTTTTAAATTTTAACTTACAGACAATACACGTTTGTTCACTTTTGAAAAGTGTAAATACAATTAATTACATACTTTTCAATAATTTATCAACTTTAACTATTGTGGTTAATTAGCCTCTCTATCCTGTATAATTTAATTTTTTAATAAATAAAAAAAAAGCCAAGGAATTGACAAGCTAATCTATGCGATGTTGTAGCTCATAGCTGTGTTTATCAGTGAAATTAATTTTATTCTGGTCCTTTATTAAGACCTATCCCATCTTGGAAAAACTAACCATTCACATTCTTTTTCTGGAGCTTCCCCAAGTACGTCTTAAGACTTATTGAGGCTTTGAGCCCAGAAAAATCTTAAGATTTCTTCAGGCCCTGGGCCCTTATGCACGAAAATAGGCCCTACCTGTGATCTTTAAAAGTAGACAGTATGTAGCATGCATTGTGAAAAACTCGTACACAAACGGTGATTTGAAATAAATAAATGTGCACGGCTTACAACCCGGCTTGACCGAAGGCCACATTTCGACTAAAAAAAATTGAATGATTCCTTAAGGTATTAGGCCTAGGTCTAGACATGGACAACGGTCATCACATAATAATACTGACTTGCCACTTTTAATAGTTGACATGCAGTTTGAAAATCCCTGTTTTACAGAGAATATGTACAAGAATAATATTTGATCATTAAAGTTATCCGGATCATGATCTTATTAAGACTGAAACGAGAACAAAATGAGGCCCACACCAAGGGCGAAACCCTGGGCCCATACCTTAAGACGTCCTTGAGCATTCCTTTCCATTTTCAGGCAATTTCCAAAATGTTTAAAGATGCAAGGCTTCGGATGATCTACAATCGGAGACAAATACTTAATATTGGTTGATATGAGCTATACAATACCCTAGTTCGCTTAGAAACGAACTATTAATACTAGATCAGGGGTCGGCAACCTATGGCCCTCGTGCCACATGAGGCACGTGGTATATTTCTCAGTGACACTCTGCACTACTCTACAAATTTGTCAATTTATGAATGGAGGAAGTTGATAAATTTATGATGGACCTTATTTGACAAATGTCTTCAGATTTATAGACATTTACGGAACTGCGAAAAAATTTGAAAGGTAACTTTAAATGACATTGCTGGAGTGATTTAATTGTTTGAAGAGAGAAAATTGGATGTACTCTGTTTTCCGCTTTTGTACGTGTAAGTTTTTCCGTTTTTGTACGCAGATCCAAGTAAAAAAACTTTCCTCATATGAAAAATATTTCGAGTCCACAAGAAAATTGTTTAACAACTGAAAGCTCAAAATCGTGTCAAATTGTAAGTCACACATTATACACCTGATTCTGCTATATGAAAGTAAAGTGGTGCAATTACAAGGTTCGCATTAAAAAATTTATTTATCTTTTTATTTAACTATAATGAAGGGAAATACTTATATTTTATGTTATCTGTTATTTTAATATAAATGTGTTTAAAAATACATAATATATATGCAACTTTAATTTTTTCTTTATTTTTGTTGAAGTAATAGTTATATTTTAGGAACTAATTTGATATCGGGGGTAATAGCGCCAAGCAGCGCTTTTTGTTGCTGGAATGAAATCCAATACGGCGGCCTGGCGGTAATTTAATGATACACAATAATTTTAAAGAATTGTTTTGAAATACATTGAAATGTATTTCAAATAAAGGACATAGGAAGAGATTGAGAATAACCTAGATCAATCAATAAATAATGAATAATATTATGTAATAAAAAGTAACATGTACCAATAATAGTATTATAAGCAGCATATAACAATCTTATAATATTATTTTATCGTAATTATATATAATATTCATATAGTACGATTTTATAACAGTTATTAGAAGTAATAATCATATAATATAATTAAGTAGTAATTATAAAGAAAAATAATCGTTGAATTGTAAAAAAAATAAAAATAATGCATAAGAGAACTCGTATTACATAACTATAAATATATAACATAAGAATAGCTATAAATAAGCAACAGAAATAGTTATAAGTAAATAAGATAATAATTATAAATAAATAAGATAATAATAATATATAAATAACAATAATAATTATAAATAAATAACAATATTAATTATAAATAAATAACAATGTGTTAATTATAAATAAATAACGAAATATGTAATAATATTTATGAATAAATGCTAAAAGAAATAATTATAAATAACGAATATTATATGATTATTACACATAGTAATAATAGCATTTTTTTTTCATTATGAATAAAATAATTACATAATGTATGTTAAAATTAATTAAGATTATCAATTACAAAGTAGTGAAAGCTTGCAATATGAAACTTGCACTGCAAGTTCCTTCAACGAATTTCACCGAACAAAGAACGTAAAAAAAAAACATTTTTAAAACGAAAATAAACGATTTATAGCGATAATTAAAAGCACAATACTTATTCTTTTAAGAAAAAAATATTCTATTACTCACTCACTTTAGAAATATTCATATTCGAAAATAGCCCAGAATTAAACAAAACACGCAAACAATAGAAAAATTGCACTGAAAATGGTTAAATTTTTCTTAAAAATCGTCTGAAATTAATAGGGTTACAGCGGGAAAAAACGAATAAAAGTTATTTCTAATATATGTTATCCCCATGGCAACCACATCAACAGACGATAAAAATATTAAGGTAATCATATTGTAATATTATCGCCCATCTTGGCGAACATAAACAACAACTTGGCACTACTACCCCCGATATCAAATTAGCACCATATTTTATACTGTTTATTTTTATGTTAAGAAATATCTCTAAATCATGAAAAATTAATATATAATAAAACTGTAAATATCTCTATATTATTGATCTAAATTCTCTAACTCTGCATGCATTATCGTGGGAATCGAATTGTTTCAAAAATGTCCTATTGTTTGGCACGCTGGATCATGTTGGTAGATTGGTTTGGCACACCACAGCTAAAAGGTTGCCGACTCCTGTTGCAACTTCAGTATTTAATTCAACTTAAAAACATGTATGATAGTAGGTTTGATTTTTATGGTACTTACGTACTATCGCAACCATGACAACTCTGAAGAATATTGGCAACGGGTTTTGTTAATTTTGAAACTCAGTCAAGAGACGAGGACGACGCCATTAGGGATCTTTCACTAAACTTTCTCACCACGCTAATTTCATTAAGACCCCACAATGCCAATTCGAACCCATGACTCGACAATATAGGCCACAAGTTCACGATGATGGCCACTCAGATGCTGAGTCCACTGTTTGATATTGGTAAAAGTAGATGTGTTATGTTTATAGTAGACCCGAGGTCATTGCATGGGTGTAATGTGGATATGGAGAGTAATAAGGGATGTCTTAAGATTTATTGAGGCCCTGGGTCTTACACGAAAGTAGGCCCTGTGTTCTTTCATAAATGTAGGCAACACTTATGACCCTTATAAGTAGACAATATATAGCATATGTCATCAAATACTCGTGCAAACAATAACCCGAAGCAAATAAATGTGCATGACTTGCAATTGTACAAATGGTTTTTATGGATTGAGTAATGATGATGTATGGTGGTAGGCTTAGGCTTATACATGGACGACGGTCATCACATATATCCAATTGACCTATCATTCGAAATTCCCAATTTTTCTAAGAATACAACCGGAAGTAATATTTGACCGTAGAAATTATACGAATTCATGATCTTATAAAGGCTGAGTCCAGAACGAGACGAGGCACCAACTGTAGTGGAGGTCCTGGGCCGGACCCAGTTGGCCAATGCCTTAAGACTCAATAAGAGTAATATGCCAACTCACTATATTTTTTAATGTTTCCTAATTGCCGATTTCTGTTTGATGCAGAACTATTAGTGATATTCCAATCCACATCTTAATTTTGAACCACGACCAAATGATAATGTTGATATTTGAGCCACTTCCGGTGAGGAGCGGCTAGGATTCATAGCCATTCCAACCATTCCACTAGGTTGATATATTTCCACTTCTATGTTATTCCACACCAATGTGAAGATAGATCTAATATGTATCAGCCCATCTTCACGACATATCTTTGGTAGAAACAGGACTCGAACACCAATCAAGCATGTAGCAACAATGTCTCAACTGGTCGAAAATAAAAGTACTTACGTATTATACCATTGACCAATTTCGTCAAAACAAAGGTTGTTGCCAAATGCCGCGATATGCAGCCAGTTGTGGAAACCATTTCCACTAATATTCGAGCACAATAATAATAACCATAACAGCCTTTCACGAACATTTTTTGTACTGGAGACTTCTTTTGATTTTGAGAAATTGGTCGACGGTATAATACGTAAGAATCAAAATTAAGTAGAAATATTAATTAAATCATAACGATCTCTCTGTTACCTTGATTAATTACGTAAAGTTTGAACAAAAAGTGAGGAACAATAGGACTGATTGTGTGTGTGAGGTAGTAAATATGAGTACTTACGTATTATCGCAACCGTATTGGTGACATTACATGAAACGAAGCACATGGTTGCCAATTTAGCGCGTGAAACACTTGCGAAACGTGGGTTGTCAATTTGACGAATTACCTTGAATGTTGGTATTGTTGCGATAACACGTAAATACCTACAAATGTCATGGTATTTATATCCTTACTATTGCATGATGTTCAAGATATGGAGCCTATTCAAGTGTAAATATTGTCCTTTAATTTATTCTAAATTATTAGCCAAACCATGTGCACTAAGTGGATCCTAAAATTGAGTTGAAAAGTACAATCAGTAGTATTTACAAACAGATTGACGTGTAAATATAAGAAATGTATTCTAAATATCTTCACTTAATTTTAACATTAGAGGTAAAACCTTTTCCTTTGTTTCAGCACAACTTTTGAAGATTTATTTACAGTCATAGATTGCTTATGTATAATTTTTTTTGTTTACTTTGGAGGTCACCTTCAAAGAATGAAATACTTCACATATTTCTAAGATTTACTGGAATTAAATCAGAATTATCTTGTTTTTAATTTTTCTCTTAAATTCTGAAAAAAATCAAGTAAAATGGTTGATGAACTCAAGGCTAAAATGCGAAGACTTGAAAACCTTATTGGTTTTGAAGGGGAGATCGATGTCACATCGAGTGCATTTACTCAAGAACTCGTTCGAGCATTAAATTCAAAATATAAAGTAAGTAAACATTTTTTACTTATAACTTTATTTCACAATTTGGTACTTACGTACTATCGCAACAATTGTCAACGTTCAAGATAACTCGCCAAATTGGCAACCCCGATTTCGCATGTGACGTATGCGCTGAATTGGCAATCGCGGGCTTCCTTTCATATAATGACTCCAATAGATTGCGATAAAACGTAAGTACCCACATTTTTTTTCAACAATGAAGGGTTAAAGTGTAGTATAGGGGGAGGACGCCCTTGGCAATGTCAATTATTTTGATGACCAAAATCGGTCAACAAGCTACTTTATTTAGCGATAGGTCTACAGTGTGCAAGAATGAATTTCTTATCTCACCATGACATTTAGATAAAAATCGCCAAATCTAAAGGGCCTCCCCCCCCCATACTACACTTGAGCCGAATGAAGATACTGATTAAAAAAATTAATGCATTTTTTTCATTTTTTTACATAAAGCACTTAAAAAAACCGGTTCTTTCGTATTATCGCAAGAATCGTCACCTCTATTAATAACTCGCCAAGTTGGCAAAACCAATTTACTATGTGTCGTACTCGCTGAATTGGCAACCAGGTGCTTCGTTTCATATAATGTTGCAAATGGGTTGCAATAATACGTAAGTACCTTTTTGTTTTATTATTTCCTAGTTGATTTACCAATTTGTGAAACTACACCAACATTTATCCCCATTTCAAAGTTTTCCTAGTGTGATAAAAAAAAATCAAAATAAAAAGGTTTACAATCATTTAAATATAAAATACTGCTCCTAATTTTAGGATGATGTTGACAGCAGCATTCGTCTTCATCGCTTGGAATTTTTTCAAAAACTGATAGAAAATGCTCGTCGCGAGAAGAGGAAAGCTGTCCCAGTGGAAGAAAAATTTCTTCTGGATAAAAAAGATGAAACAGAAGAAGACGACGAAATGGAGGCTGAGCAAGAGGATGTCGAAGTAAAAGAAAAGGAAAAAGGGAAATTGAAAAAACCAGCTGATGTTGTCTCTGTCAAGCCTGAAGATATAGATGATTATGTAAGTATGGGTTCGCTCGTTCAATTTTATTTTCTGTATAATTATAGTGCGCCTAAATTGTTGGTGACAAACATTTTATTCTATAACATGTTCTCAAACTTGTTGCCAGTAAGATCCGGACAGTGTTTCCTAAAAATGAATGCCTATTACTCTATAATTATCTTTTTTTCCATAAGATTTGCCCAAATGAAAAGTGGAAAAGTTCAATGAAAATAATAATTTTATTGAAATCAAACGAAATTAGTTCTGGGGGTTGCAACATGGGTCCCATCGTTTCAGCACCAGGTCTATGTCTTCACTCTAGAAAGATCGTGGTTGGTTTTTGAGGAAGTCTTGCCCAGCTTCCTTCACTTCATCATCCAAATAGAAACGTAACACTGTTTAAAGTGGTCTAAGGGCCTTGAAATTGCAGGGTGACAAATCCAGACTGTACGGTAGTTGTTCGAGCATTTCCAACGGATATTTTTGAAGTTGCCTTGGTTTCACGGGAGACATTGTCATGGATATCCGATGTCGTTGACTGCCTTTCGCAAACACTTTTACTTCAACTGTTCCAAAACGTTCGACCTGAACAGTACTCACCATAGACTGCCACTATTTGCCAATAGACGTCCTCATTTAACTCACCTCTTGCAATAAGAAACTGAACTACCGCACGTTGTGCCGATTTAGACGCATCCTTGTATGGTACGACTTTACTTTCGATTAATTCCCTCTACCACTATCAGGTTTCACTGTAAAACATCGTATGCGATGTACATTTCCTATCGCCATGTCCCTGTTTGGTGGCTCCTCTATAGTTGCACTCATCCTGACGCACTCACATATGTGTGTCCACTTTTCAATTGCACAACCTTTATATAAACCATCCACCAAATAGTACTTATTAATTTACCAAATAGTACTTTATGAAAATACTTGTTAGATTCTTTCAAATTTGAAAAAAGTCACAAAATTAGAATTAAATGAAACATTAAAAGAATTTTTAAGAAAATGAGTTGTAAAAATTATACTCTAAATATAAAATAATAGTTAAATGAATATTTTAATGAACTATGTTATAGGATGGTGCGAGTAAACTAGTTTTTCTTTTCAGTGGAAGAGTAGCTATGTGATACGTACACATTTTTGCCAGCTTCATCTGACGCCCTCCTTGTAGCCACAGTAGCCTCCTTTTTATGGTCTTGAACTCGTGGCTGGGGTCCAGATGCTTCTAAAGACACTCCGTGTGGAAGGGTTGATGCCCGTTAAATCTGTCGAGGCTCAAAACCCACCTGTATGCGAGGTGTGGTATTTTGGAGAAAGGGTGTCAGCTGAAATGTCGTCCACTTTACTTGACCGAGGTTCAAAAGTACGAGGTCCAACGCTGATAGCCCTGTATTACTTTATTGTGCGACTTTGATAAACTCACTCTTATTCAGTCAAATGGACTACGCCCCATCAAATCGCTGAGTGCGCTTATCGGAGTTTCTTATTCGTATTCTGCGGGGTCGTTTTTTTATCTTAATATTTATTTGTGAGTGTAATGAACTGTGATGTCCAGTCACAATGGTGAGGAATATCTTCCACAAGATAGCAAGAAAGTGGTGGCAGAAACTTGGGTGAATAACTGACTGTGGAAATGTAACTTCCGGGGTGAAAAATATTAGCATGGAACCCCCAAACTCCATGAAATGAACAATTTTATTTGGGGGCTAAAAATTGAAGCTGCCTGATGTTTAAGAAGGGTGGAGCGTATGGCTTTAAAAATGATCTTAGCAAAAATTAGGCGTCGGAACGGGAACAAAGGAATTTCAGTGATGTAACGTGCACCCACGCAACATTCGCATCAAGTCGAGGGGTGCAAGAGTCTAGGGGGCCGAAAGCCTAACTGACACCAAGCACGCATTTAAGCAATTTACGAAATATTAAAGGCAAAAGCTGACTTTGCATAGAGGGTGCTTAATATTTTCCACTACGCCAATGGAATTCTGACAACGTTGCGTAAATAAAAAAAATCACTCGTTGACGAACTACTACAGTTCTCGCAGAGGAGGAAAACGCAAAAGTGATGTGGGAAAAAATTAAAGGGTATTTTAAGGGACACAAGTGGAAGACTGCAAAGTTGACGCCAACAATGAACTTAAATATGCTAAAATAAAAAATGAAGGTATCATCGATTATACAGAAAAAGTAAGAGGTATTTCAACTAAGTGCCACTTTTTTGGATTAGATGTCTCATCTAGAGAGCTTGTTTATTATCCTGTTCGTAGACTAAAAGGAAACTTTCAAGAGAAATATTGTGAAAATTCAGCTGGAGAGATCTATGGAGGAAATCCTCCTAATATTACGTGAAGAAGCATCCTTTAATTTTCCGTCAAGAAATTGGGAAAGAGGAATAAAAGCTGAAATATTTTATTCCAGAAAAACAGGAGAATGCAAAACAAACAAGACTATGCTTTATTGGCAGACGTCAAGATCACCTAGAGAAAGATTGTTTCGATAGAAACAAAAGTTCAAGAAATGAAATATATAATAGAAACAACAAATTACAATTACGTTTTATATGAATTGTATAAATACTGAACTTTTCGGGATATTTGACACTAAGCATTGCTGATATTAATACAGTTTGCACATTTGTTTATATGCAGCAGGGATGGGCATTTGGTTTTGACTCGCGAGCCACATTGTGGGAGAGGAGGATATCGCACATTTTTATAAAATGATTGCATTCATTATAAAAAATAATAAATATAAGTGAAATAAAGCTAGTTTTATTCAAATTATTTATTGTGCTAATTTCATATTGTTCTACATCTGCAAGCACATTTAATTTTAGAATCAGTGTTATGAGGCAAATGTACCCTTTCATACTTTTCTACGTTTTCTTAAAATCAGGAGTGAGGTTGCTAACAAGGACGTCTTAAAACATGGGACAACTAAGACCGGGTTCAGAACCTTGACAACAATGGGGGCCTCGTCTCGTTTTTGTCTAAGCAATAAGATCATGATTCGAATAATTTCAATGGTCAAATGTTTTTTCTGGTTGTATTTTCCGAAAAACTGAGTATGTCGTACAATATGTCAACTGGCTACATGTGATGATCATCGTCCATGTATAAGACTAAACCTACCACTATACACCATCATTAATCATTCAGTCAAAAAGTGGCAGTCGGTCGAGCCGGTATGTGTGATTTTAAGTCATGCACATTTATTTGTTTCGGGTTATTGTTCGTACGAATATTTGGCAATGTATGCTACTTTTAAGGGTCATAGATGGACCCCAGGGCCCTGGGCCTCAAAAAGTCTTGGAACATCCCTGGATGCTTGTTGAAATTCTCATCACAATCTGCAAATTTATGTCAGCCAATTTGCATCTATATTTACTCTTGTTAACCTTCAGGCAAGAAAAACTTTGCTTACAAATATATGTTGACTAAAACATAAAGAGCAATCTTCCAGGAAATTTCTTCATACATGGAAATTTTTCAGCTGACAAACATTTGTAAAAGTCAATGTCATAGCATTCATTCAACATTTACTTCACACTGCAATCTGACTTCAAGTTGTAACGTCGTGAGTAGTTAGCACACAAGAAAATTTGTCACAGCCTCCTTTTAAAATTAAAGCAGTATTTATTTGCTTCATAGGTAACTAAAAAGTCCAATAAATATGCCAAGCCGGGCGGACCGTCTATTTCACGGGAGTTCAATCCTTATTTCGAAAGGCACTAATCGATTTTCTTTTCCGGGATCCTCTCCAGTTTACTCCATCCAGGGCTCTACATCAAGTTTTCCATTCAGGGCTCGATCTCCGTCTCACTCCAGGGCTCTATCTCTCTGTTTCCATCCAGGGCTCCATCTGTCTCACTCCAGGTTTTCCTTCCTGTCTCACTCCAGATTCTCTCCAAGTTTTTTCCTCTCTGTCTCCTCCTCAAAATCAACCCCTTTTAAACAACAGGAGCGGGTCCACAACACGCCCCTCGTCTTCCTCATTGGCAGGCCAAAAAAAGGTCTGCCCTCGTCCCCGGGCCACATTCGTCTCCCATTTGTGCGGCAAACACAAACACATTCCTCGTCTGTCTGGAATCTAAGGGCGCCATAATTCTCATCCAACTTCTGAAACTCCCATTCATCACACCACCTGGGCCTTATAGCCCCATTCTCTCGGCACCGACTTTCATACAGGCTTCGCCTATACGTCAACCTATTGTCACTGGCACTCTTTGGTTATTGTAAATTCCAGACTCGATGTCTGCGTTTGTCCGAGGCCAGA
>BMAV01001891.1:57220-73461 GCA_019973955.1 Trichonephila inaurata madagascariensis
TAAGATTCTAAAAATACTACAAATAATACAGGGTGTTCCTGGATTATTGGGACAAACTTTATGAGAGTAATAGGAGTCATAAAAAGGATTCAGATTTGCGTAGCAACCCATGGTCGGAAACATCTTTGTACGACGATAGGTGGCGTTGTTTACAAGAGCACTGGAGAACCTGCAGTACCTCAGTTATTTGAGTTGTGATAGCCCGCAAAGCAGTATGGAAAGTTTTACGAACACTGAGTTGGAAAATAGGCACCTGATTTATGGATTTGTTGAAGGAAATTCATACGCATCAGAAAGATTTTATTGCGAGTACCCACTGAGAGATGCACCGGACCACCAGATGTCATAATTTATGTGAATGTGGATCATTACTAGGTAATAAGCATAGTGAGGGTGGGACACGAGTGACTGGAACTCTCAGCATGATCTAGCTTTAACCAATAAATATTTCTGAAGATCCCAGAGTCTTGTGTCTCTCTTTATTTTTCTTGAACCTGTTATTCTTTCTCATGACGTTTCCAACCATGCGTTGTTATGCAAGTCTGAATCCTTGTGATGTCCCCTACTTCCTTTTAAAGTTTGTCCCAATAATCCTGGAACTCTAATATAATACTATAAATGTGTGTGTGTACTATAAAATAGTACCAATACTAAATGCACAATAAAATGTATGTATATATACTTGCATGTTTATATTATATGGGTATGCGTTCATATTTCTTTTCTTTTTTGGTATGTGCCGATTTTTTTCTAAATTGCTTCTGTGTGTGTGTGAATTATTTATTCTTTTCTTCATTGTATTTTAGTCAGCATGATTATTTTCTCTCGATAACAATAAGACTAATTGTACTGTGTTTCTCGATTTGACTGAAATGTAGAGAGTGAGCCAACACTTTCGACTGAGAAGCTTGGAAGAATGGGCAATCAGCCGCAGCGAGGCTCGAAAAATGGCTGAGAAATCAAATCACGACTTCGATGATTTGTTAGAAGATGATGAAAGTGTAAGCTTTGATTTACGCTGTAATTTTTTTGATTATTTTCTTCATGACTAAAGATATTAATAATAATAAATATATTTTCTTTGAAAGAGAGAACTCGAAGACATGTTCAACATCTTAGACACTCAAAAGCAACAGAAATTCAAGCTGAGTCAACTGGAAAAAGCTTTGCATACGAAGAGACCTTTTAAGTTTAAAGATGAAAGCATAGAAGATTGGGTAATGTGTTCGCTTTTTAATTTTATAGTTGTGTAAAATAAGAATAAAAAGTAACATTCTTAACTGAAAATAATCCCCGGTCATTAAATAATTTTTGCCTCTTAAAACACATTAAGGCTTGATTTTCGCGCGAGGATGTCTTATTTCTCATGCACAATATAATGTACATTTATTTAAATACAACTGAATCAATGTCGTTAGAAACATCGTCATGACGCTTGTCACAGTTTGTAGTGCTAAAGGAAGCTATCCAACTAATGTTGTGAGTTCCTTTATTTTAACTATGGTGTCATTGGAAGGGGGAAAAGTTTCAAATCAGACCTATAAACAACCGCACTATTTGCTCTTCCATCAGCTATCTAGCCACAGGTGTTTTCCAACTCGGAAAATAACGATTGCCGGGAGATATAACTTGCTGCTTAACATTTACTTTGTTTATTTTGGTTGTTTTTCTTTATTGACAGACCAGCTACGCATTGCTTCCATTTTTTATTTTTATTTAACCGCACAATATCTATAAGCCATTAACAAGGGCAACAACATTATAATTATTTTAAAATAGTGAACTTCAAAGTATTAGAGTTTTATTATTTCTCACGTCAGCATATTACACTAGGTACCCTAGTGATCTTTTCCTTTTCCCAAGGGGTTTACTATATTTGGTAAACATGGGTGTCACGCCCCCGGGGTACCCCAGTGATCCTTCTCTATTTTCGACCCTCCATCTTGTCATCCAATTTCTTCTTTTCTTTTCCCGTCCAGACCACAGACCTATGAATGTTTGGCACAGTATAGCCAAAACTGGCTCTTGCGCCATAAAACGCCAAACTCAACTCAACAACTCAAGTCAGCGTATTACAGGGAAAAACTCTCGTCTACCGATACAGGGGGCAGCGAAGAATATTTGCGTTAGCGCGCATGACGTTGGCGCATACGCCAACATATCTCGAATATTTAAACAGAGGTTATCTAACTTTAATTTCTATTTTCGGACTTTCGACGATCAAACTTTCATTTAAAGAAATCTATAAGATTTTATTCCTTAGTTCTTTTCTTGTACTCGGCAAAACATTT
The DNA here is from genome assembly GCA_019973955.1 of Trichonephila inaurata madagascariensis. Lineage (NCBI taxonomy): Eukaryota > Metazoa > Arthropoda > Arachnida > Araneae > Nephilidae > Trichonephila > Trichonephila inaurata. The sequence continues at coordinate 59,512 of BMAV01001891.1, forward strand.
CTTTCTTTTGCGATCATATTTTTTGAGGATCAATTCGTTTTTCCTGTTAAATTCAGTCAAATGAAATCATTTATTGCAACACACGACACATTAAATATCAAGCACTGTAATTACTCGCAATGAAGTCCATTTGTTATCAAATGCCGGACGCGATAGCCGTGTGGTCCTGCGAATAATGAGGAAGTTTGGAAAGCAAGACTCCAGCTCAAATGTCACGTCAATTGCATGAAGTTTAAAATTACGAGTTCGGTTGTCAATAGCCAGGGTCGTTTTCAAGCTCCCTGGTACCCTAGGCATTTCAAAGCCCTCGTGTAGCTGAACAGTGCGACGTTAATATTCAATCAATCAATCAATCAACCCTAGGCATTTCAAATTGTTGCGCCCCCTCACACACTATTTCCAGATCATCCCTCCTCCTTCAGTTTTTACCTTGGCAGTTTTGCTTTTAAAGAGATTTTCCTTTAAGTCTCTTATTCTTTTCCCTTTCTTTGTTTTTGCTCTTTTCATTATCCAGCAAGTATGTATTTACCGTGCACTGAACTGGCAACCGGCAGTTGTAATGAAAGGATAGTGGCATGTTTTTGCCTCTCTTATTGATTTCTTACCTTACGGCATCACTGATCACCCTGCCTTTTTTAAATTAGTACAGTAAATTAATGAAATCGCTTGCAATTACAGTATAGAGTATACATCAAGGCTTGGCAACCTATGACACGCTGTTCAATTCTCCGTGGCACTCTGCGCTTCACTACAAGTTTATCAATTTTGAATGGATGGAAGTTGATAAATTCGTAATGGACCTTATTTGACAAACTTCTTCAAAATTATGGACATTTACGGAATTACGAAAAAAGCTGAAAGATAAGTAACTGCAAAGATAAATTTACAGCTATTTTGTAAATTATTAAATTTCATTACTGGAGAGATTTAACTGTTTGGAAAGATAAAATTGCATGTACTCTACATTCAGCTTTTGGTTTTACATACCGAGGGGAAAAAATCTTTCCTCGTGTGAAAAATATGAGTCCGCAAAGAGAAATTGCTTATCAACTGAATGTTTGGAATTGTGTCAAATTGAAAGTCACAAATCATACCCCTGATATTACGATGTCAAATAAAGCGGTGCAGGGACAAGGCTCGAATTAAAATATTTATTTATTTTTTATTTAACTGTATTGAAGGGGAAAACTTATATTTTATATTATTTATTTGTTTTAATAAATATGTTTAAAAAATACATAATTCATGGGCAATTTTAATTCTTTTTATATTTCTTGAAGATATAGTTATATTCAATGATGTTTGTTTTTATGTTAAGAAATATCTTTAAATAATGCAACATTAATATATAATAAAACTGTAAACCTATATTATTGATCTTTATTCTCTAACTTTGCATGTATTATCGCGATAATAGAATTGTTTCAAAAATGTCCTACTGAGTGGCATTGGTTTGGTATGCCACAGCTAAAAAAGGTTGCCGACCTCTGTGTGGTATACATTATCGTATGAACACAGCCAATCCCAGCAGGTGCGCCCACAGGCGACCAAAACAAAGGGCGGCTGCATATAGTTCTATCAATCAAGCAAAATTTCTTGCGAATTTCTCAAAATAAAACTTATTGTAAATCGAATAAATATGCTAAATTTAAAATAGTTATTGGAAAATCACAATATGTCCCGATTTCCAAATAGCTTAGCACAAGAAAAATAGAACCTAAGTGCACAGTGAGTTGGTCCACTGTGTCCATTGATGTCTACTCTTTACACCAGCGATACTCAGCCTGTGGCCCACCGAGCCTTTTTAAATGGCCCAGTCGTGGCCCATGGCTCTAAAAATTTACTCATTTAAGAACATAGTATTAAAAATTTAATGGGAAATTCTTTGTCAAGAAATCAAATATATCAAATATGCTTTTTGCTGTCAGTGTCGTACGGGTACGAATTGATATTATTTTTTTATTTGGAACGGTTACGATTATTGTTAACAGACAACAGTGGAGTAGCGATAATTTTATGGGTGGAACTAATTTTTAACTATCTTTCATATCTTACAAGAGAAAAATATTCGAAAAAAATATATCGTGCAAGACAATTGGGAGGTGGACTATTTTGTAGTGAAAAACAAACATGGATTAGTAATTGTTGATTTGTCACGAAAGTGTCGTATTCAAAAAATACCAATAAACAGGAGAGAGAATCGCATTCAATGACACTTTTTCTAGAAAATCTCTTTCAAGAGGAGATAAGTAGGCTTTCATGAATAGTCTTTGCAATAGCAACAAAGTGTTTTGTTAGTGGTAATATGATAGCGGTAATAAAGACATCCTATGAAGTTTGCTATGTGATTGGTTATCAAATGAAACCGTTTATTGATGCAGATATTGTAAAGGAGTGTTTTTTAAATATTTCTAATTTAGTGCTAGAGACAAAAATAAAATAATAATAATAATTTAAAAAAAGCAAAACACACATACACAGAAGTTATATTTTGATCAGTTTCCCACATTTTAAATTACCAATGTTATCTTGTTCTTAAAGCATTCCCCCTCCCCTCCACCATTTATTCTCATGTTTCGGCCCGCGGGAAATAACTAACATACATATGTGGCCCGCATTAAATAGCTCACATATGTATGCAACCCAGCAGAAGAAAAGGTTGAGTATCCCTACTTTACATGAATCCTTCATTTGGTAGCAAAATTCGTGGTAGAGCCGGCATTATCACAATAAAAAAATGGTTTTCTTGCTTATCACTGGCACTGACGGCGCACTGTGGATCGATGCTTAACAAAGGTGTCTCAAAAAATATTTTTACAAGAGTTGCTTTACGAAAACTTCCAATATGCTTTACATTACTAAAGACATAAGAGTGTTTAAGTCCAATATGCATTTGAGGAAATTAAATGTTTTCAATAATAGCCTTACAATTTAGAAAAACAAAATAGAGTAAAGTGAATTTTGTGTATTTGCATTTTTATTAATTTTTTTTTTACTTTTTACAGGTAGATGAGTTTATAACGTCAATGTTAAGTATTTGTCAAAGTAAGAAAAATTCTCTAGAGGGGTGACACATTAAGGTATCCGACTACGTTCGGAACCATGATTTTAAAAAAGCGCATAAATGTATAATTTTCATGATATTTAGTGTCATTTAGATTAGAATATATGTATAAAACGGTTTTAAGGACATTATGACAAAAAAAATTATTTAAATACAATATTTAGGCAAAAAATTAACTTAGAATAACCTTTTTTTCAAATGGTCTCCTTTTGTAAAAAATGCTTCTATTGTATTAATATTGTGTCTGTATATAGCTCCAACCTCTGTTCAGAGGCTCAACTATGATTTTTGAAAAACTCATATTATTTTCAGATTTACATCCATTTGAAATAATTATCGGCGTATTTTCTTAAAATTTCTCCTGTTTTCGTAAAACATGGATAAACCGACTTCCAAGTTATGTGCTTCAAAAATTCTAGTTGAGCCTCTGTACAGAGGTCTGAGCTACATACAGGCAAAATATTATTATAAGAGAAGCATTTTTTACAAAAGGAGAACATTTGGAAAAAAGGTTATTCTAAGTTAATTTTTTGTCAAAATATTGTACTTAAATCATTTTTAATTGTAATACTATTCTTAACCCAATTTTATATACATTGTCTAATCTAAGTGATGTTAAATATCGTAAATATTATCCATTTACACGCTTTTGCAAAATCACAGTTCCGAACGTAGTCGGATACCTTAAGTGTTTGTACGTGGGTGACCGACATCCTAGGATCGCTCCTATGTATATGAACTGTTTTCAACTTGTTAATTATCATCTTTTTCATCGCTTAGACTTCCTTATTCTTTATTGAGTCACTTGTCATTATATTTGTGCAACAAAGGTTTTCTGGAACTTTGACCATTTTAAAATCATTAATGATATAATTGTAATCAATTTCCATTGCAATATATCCGTTTGAGTGCGTAGCAACATCAAACTGTTAAGCTTTTTTTCCATAATAGATTTCACTTCAGTCTTTACTCTCTTAAGGGCAGAAATGTCTTTCTCCTAAATTAACAAGGTAGTGGTACGTTCGCTATAATTTAAAATTTTTCCAGTTTTTTGCACCCCCAAATTTTTTTCGCTCTAGGCACGTGCCTATCGTGCCTAAGCAAAAAAGTGGCCTTGCCAGTCGTGTTATTTCACAGTTCGACGTAAATTAAAACGAATAAATTGTTGTCGAATGTGCAGCTATGTTGCATCTGAACTTCCTTCGATTGGTCTATCGACAATGACACTCGTTTAACCGATAGTTTTGAGTAAGGCTATATGGGAAGGGGGGAGTTAGGAATTATATAGAGAACATCTAAAAATCATGCTAAAGCGTTATTTATAAGGTTTTATTTTTGAGGAAGTACGGTGAACAAATTGCAAAAGAAAAATTGTCTTGTGCAAGCATTTGTTAATACGTACTTAAGGTGCATTTTCAAAAACATATATAATAATACATTTTTAAACTAATAATGGTAAGTTACCATTCATTAATAATAATACTAATAAACAGCAAAAACTTTAACTAATAATCATAATAGAAAAATTAAAAAATAACATTAATAAATAGTAAAACCATTTTACCATTACAATATATTATTTTCTAGTATATTTCATGCTCTCTTGGCGAATTTCTTTCGATCATTTGCATTCTTCGGTAGCCAATTTAATCTGCCAATCGTATTAACTATTTTCTTAACTTTTCATGAACTTTCTTACAGAGGAAAATCACTTCAACTCTGCATAATAAATCTTCTATTAAAAATAGCCCTACTACGACATAATACAGATCAGGCAACCATAGTTACAAACTCCAAGACAAAACTTGAATTGTGGAATTTTCCACAAGTTTTATTTTAGAAAACCGTTATGTATACAGTGTTATCAGTTTGAGAATAATAGCAAACGATTTATTTAATCATGTATAATACATTTTTAAAATTAAAAAATAATGTACAATTAAACTGCATAATATACACTCTATAACAAAAAAACCGACGCACCAAGAAGGAGTTGCCCAATTGTAATGAAATTTCGTATGCGAAGACATTTGTACCGAACATGAAAATGATTAAAATTTGATGACCAATGAATGAATAACGGAAGCTACAGCGCATCGGAACTGCGCACTCAGCAGGTGTCTATAAGAAGCGATTCTCAAACTGATGGTCAAAATTTCTGTTGCATTGTGATTTAGAATACCTTTCAACAACTGAAAAAATGCCTCGCAGCAGGATTCGAGCTCATTACAAGCAACTATCAGAGTTTGAAAGAATTGAATTGAAAGAGGCTGGGTGGGCAAATCGGAGAATCACTAGTCGTATAGATCGAAGCGATGCGGCTATTAGAAGATGCTTGCAAGAATGAGTTTACAGTGACAGATTTCAGCGTCATGATGGTAGCGGTTGACCTAAGGCCACAGCAGATCGAGAGAACAGATTGACTGTCAGATCAGCAGTCACAGCGCTTTATTCATTGTTATCAACCATCAGACGTGCGACCCGCATACCAGTGTTCACCATGACCATTAAGAGACGACTGATAGAGCGAAATTTACACTCGTACGGACCGCTAAGCAACCTGCCACTCCCGTCTGCACACTGTCGAACCAGATTACAGTGGTACTTGACTCGATCAGGTTAGAAGCATGCTGCCTGGGGATGTATAGTGTTTAGCGATGAATTCCACTTCCAACTGTGTCCTGACAATCATCGAAGGCGTGTCTGGAGACGTATAGGGCAGCGTGCCGATCCTGCTTTCACTATTGCATGCCACACAAGCCCTCAACCAAGAGTTAGGATCTGGGGTGCCATTTCTTTTGACAGCCGGGTCTCTCTGGTCGTCATTAGAGGCACACTTACAGCACAGTGGTACGTCGATGACATTCTGAGAACTGTTTTGCTACCGTTTCTTTTGCAGTACTCTGGCCGTATTTTCAGCAAGATAATGCCAGACTACATACGGCACGTGTTACTATGAACTATCTTACAGCTTGTCAAACACTTCCTTGACCAGCCAGATAATATCTCTCCAATCTGGGATATGAAGGGAAGGAGACTGCTTCTACCGGGGAATGTTGATCACCTGGCCCAAAAATTAGAGCAAATTTGGCAAGAAATACCGCAGGAGACCATAAGAGGGTGTTTTATCATTCTATGTCACGCTGTATGGCAGCTTGCATCCAGACTAGAGGTAGTTCAACACCTCGTTGCTTTGTAACTATGTAACTGTAAAATAAATCATTCAATTTTTCGGAAATTTGAATGATTTTCTATTCTGTACATAAGTTTTCTACTCACCAATTTTTGTCTCTATCGGACATCTCATTCTTGGTGCATCGTTTTTTTTTTGTTGTTGTTGTTATAGAGTGTAACTTAATAACAGCTCTATTCTGAAAAAATTAACGATCTAATGACAATGCTCTGCATTACTAATCTCAATGGTCCTTTAAACAGACAATAAAAATATTTTAAAGAATCATATATCTATTATTTTAAATACATAGCAGAAGGTTTGTGTGTAGAAGAATTGAATATACATGCTTGCATTCACCAGCGATGAAGCTAATTTTCAAAATTGTCATAATAAGGAAAGTTAAATGCAGTTTTTTTTATTTGTAGTGGTGTAAAAAAAAATTGTTTTTATATGTAACCAGACATCCAAGAAGTACATGACTGAAAAAAATAAAACTATTCAGAATCTGAGTCAGTTGTGTAGCGTTGTCTCTTTTACATACACAAATATTCACACTGGGTCTTTCCTTAATTTTTCTTCCTTTTCAGCTCATTTTGGAGTAAGAGTTTTTAGTACCATGTAGTAAAATGTATTTACTTTTTTGTTTTTAATTAATTTTTCAATTACATACAAAATTTTATATAATACACATAATATTAACTCTACGAAAGAGTTAATGATATGTGTATTGTGTAAAAATTCAAGTTAACAAGCCCTATGTTAGTTTTATAATTTGCCGTTAGAATATGAGAACACCATTTCATTGCAGATTAGATTTGAGACTAGTGAATGAGTGAGTGACTGTAGTGTTTAATGGCGCAAGAGCCGATTTCGGCTAAACTGCGCCAAACATTTGTCTTATTTTAAGACAAATATTTGGCGCAGTTTAAATTTTCTTAGTGCAGTTTGGCTTCCAAAAAATTTTAAAAACACAAACTCATATTTAAGCATTGTCATATGAATAAGGTATATCTAAAATTTATTAAACTCGTGTTAAAAAACATTTATAATTGTTACACTATTAAAATACTATAAAGTGAAATTAAAAAAAAAACATCGAAAATGATGTAAACATGGCTTTAAATCTGAACGCGATATTTTTTAATGGAATTTAAAAAATTCAATTGAATCATTTTTTCCGATTCCTTGTTGGTGTCATGTAGTACATAAAACCCTTCTTTATATGGCGATCCATCAATGATTCATTGACGCCACATATAGAATCATATCCTCATCTTCTGAGATGTGGTGTACAAAACTCTTCTTCGGCTTATGAGGAGTCATTTTTATTTCAACTTCAGGTTTTGGTTGTGTTATGAGCTTTTTTCTATTTTTCTACTGTGTTTAAAATTCTTTGCGGTTTTAGACACAGCGGATGCTCGACTATTGAATGTGGAATTGGCATTATCTAGTAAAGGAACAGATATTTGAGTTTCGGTGGACAGTGCGTCAAATTTGTCAGTAGTTGTAGGAAGTAAGAGGGCTTCTGTTGATAAAGTATGTAGACTATTGGCAGTGGAAATAGCAGAAGTAGAAAGAGGAATAGATGTGGTTGGGATTCACATGCTATTGTTGTTATTGCTGAAGATGTGGAAGGAAATTGATGGGCTTGGGTTGATGAGGATGATTCGGAGGCTACAGGCATTGAAGGTGATGTACTTGACATCTGACTTTTAGAAGATAAGGGTTTCAAGCATCGCGAAGGCGGGCAGATTATAGATTTGAGACTAAGGTTACATATAAATATGTACAGGATGTTGCCGAATTCAACCGACAAATTCAGAGGGGTAATAGCAGGCAGCAGGGGGACGACAAATTACCACAGAACATGGGGTCGTACAAACCATGTTTTGTAATTCAGTAAAACAGTTTATGAGGAGTGTGATGTTGGGTGGAATGGGAAAAGGTAAGATGTAAGAAACACATTAATTAGATGTAAAGTATATTTACAATACGAATAATGCATCACATCTCGAAATCAGAAATGCAACGACAAGTGGCTGTCTCGAGGATTGTTCGAAATTGAGGCCACGTAGGTCATAACACAGCGGATACCAACGGACGGAGGATTGTCCAACGCTATCAAATAAATCTGGTGTACTGACGATGTCAGCTGAAGCGACGAAGATCATTGGCGTGAGATCCTCCACTGCAACCACCTACGTTTTATACACAAGCGATTACAGGTGGTCCCAGGAAAAGAAATCTGAAGAATTGAGGTTCGGAGACCATGGAGGTCCAGCAATAGGGCCAGCACATCGAATCTTCCTCCCGTGATATGTAGCATGGAGGTGGTTATGCACCGTGATCGAAAAATGTGATAGTGCATCATCATGCATGAGCCACACGTTCTGGTGCGCAGTGACTGGTACTCCGTGAAGCGTCTCCAGGAGAAATTTGCATACCTGCAGGTTTTTTCAAACCTACCACGGCGCACCAAACCTCCACATTTGCTTAGCTACTCCCCTCGTTCTCCCGACGGCTACTATCGCGATTTTCACCGATTAAATGATGTTTGCGACCCCATGTTCTATGTTGATTTGTCGTCGCCATGCTGCTAATGGTCACTCCTCTGAATTTATTGGTTGAATTCGGCAACGCCTTGTATTCGAACTTTTGGGATTTATATTTTAAGCACAAGGCATAGTTTAAGATAAAAAAAATATTCACAATTTCTTTATTTTAGCTAGTAATACAAGAAGTGATCAGTAAAAGAGGTTACAAGTTAAGTAAACAAATATTTACTAACAATAGACAGAAAATACAAAAGGGAATTAAGAGGCATACGTGCCTATCACATTTCGACATAATCACACCTATAGTCTATTTAGACATTTATCAGAACGTAGATTATACGTGCCTATCACATTTCGACATAATCACACCTAGTCTATTTAGACATTTATCAGAACGTAGATTCAACTCATTTAACCCGCTTTGGTAGAAATCAAGTCCGTGTCCATTGAGCCAGGTCTCTGCGGATGATTTCACAGCACTGTCTTGGAATATCGCAGAACATCAGAAACGATATGCTGCACGCCACCATAGCTCAGTCCTATCTCTGACGAAATTTCACGCAGAGTTACCCATCGATCATTTTGAATCATTTCTCCAAATCATGCCGTGGTGATTTCTTTCGTTGAAGAACTTGGCCTGCCGTTCCCTGTCATATTGCAGCTTTCAATATCCTGTCTGCCTGATTGAAAAGAGTGACACAATTTCGCTACATGCTATCACTCATTGCAGATGCAGACGCATTCTTTGCCCATAAAAATCGAATCACGGTTCGCACTTTCAAACGAGACGAATTTCCTAAGAATCTTGCCATTTCAATCATCCTGAACCATCCGGGAACTTTCACTACTTGCCCACAAACCAGCTGTATGACAAGTAGCGCCATTTGTCTCCACCTGGGGAAACAAAATTTTTTCACAATATGCAGTTTTCAAATGCTGATACTTGTAAGCTTTTTTTTTTTTCTGATCATCCCTCATGAATAAATCGATTTGTTGATACGCAGTAGTTTAATAAGTATTGTTCTGACAAGAAAAAATATAAATTATTTTTATTTCCAATGCAAAAGGAATTTTATTAATCTAAAATGCATGCTGTAGGCACCTTTATTTTTTTGAAACATTAATTGATTTTATTTGAGAATTATCTCAGTCAGTTTATATATACTATGCTGAATAAACTGAATACGATGTAGGTGGGGTTTTTTTTTAATGCAAAGAGTTTTTTTTCTGTTTATTAATAAAAAAACAGAAGCAATTCAGACAATGATAAACTATGTTCTTAAAGAAGTTTTAAAGTTTTTGAATTGGCCACACTTTGATTCTTATTCCTGTAAGGCAATATACAATACATGTAACAAAAGTTCAAAGGGTATTAATAAATATTTACATTTACTAGCAACTAAAAAGTTATGCATATTTGAACGTGTGAATAAAATGAAAAGTAGAACTGTAAAAATTATTTATCTCATTTCAGACCGAAAGTTATTCTGACGACAGTGAGGAATCCGTAAGTGTTTATTCTTTACTTTTATATAAAAATTAAATAAACCTGATCTTTTCGTAGTTTATATTACTCATGCTAAAAATAGAAATCTGAGAGAAGATCAAAGACAGGAGAGTACCGGTTAAAAAAGCATATATCTTTCAAGAAAAATATTAATAGGGCAATAAGATATAATGTATTTTAAATCAAGTTTATATATTCATAAAAGTGTTATAAATTAACTAGTCGCGTCAAAAGAAAAGAATTACAAGGCATTGTTAGATAATACTACCAACCCAAACTAAGTTCTTAATCTTCATTAAGATTGAGCCAATTCTGATAAATAACAATATATTGATATCAAATAAAAATATATAACCAATTTTTATTCCATATTATACAGGGTGGCCCCAAATTCATGGTACAAACTTTAAGGGTAGATACAGGACATTGTGTAAAAATCATTTATTGTATAGGAATGTATGGGCACAAGTGACTCTGGGAGTAGCAAACAGGGAAATAAAGCAAAGAGGAATAGAGCTATCGGTTGGTTGCGTTGCCGGTAGGGGGCAGTATATGCCTAGCCACCGTTCAATATCATGCATCTCAGCGCCATTCACAATTGTGTTGACGTCTACGATGGGAAATTTAACGTAGGCCAAAAATGCTGACATGAAAACATGTACGGCCGCGCAAAGATTAACAGCACAGCTGCGCTACGAATGTGTATCGCGCACAGTTTCCTGATCGATGAATACCTGATCACAGAATTTTTCAGCGGTTTCAGCGTCAACTTCGTGAAACACGTTCGCTCCACGTCACCAGACATGATGCTGGTCAACGAAGAGCTGTACGCAGTCCAAGCCTTGAAAGAAAGAAAGCATTTTAAACGTTGTGGCTGATAGATATAAGTCATCAAATCTTTTGTAGAGTGTTAAACGAAAATTGCTTCCATTTTCAGGGAGCACAAGCTGTGAATCCGGAAGATAATCTTCTCCGATTGTCAGTGGATGGTACAGCAATGTGTGCTGCAGCTAGACTTCATAGTTCATGTTCTGAACAGTTATTGTAAACATTACACTTGTAAGCGATGCTTTCAGTCTACACTTTGTTTTTCCTTTCGTCTGTTATTTTTTGTGTTTGTAACTCACCGCGTCACTTGCGCCCATACATTCCTATACAATAAATGATTGTAACAATGTCATGTACCTACTCTTAAAGTTTGTACCATGAATTCAGACCACCCTATATTATAAATATATACATGTAATCGATTTAACTTCAATTTAAAATTTTTAATAATGTAATAATGTTTATTTTCATAATCTGAGATTAAAATTTCCCTTATCTTAAGATCACAGAGACAGAAGCATCAACACATCATGTTTATAATATTATTGATTGTATACTTAACAATTAAGTAAAGAGTCTCATTTTGTAAGATTTACGATTAGAAACATTGATATTGCATCGTGAGAGTAAATAAAAGATACTTCTCCAAGCCTCCGGTGTGTCATGGCGGTCAGAAGACGTTACAGGCCATATCACCGACATGAAGGCTGCTTAAAAGCAGTCCGTCGAGTAAAAACCTTTCGAAAATCGATTTTGAGTTTTTGATATTTCTAAAATTTCCTAATCAAGACCTTTCCAATGATATAACATACAAGCCATTATATGAATTAGAAGTATTTTAAAATGATTTTAAAAAAATAATCAGCCGATTCACCACGCCCATTTTGACAGGTGGAAATGTAAACATTGTCTTTTTAAAACTGGGGAAAAGTTGCAAAGCCTCGATTAATTTTTATTTTTTAATACCCATTAGTGACATTTTTGAAATATTTTTAAGCAGATCTCATAACAAAAAATTTTCAATCAAACAATTTTCAATAAATGCATAATAATCATATTTGCTCGCTCAACTAAAAGTTTGTTATTGAAAAAACTAATTAATATATTTAAAAATGTTCATTTCAGTATGAATATAAGTGTATAATTAATACATATAGTCAAATCTTAAGTCTTTATGTTTAATAGTTTCTGAGATAAAGGTATGAGATGATAATGTTTGTTGTCTTTGCGAGAAGCTTGTTACATACTTAAAAATACATAAATTTCATGTTTAAAAACATAAAAACAGTTTTATTTTGCCTGTTTTAAAAATCATTTGTCCAGTTTAGAGTAATTTTTGAAGTTTAAAACTTAGAAACTGTCTGCAACAACAAAACCTAATGATAACTTTACAAAAACCCAGCGAAAACTTTCAAAATCTCGTATAATCAGGTATTTTTAAATACCATCTCAAATTCATACCAAAACCATATTGATACATTTTAACATTATGTTTATGATGCTTTATGTTCACATTTGATATCTGTAAAGCATGAAAGCTACTAATTCTTCAAAAATTGATACAGAATTGAGAAAATTGATGTAATACTAGAAATTATCTCGTTAAAAAAAACTGAAAATTGCTATTCTGGGCAATTTAAGACTTTTTTGTTTACTATTGTATGCAAAATAAATTGCAAAGATGCTAATGTTTAATAAAAGGGGACAAATACATGTTGTAATTCATTATTTTTCTGATGAAGTCACACTTTATAGTAAAAATTCAATTTTCTCAAAAATGATGTTTTGAAAACTGAATGTATCTTTTTCTCAGAAAATAATGTATGTTAACACCAGAAATTTTTTTCCTCATGTTACTGATATGTAACTATATATATTCATGTGAGTTTTTTTGAGATTTTCTCAAAATATTTGACTGAAATCCACATATCGTGACAAAAAATGTCGATTTTTTTTAAAAATTCATAGTGATATTTTTATGTTACATTTATTTGAGAAAACTAAACAATATATTTTAAATATTTCAATTCATTGCGAATATTAATATTTATTTATTATTCAGACAAGTTTTTAAGCTTGAATATTCAAAGGTATTACAATAAATGGTAACTAATTATAACCCAGATGTATAATGCTTTTTGTCGTTGCGAGAAGCTTGTTACAAGCATAAAAATACACAAATTTCATGTTTAAAAACATAAAAGCAGTTTTATTTTTGACTTTTTTAGAAATCTCTTGTACAGTTTAGGTAAAATTTTGAATTTAGAAACTTTTAGAAATTGTGTTTGCATTGTGAACATACAAATCCATACAAAAACCTTTCGCAAGTGGTACAATCACATATTTCCAAATCATTACTTTTACATATTGATACATGTTTACATTATATTTATGGTGTTATAAGGTCAAATTTGATATTTGTAATGCATCGAAGTTAAAAATTCTTTACAGATTGTTACATAATATGTGAAAATTGATGCAAAATGCTAAAAAAAATCTCATTGAACAAAAACTGAAAAATACTATATATGTATTTTCTGAACATTTTAAGACTTTTTTGTTTCCTATTTTATGCTTAAAAAATTAAGAAGATACTAATGTTTGATAAAATACGGCAAATACATGTAGTAATTCATTATTTTTGTGATGAAGTGCCTTTTTACACTAAAAATGCAATTTTCTCAAAATGATTGTTTTCAAACCGCGTGTACCTTTTTCACAGAATCTATTGAATGAAGGTACTGGCAATTTTTATACTGCACAAAAATAATATGTAACTATATATAATAGAGCTACTTTTTTGGAGATTTTCCCAAAATAT
>BMAV01001891.1:83691-113064 GCA_019973955.1 Trichonephila inaurata madagascariensis
CATCCAAAAGACCCGTTATAGAGCGCGTATGAGCCACCCCAATCTAGGATGATCCTTGATTGGCTTTTGCTGTAAGCCTCAGCAGGCGGATGACAGCTGCTCTTCGCAATGCTCCACTGCTTCTGGTTCCTCTTTTTCGAAATATAGTGCGAATAATAGAACGTCCGGAATTTCAATTACCCTTAAACGTCAGCTGGTGTCGTTTCGACCCCGCTATATAAAATATATAAAATAATTGTTATAACTAAATAATTGCAAGACTACTGCTCAGTGTGGTTTAGTTTTGACTTTTGAATATTATTTCATGTAATTAGCACATATTATAACCCTTTATATCATAAAAAAAACTGTAACAAAACAAATTACTTAATCTTGTAAAATGGAATAAAACAATAATATTTGTAAATATTAGTGTAATAAGCAAAAACGTATTTTTTTGTGAGAATGCGAGTTTTTTCATTATTATTCATCGTTTTTAAGCATGATTTGTAATACCTCATTTGCAATGAATACAATTATATTCAATTTTTCTTGTACATTTTCCGCTCACCATTTTCATGCAAGAGACACAATTTTTTAGTTGCATTTCCATTACACTCTTTAATTTCGCACTTTTTGCATTTTAGTGAATTTGTAATTTCTTTAAATTCAGTATTTACCTGATTTTTTCAATTTCTTGCACTTGGATAATTTGAACGTAACAGCAGGTAAGCAACTGCTGTGTAATGAAACACTTAGACACAACGATTTTAGTATAACTGACTCATTTCCGCTGTAAACCCAATAACACTGCATTTAATGTCGAATAAATGCTTCCAGAAATTTGTGTTTTACTAATGGTATCTACTAAGTGAACTATCTTTTGCTGAATGACAACTATTTATAATGATAAATTACTTTGGTGTCGAAACGACACCAGCGAACATTCTAGGTATATTTAGTTGTAAAATTTCTCCTAATTAACCTAGAACCACAAAACTTATTCTGTGTAGTCACCATGGAAAATGATTAAAAATCATGAAAAAGAGTATATCAAGAATGAAGAAGAAATACTTTGGGAAAAAGTCTAGGTGGTCTTATTGGTTCAAGCCAAACTGCGCCAAACATTACCAGTAACAAAGTAGATTGTGTAAATATAGTCGGACCTCTATTTAAGGTATCCGACTACGTTCAGAACCGTGATTTTGCAAAAGCACATAAATGTATAATTTTCATGATATTTAGTGTCACTTAGATTAGAATACATGTATAAAATTGTTTTAAGGGCATTTTGACAAAAAAAAATTATTTAAATACAATATTTTGGCAAAAAATTAACTTAGAATAATCTTTTTTCAAAATGTTCTCCTTTTGTGAAAAATGCTTCTATTATAATAATATTTTGCCTGTATATAGCTCAGACGTCTTTACAGAGACTCAACTATGAATTTTGAAAAATTCACATTATTTTCAGAGTTACAACCATTTGAAATAATTATCGGCGTTTTTTTCTTAAAATCGCTCCCCACTGTTGCCGTAAAACACGGATAAACCCACTTCTAAGTTATATATTTCAAAAATTCTGGTTGTGCCTCTGTACAGTGGTGTGAACTATATACAAGCAAAATATTATTATAATAGAAGCATTTTTCACAAAAGGAGAAAATTTCGAAAAAAAATTATTCTCAGTTAGTTTTTTGCCAAAATATTGTATTTAAATATTTTTTTTGCCAAAATGTCCTTAAAACAGTTGTATACATGTAGTCTAATCTATGTGACACTAAATATCATGAAAATTATCCATTAATTCTCTTTTGCAAAATCACGCTTCCGAACGTATTCGGATACCTTAACGAATTCGCTAAATCCCGAAATAAAGTTCGTTATATGGAAAATTCGTTAAATAGAGATTCATCTTTTAATGTACTTTAAAATCTACATAAAACAATTTATAAATTCATAAACAATATATGTTGTTTAAAAAACTTCAAAAAATAATTTTATATTCTTATTAATGAATTTTTTAGGGACATTCTCTAATTGTAAGCCTACGAATAATTTTAAATGTACATTATTTGTTAACCAGTAATTTTAAGCGTACATTACCACATGCGTCTTTAAATTTAACTACAGATAAGATCTGTTGGTTTTCTTTGAGTTTTTTGTTTGAAAAATTATGATTATTTCAGTGCTCTAGGTGAGTTAGCCACCTGGTAAAAACAAGTTCAAGGTCATTAATCACCATAAGGCAGAGAATATTTTGAAAAATCTCCTAAAATAGTTTAAAAAATAGGTAGGAAAAAATCAAATTACAAGAAAAAAAAACTCGTTAAATAGAAAATGTACTTCGCTTTTTGGAACATATTTAACGAAGAAAATAGAAAAATGTTCTTGGTTCTAGTAAAATGTTTGCAAAATAGAGAAATTCGTAAAATAAAAGTTCGTTACAAGGAGGTTTGATTGTAATTACATATGTAACTCCTTAATATACCTTTTATTTGTAATATGTAAGTTTAATTTTGCGCTACTGCGTAAAAAATGTAAACTAAGATTTTGTTTAATAAGGACTGAACGTGGGGGGGGGGGGGATTGTTTCCCATATCATTTTGTAGCTCTAAGCCCCTTTCGGGTTCCCTCGGTTCCCTTGGGCGTTCCACCAATAGCTCTCGTGTAGTTTCTAAAAGCAACGTTAATAAGCTATCAAACCAATTCTGAAGAACATTGAGTATCACTACTTTTCACACCATTCGGGAAAAATGTGAAGCTTTTTATAATGCAAATAGATTTCTCAGTGAAGACATTTTAAAATCAGTGAATATTTTTTTCAGACTATGGAGCGATGGTTTAGCTTGTGTCAGGAAGCCCTCCCCGAAGCAGTTCCCGAAAAAAAGGATGATTTGAAGAGCTTGTATAGTATCCCCGAAGACGAAGAGGAATTTGAAGAACCAATCGGCTTCATTCGTGGAGAAAAGATTCATGTAAGAGAAGCATCAGAAAAAAGTATTGAAAGACCAGGAGGAAAAATTCCTGTACATGAAGTAGATGAGTCCAGCATTGAAAAACCAGGCGGAACAGTTCTTGCAAAAGAAGCCATGGAAATGGACATCGAAATACCAGGAGAGGTAGAAACTGATGATAAGATATTCGATGAGATGGCAAATTTAAGTGAAGATTTTGATGAAGAACCAGAAAAAGTTTCTGTAGAGGAAGCCAGAGAAAAAGACATTGAAAGACCAGGAGGAAGAATGCCAGTCAAAGAAGCCAAACTTGATGAAATTGAAAAACTAGGGGAGGAAACCAAAGCTTGCTTGGTTGATATTTTAGATAAAATTGAAGCAGGAAGAGTTCTTATTGTAGAAGCAAAAGAGAAAGAATTTGAAATAATTGAAGGAAATATCCCTGCGAAAGAGGCGAAAGAGGAAGACATTGAAATACCAGGGGAGGTCCCAAAAGAATTAGAAAAACCTGAGTCTGTTGATACATTATTTGATGATATGGAAACACTGGAAGACGATTTTGGATTATCAGGAAGTTATGAAAATGGATCTGACATAAAGCAATATGAAGATATAAAGGACAAGGAGGAGAATAAAAAACTTACACCTGAAGAAGATAAAAAGATGAAGGAGGAGAATAAAATGTTTACGCCTGAAAAGGAGGAAAATATACCAGATCAGATTAAAGCGTCAACATTTGAAAAAGATGAGAAGATGAAGAATGAAGTTAAAGAATTTAATACAGAAATAGATGAAAATAAGGATCAAAGGAAAGAGTTTACGCCTGACGATGAAAAGATGAAGGATGAAAGTAAAAAGTTCATGCCTGAAGAAGATGAAAGGATGGAGAATGAAATTAAAGAGTTTTCTACTGAAATAGATGAAAAGATGAAGGATCAGAGGCAAGAGCTTATGACTGAAAAAGATGAAAACGTGGAGGAGAATAAATATTTTAGTCATGAAAAAGATCCTAGTATGAAATCAAGTCCTAAACACTTGGAGGAGGTAGACCGACATGAAAGTGATTCCCCCAGCAAGTATGATGAAAAAATTACTGAAGACGGCATGAAATTACCGGGAAATGAAGACAGTGATTTTAAAAGCAGCGAGCAAAAATCTCAAAGGGAGCAGATGAAAGAAAGTAAAGATTATGCTACAAATGAGAAAAGCGATCGAAAGATGGAAATGAAAAGAGACAAAGATTATTCTGCAGATAAAGAGGTTATTGAAAGTAAAGAACTACCAAAAACAGCATCGAAGAATGCAAATTTAAAAAGAGATTCTACAGATGGACAATCGAGTGGTACCACTTCTGGAATTCAAAGCAAAACTGTTAAGCATCCACCGAAAGATCATGCGCCTGAACTTGAGGATACATCGAGATCCATCCGAGGTAATATTAGCTCGGAAACCCTTAAAAAAAGTGTGAAACGAGGATCAAAAGGATCCAAAACAAGTATGTTAGATTCCAGTAAAGAAAGCAACAAGCAGTTAGCATCAAACAAAAGAGATGCCGAAGAGGACATGTCTGGTTCAATGGGACCTAAAGACAAACAGAAGAAAAAGGAAACACCTTCCGTGATAGAGAGGAAAAAAAGCGTCTCAAAAGGCAATGTCAGTAAGCATGACGAAGGAGTCATAGAACACCAATTGAAGTCTGTCTTGAAACCAAGCAAGTTGGGAGCATTAGTAGAGAAGAAAGGATTAATACCCAGAAAATCAAGAACTTCATTTGCTGTTGAAGACTCATCTAAAAAACAGGAAGAGGATTTAGAATCTACTTTAAGAAGAGAATCTTCTTCAAATGTAATTAAATCCAGAAGTTCGAAAGAGAGACACCATGGAGTTTCTTTAGTTCGAAAAAATTCCAAATCAGCCGGCATTCAAGCTGAATTAAGAGAAAAAGAGAGCTCCTTGGAATCCATTATAAAAAGTGATACAAAGTAACATTATTAGAAACAAAGACGAGAGAGAGATGCAAAATTATAAGAATAGTTTTTCTGCAAAATATTAAGAAGTGGACACATTTCAAAATTCAACCATTACATTTATTTTAAGTCCTTAAAAACATTTTGTAAAAATGTATTTGACTACATATTAATTTAGTAATTCCTCACTAAAAACAATGCATGTTTTTTTTAAATTTCAAAAATTAAAATACATGCCATTTTTACTTAGCACGTATACTTTTTAAAAACATTAAAATTTTATATTGATATTAATCGCTGGTATTGCAATTTTCTATAAGGTTTAAGTACTTACTTTAATACATATCACACACTTTAACGCAAAATGCAAAGATACAAAGTGATTCTAAATTGTTTTACAAATTAAGATGGTTGATAGTAACCATCCGGACCACCAGTAATTACATAGAAATTTTGAGTCTCTTTCCTCTTTATAAGAGACAGAAAAGAATATCAGAATTCCAACCTGAACTTACAACAGTGTTGGGAAAGTGAATGAGCAGTACCAAAAGTTGCATAATTAAATTTTTTATTTAGTGAAAAACTCGCAGCAACTGCTCAAAATGGCGAATACGCGTGTTGTTCTACAGGTGACACCGGCGGGAATGACTGGCGCTCCCTCTCGAAGATTCTTAGTGTGCTAATTTTACCCACGGCAACAACAATTCTCACCACGAGATCTTCAGCTGAATCCACAAGCGTCCCAGTACACTAAAAGTTTTATGTGCCCCAGAAGGAAAGGTCCAGTGGGTTGAGGTCCGGTGAGTGAGGAGGCCAAGCCACAGGTCCACCACGTCAGATCCATCGTGCGGAATATGTGTCATTCCAAGAAGTTACGGATCCTTCTTGAAAAATGTGATGTGGCTCCGTCGTGCGTAAACCACATGACTCTCTGGATGGGGAGTGGAACAGCCTGCAACAAACTGGGAAGCACTTGTTCCGAGAAGATACGGTATGGTGCGCTGGTCAAAAGGTCGGGCATGATGCAAGAGCCTACCATTTAATCGCCAATTATTCCTCCCCAGACATTCACAGGGATTTTCTGCTGGTGATTACGAAGGGTAGAGCAGTAGAGATTACTGTCAGACGAAACGGGGTGATTGCGCATGTTGAAAAGGCCTTCTGTGCTGAATTTTGTCTCATCACAAAATAATAGCGGTGCAGAAAACCGTGGATCATTATTCTTCATCCCCAACATCCACTTTACAAAGTCTTCCCAGCACTCTTTGCACCTGGTAAGGGTGCATGTGTTCCTCGTGTACATTACGCCACACCACTAGTTGAGAAATACCCATTTCGCATACCACCGTTCGCGTGCTTGTCGAAGGAAATGCTTCAAATTTAGTCAAAACTCACTGCTTTTTTTCTGGCTTTCGTGCATTTTGTAAACGTCCTGCATTGCGATTTGAGATGGCAAACGAACCTGTTTCTCGCAGTTGTTAATCAACACTGGAAAAAGTAGAATGATTTGGAACACGACAAGTTGAAAACCGCTGTTCGGAGAATTTTCGTGCTTCGTACCCATTCTCTTTTCACTGTATGTGTAGTGCATACCTGCTAATACCTCATATGTGTACGTGAGCTATAGCATTTACAAAACGTTTTGGACGATGTTATCAAAATAATACTTAAAGAGATGATGTTGTACCGTTTTTAAAGGACCCCGTTTTCTTTGATTGCCTTTCTCCGGTACCAACTAAGAGCAAAAGGCTGCTTTTTCTCAGAGAAAATTACCATGCTGTAAATTCTTAATATGCTACGTAGGCGGGTACAAAATGGTGTCAGATGCGATGACTTGTATTGCTTCATCTCTCTGGATCCATATCTACTTTCCTCTCTTCTGCCTCTCAGAACTGAATACAACCCAATATTCATTATCAATTATTGATAGGATGGATAGTAAACACTATCACCCCTATTAATTTGTAAAAACAATTTAGAATCACTCTATGTAATGCACTCAGTAATTTGAATTAATTTCATTAATGCCATGAATTAAAAATAATGAAATGTGAATTTTGAATCATTAGGATTGCTTGCTATTTCTAGTTTTGAATTAACGTCACTTTACAGTTACACTAGTCTTCCTAGGAGTTAAATCTCATAATTTCGAACTCTGCTCATGTGATGCGTACGACCATAGGCTTCTAACATACATCAGACTATTGTAGAATGTCGATTCAGCCGTCTACTTCATCATCTTATGGTGGATCAAAATTACTAAAAGTACAGATTTTGAAATTTATTACAGGAAAGAGACCGCATAGAAGTTAAATGCTGATTTTTCTAAATGGCAATGAATTGCAGGAGAAATGGTGCTTTCTTCGGTAATACATTTGGTTATATAATTAACTAACTATTTTTTAAATAAGTACAAAAATTAAAATGTAACAAAATGAGTGATCACATGCCTTTCTGACAGTAATAAGAAAAATTTTGATTTGAGGAATCTAGTATCTATGCAAAGGAAATACTCTTTTCTTATGAAGTAATGGTGCATTGTTTTACGAGCTAGAGTACCAGTTTACTCATACGGAAATTTTTTTAAAAAAATAAAGTTCGTCGGTCTCTTCAGTTAGGATAGGGAGTGAGGGCTGCTGTCACAGCCCAGTTGCCTTTCGGAA
The DNA here is from genome assembly GCA_019973955.1 of Trichonephila inaurata madagascariensis. Lineage (NCBI taxonomy): Eukaryota > Metazoa > Arthropoda > Arachnida > Araneae > Nephilidae > Trichonephila > Trichonephila inaurata. Next base: position 91,258 of record BMAV01001891.1, read on the forward strand.
ACGTTAGAGTCTTTTTAGCTAGCTTGCATAAAATTATTTTAAGGTATCCGACTACGTTCGGAACTGTGATTCTGCAGAATCATATAAATGGATAATATTTATGATATTTAGTGGCACTTAGATTAGAAAATGTACATAAAATTGTTTTAAGAATAGTATTATAATAAAAAATTATTTAAGTACAATATTTTGACAAAAAATGAACATAGAATGACCCATTTTCAAATTATTCTCCTTTTGTGAAAAAGGCTTCGATTATAATAATATTTGGTTTGTATATAGCTCAGACCTCTGTACAGAGGCTCAACTAGAATTTTTGAAATATATAACTGAGAAGTGGGTTTATCCATATTTTACGACAACAGAGGGGTGCAATTTTAAGAAAATAACGCCGATCATTATTTCAATTGGCTGCAACTCTGAAAATAATGTGAATTTTTCAAAAATTATAGTTGAGCCTCTGTTAAGAGGTCTGAGCTATATACAGGCAAAATATTATTATAATAGAAGCATTTTTCCAAAAAGAACATTTTGAAAAAAGATTATTCTAAGTTAATTTTTTGCCAAAATATTGTATTAAAATAATTTTTTTTGTCAAAATGTCCTTAAAACAATTTTTTACATGTAGTCTAATCTAAGTGACACTAAATATCATGAAAATTATCCATTCATGCGCTCTTTCAAAATCCCGGTCCCGAACGTAGTCAGATACCTTAAGTTATTCACCACAAATTTTAAGACAACATTCATATTTACAGGAAATCCTGATGTTTTCAGTCTTTGAAAAATTGAAAAAACAGAAAATAATTAATCATAACTTTAATATCTTCCTACTTAAATAATTTATAAATGTTTATTGCTTCTTACTTTGTAATGAACGGGCCACCCCATTCATTGGTTTTCGCGAGTTAGAATAAAGATCAGCCGCAGTCAGAACAAACTAGTTTATTATTCCTTTGCTAAATTTCAACAACCTAGGGTTGGAATTGCACACTTCTATAAAGTATAGGAGCAACTGCACGGTGTATTCAATCAACTTACGCTTCGAACTCTTTGATTACTTGCGGTTTGAATGACCGTAATTGTTTTCTCGGCTATTCGACCTCTGTTCGGTATTATTCAATTATAACTTATTAACTAAATAGTCAATTAACAATCTTAAATATTAAGCAATCACCCGTCGAGCCGCCCTTGATTAGCTTTCAACTACTTTCCGTTAATCACTAACTTCTATCATCTAACTCCTAACATCTCTCTCGAACCTAAAAATGCTTAAGTATAAGCCTTTATTTAAATAAACCATGTCTTCTTTGGGAGAAAGTTTTCAATTGAACAACATTTAAAAGAAGTAAATTTCCCAGAAGGATTAGTGAGAGGTTCACGGATAGACCCGTTACAATTTTTTACTTGAAACTTGAATAAACAGGTACCTAAGTAACTTTTAATTTCAGGTATTATGCACAGGACACAGCACCAAATCAGTATATTATTGTAACTTAGAATTATTATTGCACAAAAATAAATGGTTACAGAGATAGTGCCACTACGTTTGTATAGATGCTCGTCAGTGCCGCTCTATGATAGAGCGTCTGCGTATTCGGTGGTAGGGTGGAAGAACAAAAGTGAATTGCGCTTGTTCTCGAAAATAAAAATAAATTTTATGTTGTATTTTAGCTATTTTATTTTTGATTTGTATTTTTTTTTACTGGTTTATATATATTATTTTATTACTATTTTGATTGCAATCACCTTTTTCTGTATGTTATCTTTTACGGGGAACGGTATCAGGGGGCCCTGGGCTGCTGCCCATTTAGCCCATACGTAGATCCGGCCTTGCGCTTGATAATGAATCAACCCCATGGCATGAGAGCTATTGCGAAAATGATATTGTGGGTTCATTGAGGCCTAACGATACACTTGGTGATTTTCGAAAAGAGGCCAAAAATTTAACAGTAACCCATTTAGTTTGTAGATTATAGTCTTAAATGCCTGCAATGAAATTGAGCATTACATGTCCGGTCTTAAGGGCTCCTTTTATCTGTCAGTATCCGATGAGAAGTGCCAGAGGCGAGAGCTATTTGACATTTTACCTTCGCTTTAATGTTATTATACATGTCCTTTGAGTTGAGTTGTATAATGGAAAATGAAACTTCATAAGAATACTTATGATTGATACCGATAAGAAAAAGGTATTTAGCAATTTATTTCACACATTTACCATTTAAACCGCATATTATTATGATTACCTATGAACTTACCATTTTACCCTTTAAACTTATAGGAAATCTTCATTGTCCTTTGAGAAATTTCTCCCGGAATATATCTATTTATATTGATGGAGAAATATGAAGAATAATTTTTTAGCATGGTTCAGATAAAATTTGAATTAAAATCAAATTTCAGATTAAAAAAAAAAAAATTTCTTTTTTTTTAACAGAGTCACCTGTGTGCCAGTTTTAAAGTAATCATCTCAAGTCATATTGAACTACTTTGATTATCCTCTCAGCCGGTATGTGTAAGTTCTTTGTTTACATCATTTTAAATCCAAACATGTTTGTCTGCAATGGACCTTTCATTTTGATTCAACTTATGTGTTTCGCAATATAATACTGCCAATAAAAAATTGGCCATGGATTCCAAAGTGTGAGTAATTTGTTTTTATAGATTTTTATGTGTTTGACGTTTTTTAGTTTCATGAAATAACCATAAATTAAACTCGGTTTTGTTTTGGACTAAAGCATTTTCCAATTTAATTTATCTTTTTCATATGCAAAGGAATTTATTCCCCCCGTATCAGATTATATGAAGGAACTAAATAGGGATAATGAAATGTCTGTATGAAATATTTTAGTTTATTTTGGAATTCAAAAAATATATGAGAAATGTTCTGTTTTCAGAAGTTGAGTGACTTGTTTACAGATAGCATATTCGTTTTTTAAATGCAATTCAGATATAATTGGTTATCTTAAAAGCCATGATAGTATTTTGAAATGTTGTTCTCAGTATTCAATATATTATAAATATCTTAGTTTTTCATATATTTTTGTTTAAAATTATTCAGTGTATAATTTAATGCTAGTTGTTTTCCTTTTACAAAAATGATCCCTTACCACTGCATAAAAATTGTATGCTGATTCTATTACAATTTGTGTCAGCTATTGTTAGTCCTAAACAAACAATTCACTCAGATTTAAACCATAATTTTTTGGGGCAATGTTAGTTAAATTTCTTATATTTCGGTTTAACATACATGGTAAATAATTTTTTTTGCTGAACTGTTAATTTTTTAAATTATGAATAATTGCTCTGTATTTGCTCTGGTTGTAAGCATGATTATATGTAAAAGTACTAGTAAATTACATTAGTAACTAAACAGTTATGTTAAAGAAATGTGCAACCATAAAACTGTGTAAAATTAATTAAATAATAAATTAGTCTTTTCATTTCATAAGTAACTTTAGTACTTACATATTATCACAACCATATTGATGATGTTTTTTGAAACGAAGCACATGGTTTCCATTTCAGTGTGTACAAAACATGTGAAATCAGGGTTTCAACTTGGTGAGTTATCATGAACATTAGCATTATTGCTATAGTATATAAGTACAATAATTTTTCCTCAAAGAGGAATTTGAAATATTTGTGCAAATGATTAAATTATTTTATATTCCATTGTCTCTTTGTTACAAATATAATTAAAAAATAATTCTATTTTAAAAAATAACATTCGGCTTAAGGAATTGGTTTTTAAGGAATAATTTTCCATTATAAGAATTCTTCATGTTGTGGAGGATTTTTCATTAAAAGAGCTATTTTCACCCGAGAATTATTCATTATAACAAAGGGTTCAAAGTATAATCATAAACATTTTTAATGAAATAAGAAATTTTTATTTTTGTTACCAATACTGTTTTTCTCATGCTAAAAATGTTTTGAAAAGTGTTGCATTCTTTAAGGCAATCCTAAATGTAAGGTTAATTTATTATTATTATTTTTTTTTTTGGTAGTTTGGCTGTCTTTTATTATTGTATAAAATGTAAAGTATCTTTAAAGGAATTTTCTAGCATAAGTGAGTTAAAGTGTAGAATAAGAGGCCCTTTGGATTTGGCGATATTTTATCTAGCTGCCAGAATGAATTTGGCTCTTCATTGCTTCATTTCTCTCGTAACACCTTTCACTACATATATATAGTTTGACGACTGATTCTGGTTGCAAAAAAAATGGCTTCTTCAAGGGCTACACTTATACCCCTATTCTACACTTACAAGGGAAGGGCACGATTAAGGAAATTCATTTGGGGATGAGACTTTGTGTAGTAGTAGTACCTACTCCTATAGGGTGTTCAACCCTCAATGTAATGGCACCGAAGGGCCAATCAATTTGGAGAAAATAGTCTTCGAAATTCATACTTAGCTTATATACAAATTAATTTTTCTCCCTGACAAGCATCGCCGTGGCACAATCGGCAGGGCATCGGAGTTCCACGTTGCAGGTCAGGGTTCGAGTCACGCGATCGGCCAACTTGCTGTTTTTATTTCTTTTTCTCCAATTTATTTTATTACTTATTTTTAGAATTAAATAAATTTATTTTTTAAAAAAGACTTATTGATTATTAAATGATATTATATACGTATACCTAAATGGCCATAAAGTTTTACTTCAGTTTTTAACAAACCGGTTTTGATTAAGAGAAAAACAGCTATTTTTAAAGAGCAGATGTTATTCATTTAAGAAAAAAGATTTCTTTTAAAAACAAAGAATGCTCCAATAAAATGAGAAATCAGTAGGGTAACAGATTTTAGTTACTACGCTATTGCTTAACATTTTTTGTCAGTTTTACCCCTGTTTTTACAATATAAGGATAACTATAAGTTGCCTCTGCTTATACTATTAAAGTTATTCCTCTAAAAAATGTACTCCAATTGTTCAAACTTGTGACATTTAAGTTATGGGCAAGTAAAAAATTTTACTAAGCATTTGCAAAATTCGGCATGTTTAATCGAACAGAATCAAGAAATAAATTCATGAGAAGACTTTATTAAAATCCAATCATCAATTGTCATCACAATTTTTGAAAAAATGATTCAATATGCTTGGTACACAGCAAAACTTTCTGAAGACAGAGAAATTTCCTTAAATGTAAATGATGTCTGTTTTTCAAACGAACTTCTTAAAAAACATTGTTCTTGCAGTAATTCTTTTATTAACTGTGCTAGATGTCAAAAAATTGTTTTGAATGTTTTTATGATAATTATCATTCAAGTTTTTGTATGTAATACAAAAATTATACAAGACAAAGTTAACTTTTTACTTATATTTATTTAACTTTATTTGTTATTATTTAATTTATTTTTATTTTTTATTTATAAGTATTATTATATAACTATTAGTTGTTTTGTATTTTGAAAAACGGGAAATAGTTACTATAATTACATAGAATATCATTTAATGATCAGTGAGTTTTTTTAAAAAAAATAAATTTATTTAATTTTAAAAATAAATAATAAAATAAATTGGAGAAAAAGAATTAGCAGCAAGTTGGCCGATTGCATAACTCAAACCCTGACCTGCAATGACCCTGACTCTGATGCCCTGCCGATTATGCCACATCCATGCTTGTCAGGGAGAAAAATAATTTGTATATCAGCTAAGTATGAATTTTGAAGGCTATTTTCTCCAAATTCACTGGCCATTTGGTGCAGTTACACTGAGGGTTGAACACCCTATAGGAGTACTACTATTACACAAAGCCTAGGCCAATGATAGGCATACTTCTAGCCCTTTGCCACAATGAATTTCGTGGGCCTCATTCTGACTGTCAGACAGGTGGCATTAGCCACAACAGCAACACTATTACTCAAAGTCTCATCCCCAAATGAATTTCCTTAGTCGTGCCCTTCCCTTGTTAGACCCAGAAGGGTAAAAAAATTTAAGTTAAAACTATGAATATTTATTTTTTTAAACTATCTATAATTTTTTAAAATTATCTTTTACTGTACAAATATGAAAATGTTCTGTATAAAAAACATGAAACTTTTTTTCTGCCGTAATATATATGAAATTATTTTGGTTTTCAGATTTTGTTGGTAATAAAACTATTATGTACTTTGTGAAGCAAAATAAATAAGCTAAATATGCTGTGTTGTTTTAGAATCTTAAAGTATTTTATTATTTAAAGTAGCATTTCATTAACAATTATAATTTTTAAATAAAATGAAAGAATCTTTACTGTGAAAAAAGGGTTTTAGCTAAATGGACCCTTTCTAATAGTTTCTGGACCTTGAACTTAACTTTTTATTTAAATTGTACTATTCACTTCCTATTAAATGAAATTATTGTTTTGATCTTTGACATCCATAGTGACATACACTGACTTCATTTGTGTGTGGGAGGGATTATATTTTAAAATCAATATAAACAAAAGCACTGAGTCACAATTTTTATGCTAAAAATTAAAAGCTTGTGGTTCTATAGCAGTGATCTTCAAATTGTGGAACATGAAGGTTCCACAAGCTAAATGAAAATCCAAAAATCTAAATGGAAATTATATTTGTGTAGGCAAAATGAATTCACGTTTTCTATGAAGTTTCCATATAAAGCTCATACCACTCATTAAAATTGAAAGTTTTATTTACACATAATGTAACTTTATTTTGTATATACTTCTTAAACTTTATTGTAATACAATAAAAGAATATTAAATCCTTTTTTCATTGTATGTACCACCTACTAGATAGTGAATATTTTATTGTCTACTATTCTGAGCTCCATGGAGTAATTTTACATTTATTAATGCAATGTTTTGTGCAACCCTTTTTACATTTGTGGCAGAAACACCTATATTGAAGGAAAGGGAACAACTTGTCGACATATCAACAGATTCGATATTAAAATCTAAATTTTAGGTTGCAAATTCTTGTACAGAAAACACAGGATTTTTCACACAGATATAAACATTTTAATACCATTAAGAACAATGAATTAAAGAGAAAAACATTTCTGAATGTGAAAAAATAAAATATAAAAACAAATCAAATGCAAAGTAAAATACTACATATAATTCCAATAGGCCTAGAATTCAACAGTTGTAAAAAAAGGCAAGCCCATATCCTAGCTACTAAATGTAATGCATGGGTAGGTGGTACTTGGATCACAAATTAATGTTGTTAATGTGTGAATAAATTATGTTAATATTTTTTATTGAAAATTTTTAACAAAAAATACAGTAACTTTTTAATTGTCTTTCCATAAAGTTCCTATAACATGTTGAACTTCTTTAAAGATTGTTTAAAGAAATATTCTACTAAGAGGAAGAAGAATGGGGTTCCTTGAAAATACCTTATAGTTCAAAGGGCTCAGTGAGTAAAAAATTTTTGGTCTAAAGGGATTGAGCTGGAGGGGGTGGGGAGCAAACTACAAAACCCAGCCTTGTGTGTGTTACTGTTAAGACATAGAAATATATTATAAATATACATAATAAATGTTATGGGAAAATTGCTGTTGTTAAAAATTAAATTTAATTGAAAGTATATTGTATAATTTCTTTTTATTTTGTCGTCCATCCAGTATAGTGGTTAGCGATGCTGACTGCTGTGCTGTAGGGCCTGGGTTTGAATCCCAGAGAAGACATGGAGGTTTGTAAACATGTAATGCCTTCGCGGCATGGGGGATACTCTAAATAGCCGTCAAGTCGCAAGTCCTCTTGTGAGAGAGATGGGAGGCCCCTGATCCTCCCCAGGGTGTTCTCCCTCAAAATTGGGGTGGAACCAAGCTAAATCATGCTGCCACCTGTATGGTGCTCAAGACATCGGTGAACGACAGGCGTATATCTAGCCTCTTACCATGATGAATTTCACGGGCCTGAATCTGATGCAGTCTGAAACACTTTTTATTTTGTCAATGATAGGAATTGTTGTACTGTAGAAGTAATAATTTAGTATTTATTATTGTAAAATGATGCTCAAATCATAATGTTTTTTTTTTCTTTTTAGGAATCCTGATAAAAATACCTCACACATGAAAGAGAAAATGCGGCTTCGTTTTCAGCGTAGATGTGATTATAAATGGTTAAAAATGGATTTACAAGTAATTCTATTTTATGATTATGCTAGATTAGCCATTCAGAAACCTCAAAGAATTTAATTACTGTTTAAATTGCTTATGGTGATAAATTCTATCCAATGTTTGAAAACTATAGACTTAATTTATTTATATTTGTCAAATAGTTTAAATATTCTACTCATAAAAATATGTACAGAAACTGATTGCTACCTTTTTCAATAATACATGTTTTTTACCTCTTTCTGATATGTCATTATTATAGTTTTAAAAACTGTTTGGAGTCAATTACAAAATAAGTGATATTACTTTTTAATTCTTTTAAATTATGTGTTTTAAAATTGCTTATTTAATATTTTTTAGGCTATTTTTTCACCTCATGGCCTATCTGATTTTTGGAATGAACTCGTAAAAGAAAAAGAAATAATGCTTCCTAAAACAGGTGAGAAAATGAGCTCTCAAATTTGGAATATATATATATGGCATGATTTGTGAGTCAGAAACAGACTTAGTTTTTAAAAAGGAACTTTATTTGATCAAAGTTAGACATCATCTGACACTAAGAGGCAGAGAGGAAAACGAACGCCACCGAAAATCTTAAGTGGGGTTAACACTTAAGACGCCGCCGATTGCTGCGGATTTCATGAGAGCACTTGAAAGTTAATGCTGACATATATGGCTATTAAATATAACGATCTGGAATTAGACATGTTTATTCGTTAGGCCATATGTTCAGAAGAAATAAATGGGTGATTAGTTTGATACTTGAAGAGGTAATGATAAATAAAAGTGCTAGATAGGGAATTTAATTTTTTAATCTCTAATTTAATTATCCTTACACACACACACACACACACATATATATATATATATAATAAATGTAATCATTCATAATTTTTGGAAATCATTTCATTGTAAGAAACAGTTTATTCATAAAATATTCAAATAAAAATTGAATGCTCAGGTTATTAAATTGCAGATTCAGATTTATGATTGCATTACAAATTTAAATTTCAAAAAATTATGCAAAAAAGATACAATTTGTGAAGTCAAAAGATGAATATACTCCACATTATTCTAAAATTATATAATATCAAGAACTTCATTTAGTTGGAAACATTATGTAAAATATCAATGAAAAAAAAACTACGTGTGCTTTTGGCTGCTCATATTTACATTTACATTTGTATATTTGTTGCATCCAATGTGGTGCATTACAGATCTATACTGATGGCAGCATGGGTGTAGGTGCTGTCTCAGGCAGTGAAATTTTCATCAAAAAGGGGAATGGTAGGATCTGTAAGAGAAATCCTGACTACTGCTCAGTTTTTTGGGCAGAACTTTTAGCTATTAAGGAGGCTTTGAAATTTTACTTTAATGAGAGTGTCAATGCAGATATTTTGATATTCAGTGATTACCGCAGCTCTATTCAGCATCTATTTGAACGGTGGAGGCATGGTGACAGATCAACAATGAGTATTGTCCAGCTATTAAATAGCTTGAGTGTCAATGCTAAGATCTTTTTTCAGTGAGTACCATCGCACGTGAATGTTTGCGGGAATGAGATTGCAGATGGTTTGACCTGTGAGGGCAGCCATAAAGATTCTATGCAATGGTGGCTGCCTTACTTTTTCAGAAATTGCTACATGAGTCAGCAAAATGTCAGTTCCTCTTGGAAGAAGGCCCATGTACATGAGTGGTATGAAGAGAACCATCCTGGTGCTGCTTTGCTTGGGACAGGCTGTAGGTGAGATGAAACTACTCTTGCTAGGTTTCACAGTGGACATACTTGAGCTCAATGGCATGTGGCGGGTCTTAAAGTTTACCCTTCTTGTCCAAATTGCAATGTGACCTAAGTCACTAATGCACCACATCTTGGCTTGTATAGGTTACTATAAGAGCAAGCTGCTCTCAAGTCCTGCTATAGTTCTTTCAAGTTTAAAAACGCATGGGTTCATGGACTTAATCTAGATGTTTATATCGTTCAAGTGGAATAAGAAACAACAGCAACATATATTTGTAGCATTTATATATTTAACAGTAGTACTAATTTTATTCAAGTTTCATTTGTTAACTAAAATGAAATTAAAAATACATGCATTGTCGCATGAAAGTATAAAACTAAATTATACATGCTAGAAATAATGCTTATTATTCAACACTACTTGTTCGTAAATTCATTAAGTTCATCATTATGATTAAAACCAATGAAAATTTTCCTCTGATTATAAGTTTTTAAATGGATGAACTGATTTCTATAATGTTTGACAATATTAATTTTTTGTTATCAAAATTTTAATTTTTTTTTTTAAGACAATTCCAGAATTTCGGTAGCTTTTTAATGCTATTTTATATTATTTATTCCCAGTATTGTGATTATACACATCTAAATAATAAATCTAATTTTTATTGATTTGTATGAGGTGTGATCAAATGAAAGTGATTCAAAGCATTGAATGTGAACAGTTTTGAATGTATTTCTTAGAAATAAACCTGATGGTGAAGGTGTATGTACCACGCATGTGTGTGCGCAAGAAGATTTCTGATAACTGCATTTGTAAGGATGGGGTATTCATTTTTTAAAAAAATGGCTGGTGTGAATGCAACTGCATCCATAATGGATCAACGAACCCTAATAGTTTTTAACTCTGAAAGGGTGTAAGCCGGTTAATATTCATTGCAGAATGCTGGTTGTGTGCGATGACACATGTGTCGAAGCCTGGGATGATGAGGTGGGTGAGAATGTTTAGCTGCAGTCTACAGGAGGCAAAGGATTTGCCTCAGCCCAGTCAGGAGCACAAAATTGTGACAGAGAAGCTGATTGCAGACATTGACATTGCACTCAAAGGAAATCTATTCCAAAACATTCAGGATGTTAGAAATGAGTTCAATGTTTTTGTTGGTATTGTTCACAATATTGTCACCTACATTCTGAAGTATCGAAAAGTTTGTTGCCAATGGGTTCTCCACATGCTGTCTGTGTACCACAAGAAACAGTGAATGGGCCTGAGTTCACAGCATTTGTTGTGCTACAAGGATGACATTGATGACTTTTTGCAGCACATAGTGGGAGGGAATGAAGCCTGGTGTCACCACTTTGAACCGGATGGAAATCCATCAGCATGCAATGAAAACATCCTGACTCACCTAAGCCCAAAAAATTCAAAGCGCTACAGTCAGTCGGAAAGGTGATATTGACAGCATTATTCGACATGCATGGTTCCTAATTACTGGATTATAAGGAACCGTACATCTCCATCGATGTTCAATGGTACACTCCAAACATTTGATAAGCTGCATAAGGCTATAAAAAACAAAGGTCCAGGTATTCTGTCATCAGGTGTTATCATTCTGCAAGGCATCATGTCAACTGATTGATTGAATATTAACGTCGCTCTGTTCAGCGACACGAGGGTTTTACATCATGTCGACAAGGTGTGTGTTGAGGCACTAGCCTGTTAAAAGGGAGAAGTCCTGGAACATCCAGCTTACTGCCCAGATGTCGCCTTGCAGCTATCGCATCTTTGGACCACTTAAGAAAAGCATGATGGGTCAACCATTTCACTCCAATGGTGATGTAAAGGCTGCAGTTTTGAACTGGTTCCATGATCGTCCGACACCATTTTTCACGAAAGAAAATTGTAACCTTCCTAAGCAATGGGACACTTGCCTAAATGCTGTTAATTTCTTTTAAAAAACTTTGTATGCATTTCACTCATTAATTATTGTTTTTTCTATCCATGTATCTGTCTCATTTCTGCCCCCTATGCATCTCTTTTATGATCAACCCGAATCACTTTCATTTGAACACCCCTAATAGTATTGCAGCTTCTCTCCTATTGTGAGTAAAATGTTTCAAAAGTGGACTACTGACTAACCCAGCTTAGAATTAATTTTTAGGTGGATGCAAAATCTTGGATTTGTTTTTTTAAAGATACTTGACATAATATTGAAAAGAAATTGAAGAGATTAAAAGAAAGATTATCCTTGTGATAAATGATCAAATGAACATTTTTTTAGGAAGTAGAAGTCCAGGAGAATTGATTGTTCACAAACCTTTGATCATGTATTTTGAAATAGAAGTAGAGTAAGGGATTTTCATGATAATTATTGAGGCATTATGATCATGATTGAGAGTCTGTAAGCAACAATATTAATAAACCAGAGAAAAATGTTATACAATTTCTTCCTTTTGCTCGAGAGTTGTAACTAGTATAGTTAAGATATAAAAAGCAGCTACTAAACAAATGAAGATTCTTTTCTGTCTCATTTGTGAAGAGTGCATATATGTGGAGCCATTGATAAGCAGTTCAAAACTGCCACAAAATAGTGATATCAACATCTTCCATTTATATAGTAATGTTGAAAATAAAATTTTGAATGCTAACACACAAGAGTTGATAACTTATTAATACCTTATTAATTTGTTTTCACTTTATTAGTTTTTACTATGATGAAAATGTTCTATTTATTTGATACAGAATTTAACAGAAATTAAAAGAAAAAAGAATCTTTTAGAAAGAGATGATTCATGTAATAATTTAATTTAAAAGAAAGTTTCTTTGACATTATCTTATTGTTTTCCGTGTTTTTTCTTAGAATAATTATAAACAGTAAAATTTTTTTAATCATGATTTAAATCATTTTATTAGCCTCTCCTCGTGTCAGCATGTCTGATGTTTGTAATTACCCAGGAGATTGTGGATGTTGGCTATGTGTAAGCAGTGATAAAACAGCAAATACTACAAAAGAAATGACTTCTCAGGAAGCTGAGTCCAAGATCATGCTTTCCAAAGATTTTATTAAATCTTGGACATGGGATTCTGAAATAAGTAAGAAAAATTTCATTGATTTGTAAAGATTTTATTTACAAAATGCAATATTAAAATTCTTATTTGTCTTTGATTCATCCTATCTTAAACTTAATCTACAATTCAGCTGAAGTAAAAAAATTTGTATTCTTATTGTAATGTATTTATCTCTAGACTTTTGTTTTTTTAATATATTTTTTTAATATATTTTATTCAATTGTGCATTGAATATGCTATTGAATGCAGATTGTTATTGTTTTGTCTGAGTGATATGTATAATTATCACAATTAAGTTATTATTATAATTATCTCTACTACTAACCTTAACATAATTATCTTTTTTCAACTCAAAGGATGCCAATGCCATCTGGTGTGCTTTAATCAAAATAGGGTAGTATTACCATTACTGTTTGTAAACTCCTGGGATTATAAATTGAACATTTGTTGTTGTTGTCGTGTATGACAAAGTGCAGAGGTGTACTTGTCATACATTGAACATTTAAATATCTGAAAAAAATTTATTAATTTATTTAAATTTTTTTTTTAAATTTAAAGCATTTTTTTATAAACTTTTCATTTTAATATTAGAAATTTTAGTAACAGGTAGTTAAGAAATAAAAGTGATTAACATTTTTTATAAATTTCTTATTAAGTTATTATACATATATGCATCAACGGCATTAAGACTATTTGAGTTATTGTGAAAAAAAATTGAATTTTAGCAAAGGTGGTATTTTTTTCTCTGATATATATATATTCAGCAAAAGTCTGCCATTTTTTTAGTCGCCCAGTTAGTATGGTGGCTATGACCCCGGCTTGTAACTGAGTGGGTTTGGGTTTGAATCCCGAGTAAGACATGGTTGTATCTTCGGGAAAGAAGTCGGTCTTTCGTCTGTAATGGATTCCCGTCTCCAAAGGAAAGCAGCGCACCCCTTCTTGTTATATGCCTGGATCATCATCTGTAATAAATGTGTATATTTTCTGTTGTATTGTATGCTTTCTGTTCTTCACTTGTATTTCATATGTTCCCCAGGATAAAAAACACATGTCAACAACAACAACAATTCTACCATTTCTATTGCATTGCTATTTATGCTGATAATTATTAATTTTGTGTGTTAAAAAATAAAAGAAGGTTGACAAACAAGAAATATGTATATTCAATGTATTACAATGAGCACAATAGAGCTTACAAGAATTTTTAGAAAATATAATGTAATTTCTTGCTTATTAAAATCTGTGTTTTTTAAGATCCTTTTTTTTTTAAAAGAAAAACTTAGTCTTTTATATTTTGATTTGATTTTAATGATTGAATCAAGTATTTAAATCTAAAGATTGGTGATTGTGGCAGTATTTGTTGTTAAGGCTATGTTATTAGTTCAGAAAGCTTAAATTCTTTAAGATAAAGTTTATTGATATATTAAAGAGAAATTATTTTTTACAAGTAGGAGTTCTTCCTTAAAAATTTACTTATAGCAAATATGTAGTCATAATAAATTTAAGAAAGAGTAGAATTGCATTATGTTTAATATAGTTCTTAAACAAGAAAATGAGAGAAGTGGGTAATTTTAGTTATAATTTTAGTTAACTTGTTATAATTTTTTTTTAATAATTTTTTATTATTTTCCAATCATGATATTCAAGATTTTTGGAAAAGTTTATCTGTTGTCAATTTTGCAGAACATAGAATAGTTAGAGTTTCATTGTGTTTTTGAAGGGTTTATTTTTTTTTTTTTTTTTTTCGTTACCTCAGATATAGAGCAGTTAAAAGAATGTCTGGATTTTATTAAAAATGAAAAAAGTCTACTGGGCAATGAAGCATCTGGTTCTACTATCTCTACTACTCGATTAAAGCAACGCTTAATTGTCATACACAGATATTTTTCAGCGTGGCCTCAACGCAAACAGACTCCAACTTTTCAAGTGCCACTCAATAAAGGACAGAGTATCAATTCTGAGGATTCAAAATGGTAATAAATGTTTTTCATACTGTGTTGTTTGAGAATGATACATATTAAATGTGTCCCTAGGGAATTACTGACTACACATTTTTATTTATCTGCTAAAAAGTAAATTTTAATTTCTTCCTATGTAAAGTTATATATGTGATTGAGGTTTCTGTAATAAAAAATATATATATCTGTAACACTTGCATAAATTTAATCTAATTATTAAAAAATATATTCGAATTGACTTGCAAATATTAGCCTATGGTATATTATTCATTGTATCATTTGTTACGTACGAAGTGATAGAATTATGGATTAGCTGTTATTATTTTATTTTGATTCATTCGCTTTATCTGTGAACTTTCAATAGGAAAAGCCTGATGTATAGCTTTAAACAACTGAAGATGGTAACTAAAAAATAAATTAATGAGTACCCTTGGATTGTATTCACCCTAGTTTCAATATTCAAATATATATGTGATAATGGCACTGCACATGTTCAGTATGCCAAAGTACATGTCTTTATGTTTTGCTCCACATGCACAAATGGATTTACACATTTTTAACCATATTCTTTTATCAGTATTTACTTCATTTTTTTTTATCATAATGAATTGTAAAGTTCTTTTGGGTTTACCTATATTGTGGGGGACGGGAAGTGAAACATTAAATTTCTTAAAAAATTTAGCATTTTACCTAACAATAGGATATGTGAAAATTTGGTTCTTATGGTATTACATTTCACAAATGATTCAATTTTGTGGAAGTGGTATGTAAAAACTGTAATTAAAGTTTTAGAATGATAATTGAAATCTGGTTTGAAAGGGACTTTTTTTGCTTTATTATAAAATGGTTTATTTTATCTATTGCTAGGCAAAATAATGTTAGTGAGTAAAATTCTGCAAAGATTTGGAATAATTATGTATTACAATTATAATAATCTTCAAGAAGTGTCTCGTAAAGACCAGCAGTAAAAGTATTAATGCTCTACTGTATAGACATTTCTTGAAATTATTTTTTTTTTAATCAAATGTTCTTTATTATTATTTAATAAAAGTACAAAATACCTGTTATCCTTAAGATTTGCCATAAATATTTTTCGCAAAATCACAAACAATTTTATAGTTTTATGGGAGATGCTAATTAATGTTAATTTTTTGATAAAAAAATTTATATTCTTTCAATAAAGATGGAAAGAATGATTTTTTTTTTGAACTATTTATTTGATAATTTATTTAAGCATAGTAATTCAGGTCTTTCTTTTTGCTGTATTAACTTATATTTGACCCATCATTCTGAAGCAGATAATTATTAATCATCCATTATTAGATTTAATTTTATCAATTAAAAGTAATAGTCATACTCATATTCTACTTAAAAATTCTTTTTTTTAATATAGGATACAGTTTTTCGTCTGGTATCTAATATGATAACAGAATTAAATTATAGGAGAGAGTACATGATCAAATAATGATTTAATATTTACTGATAATAGTACATTTGAATTTAAATCTACTTTCAGTAGTATATATTCTCATATTTTTTCAGGTTTTAATTATTTTAGGTAATTATCTTAAATTATTTTTTTCATTAAAAAAAAATCTTATTTCAGTGTTCAAGAAGAAAAACCCTTAGCAACTCTAGCAAGAGTGGGCTGTAGTATAGCAATGAGCTTTGCTTTTGCTTCACTTCGAAGAGCATGGAGATCTGGTGAAGATGCTGATTTGTGCAGTGAATTGTTACTTGAAACCCTCAAAGCTCTCAGGGCTCTTCCAGAAGCTTCTTTGTTTGATACTGGATCTATTTCTTCTGTTTGGTTGGATACTGTGGAACGTGCATCTGTGTTTTTACGATCTGTAGTTCTAGAGTTAGTAAACATGAAAAACTTTTTAAGTTTTTTGATTATGTATGTTTTTTTTTCTAGTATGCTGCTTAGTGCAGTTATTGTTATTGTTTATTTATTTGTTATTGAATACCACAAAATATCGGTGGCCACAGTAACCTAGAGGTCAAAGTCACAGATTCACGGCTGGCGTGTCATGAGTTTGAGCCTTGTGTCGCTGAAGACCCACCATGTATAGGGGCCAGTGGATGTTAAATCTGTTGAGGCTTAAATGTTTTTCTAGTGATGGGGTGTGGAACTTAGCAGAGGGGGTGCCAACTGCTCAAGTATCATCCTCATCACTTGCCCATGGTCCAAAATTACAAGGTCCATTGCCAATGCCCCTCGTTCAGCTTTATAGTGCAATGCTAATATAACTCTCACTCTCTGACAGTCATTAATGGATTTATGACAAAGGGTAAAAACTTGCATTCTGTGATGGGCCATTACATAAAGGTAATTGAGTAAAAGGTAGATCAAAGAGGAGCGAAACTATCAGCAGCATCAGAGAGGAAAAAATGAGTAAAAAGAAATTATTGAACTTTGAGCCTGTGTATTAGTCAGATGATGGCCAATTATGCTGTCTGAAATTTGAATTCAAGGAATATAATTTTATGATATGTGAGATAAATATTTAAATTCTCACTTTATGTTTGTGAAGTAAAATGAACTTATGCTATCCAGTCTTTAAAAGTCATGAATTCTTATTTATTTGACATTGGGGTAATGCAACATTGCACAAAGTGCAGTAAATAACAAATTTAAAATCAGTAAATGTATTCTACATACAGATATTCAGTCTTATTACAATCAAAACAAGATCTCCTTTCACAAGCATTCTGCATTCAGTAGGCCAAGTAGTAACAAGAAAAAATAACCTAGATGCATAACGTGTTAATTGTTTTGTTATTTTAATTTGTGAGTTTTTTTATGAATTTAATTAAAGGATTTCTAATTAGGGGAATGGATCAATTGAAGTAGGTATGATATTATAGAAATTCATAATTGTCTCAACAACATTATCATCTATTTTGGACTCAATAAGTAAGGAATCTGTTTAAAATTTTTTTTTAGGAATAACCATTTAGAAGTTCCTTTGCTTTTAGAGATGTTAAGTAAAGAAATGTTTAATCTAATATTTTTGAAAAGCTGTGTATTGATTCTATTTTCGATAATTTAATATGTTTATGTATAAAGAATTGCATCATAATTGAATTTGTGTCATTGAAAAGTTAAATTATATAAAGAGTAATTTAAAACTTTTTGTAAAATTGTATGTTGAATTTGTGGAACAGTATATTAAATATTATTCAAAATAAAGTTTAACCCTCCCCCTAGCATTATCTAAAAATATTAAAAGTTGAGTGTAAATAAATTGCTTTAAAGTTTTTAAAACAATTTGAAATTTAACAGTTGCTATATTTCTACCCTAGTGATTGAATCTATTATTTGTCTTTCATTTATATTTTAATTGTTCTGATTTTCAAGATCAAACATGCTTTGAAAAACATTGCTTTTATTATCATTGTTTTGTTTAGTATGAATAATTTTTATTGTATAAATTGTAGAATGTGTTTAAGAATAAACTTTGGAGCAGTTTACCTATATGTAAGTAATATAAATGATAAATGATGAAAATATTCAGGAAACCTAATGATTTGATTACTAAAAATTTACCTGAATTTCTGTTGGAAGAAGTAAAAACCTATTTTTAACCACAGATTGATAACAGAGAAATACGCAAAACATTTTAGTGAAAATCTGCAATTTTATGTAAAGATTCTTTGTTAGGTAAGAGGTGTTTTAAAAAACCTGAAAGAGAAACTAACAGTACTCAAATGCCCTTCAAAGGTTTTATATATATGAGAATTAATTCCCCAATAAATTTTTCAAGACAAAATATACATGATTATAAAAAAATTAGAACATTATTATCAATTCTTCAAGAATAAAGTAATTATTAAATATGCATATTATTGATATCTTTCCATAATTTATTATAAGCAATGATTTTATGTTATCAAAATCCTTTTGTGTCCAAATGCTATTGTATCAAGCAGTGTATCTTTTATCTGTAGAATGCAAATATTGCATATGTTAAAAATGAAAATTTTGATATATATATGTGTGTATGTGTGTGTGTTTTTCCTATTCAAAACATTCTGTTTTTAAAAACAAATAGAAAATAAAGAAAAATAAGTTATATTTTTGCTTGTTTGCTTTACCAAAGAAATGTATAAAATGTCCTTAAATTATTAATCTTTTTCTAGTATTGAAATATCAAAAAAAAAAAAACTTTACTAAAATATTTGGTATAATTCCTCTACATTATAAAATAAATAATTTAATATTATTAATATTGTTTTATGTTAGTTCTTAATTTTAAAAAAAATTATGTACCTTATTGTCTTTTCTTTTGTCTTATTTTTGCATTAATAGGATATTTATTACATTCATTATAGAGATTTTCCTTCGAATCTTGAAAATTCAAGGGGTTGTGTTGAAATTCCACCTGATGACAAACAGACTTCTCTTGCAATTCTTTTGGAACTTGCGATACAGCATGCAACTTTGCATAGCATTTTAGATGTTGTTTTACTGCTTCTTAAATTATGGAAAAGTCAGTTACAAGTTTTAGATAATAGGTAAGTATCTTTTGTGCTTATTGAGAATATCATAAATAAATGTAAAAAAAAATTACCATAAAATCCGATGTGTAACCTGCACCGCGCGCGGTGTATAATGCACATCCATACTTTCAAGCTGATTTTTTTAATTTTTAGATATATTCTCTGTATAACATGCACCTCTTTTTTTCGAAGAAATCTGAAATATTAGTATACATTGCTCTTATGTTTTGAAGTCATTTATTCAAGGTATTACCCCCAGACTTTTGAAAAATTAGTATACTTTTAGAACTACAACTCTTGCACCTTTAGTTCATAAGGCAAGTAATTTCCTTTAAAATAAAATGCCTTAAATCATTTTGACATTATCGAAATACTGATGTATTTCCATCTATGTAGAAGTCTAATTTTTTTTTTTTGCTCATCTATTTTTTTATTTTTAAAGCTATCCTTTTTATACCCGGTGTATAATGCACACCTTTAAGTTTCAATCTTATTTTTTGTGTTAAAAGTGTGTGTTATACGCAGGATTTTATGGTAATTTAGTTGTTTGCTACATGATAACAGATAATTATAATTTATTTGTATCAAGGAGTTAAATTAGCTTACTTACTCGAATCTAAGGTTCACCCCAAATTCTCAACAAGTCTTTGTGGGAAAATGAAAAATAGTTTGGAACCTGTAATTGCTCTAATAGTCCATTCAAGGCATTTTTTTAAAAATTTTATTCTAAGCCGCACCTGATTGTCTGTAGCTTTAATATTGGAAAAAAAGTGTGGCTTTGATTGAAGTAAGTATTGTAAGTAGAAAATATTAAAATGGGATTATCTGTACAATAATTAAAAAAGTTCAGATGTATGATATGTATGATTTAAATGTTTTCAGCTTTCTAAAAACTGAGATTGGTGTTCTGTATTGTAATATATCGAAGTTTGATAACTTTGGAAGAAAAAGAATTTTATAAAATTCATACTTTGATTTTACTGATAATTAAGAGAATAGATATGTTATATAAAATATAAATGTTAACAAATAGTTTATACAATGCATGCTACAAAAAAAGGTTGTTCAAAATTTGCTTGGTGTTGGATCATTATTATCAGTTTCTTATAAAACTACATATTTCTGTGTTAAAGCCATTTTAAATTGAATTCTATGTTATGGCAATGCTATGATCTTTATTCTTCCTGAATTTTATATTTTTTCCCTACATGTGTCAAACGTCTAAATTTGTCAATAATTTGTGTTATCCAGATGACATCAATTTAAATTAATGTAATTCATAAATCAGGGTTTTATTCTTTTACCTGTTCTTTGTAAAAATACTTTTTGCTCACAAATAATTACTAATTATAATGATTTTTTTTAAAAACCTTATCATGGAAATAGTTTCCATAAAATCTAAAAAATATTCAATGGGCTAATACTTTCATAATTTTTATTTTCTGATATACTACCTATTTTCAGTATTACTTTAAAATAGGCACCCAGTTAAAATTTAATAGTAAAAGAGTTGTTTCATGAAAACTATCTGTAGTTAATATAGTGCTCGATTAAAAATTTATCAATTGAATAAGATTACCAACATCTTTTTAATGTATCTTTTATCAATAATATATTTTTGGTTTAAAGTGATATTCACTAATACATGATTTTGCACTTCCTAATAACTTATTAATGGATGATAAAATGAAAAAGTAAAATGTGGTTACAATATTTATTAATTAAATACAATAGTAAATTATATGGAGAGAATTATAAAAAAATAGTATTAAAGTTATATTTATTTCATATGCAGTATATATATATGTAAGGATAATTAAATTAGATTAAAAATTAAATTTCCTATCTAGCACTTAACTTTTATTTTTTTCATTACCTCTTCAAGTATCAAACTAATCACTTATTTATTTCTCCCAAACATATGGCCTAGCCAATAAACATATCTAATTCCAGATCATTATATTTAATAGCCCTATATGTCAGCATTAACTTTCAAGTACACTCATAAAATCCACGACCACATCTGTGTTTTAAGTGTTAACCCACTTAAGATTTTCATGGTGGCATGCTTTTTGCTCTCTTCTCTTAGCTTCAGATGAAATCTAGAAATGATTGAATAAAGTTCCTTTTTGAAAACTAAGTCTGATTCTGATTCAAAATATGTCAGAAATAAAGTCGACAGGATTTTCCTGAAAACGCATTTCAGAATTTAAACTTAAATGTATTCTTAAAATTAAAACAAACGCCAATGACCATAATAAATGATTTGGAGAATTTGATGGAACTCCGACGGCACTGTTCATATCTTTGCTGAAAACATCAGGTTGTCGAAATTGAAAAGAATGTTCTATGGCAAGAAAAAAGAAGAAACGCACTATTAACCCCAGAAGAATATTGCTCTTCTGCCGAACGATATTTCTGTCTTTACTTTAGAGGCTAGATTATCGCGAATTAAAGAAACAACGTTCTAATGG
>BMAV01001891.1:113464-150114 GCA_019973955.1 Trichonephila inaurata madagascariensis
CAGAATTTAAACTTAAATGTATTCTTAAAATTAAAACAAACGCCAATCACCATAATAAATGATTTGGAGAATTTGATGGAACTCCGATGGCACTGTTCATATCTTTGCTGAAAACATCAGGTTGTCGAAATTGAAAAGAATGTTCTATGGCAAGAAAAAAGAAGAAACGCACTATTAACCCCAGAAGAATATTGCTCTTCTGCCGAACGATATTTCTGTCTTTACTTTAGAGGCTAGATTATCGCGAATTAAAGAAACAACGTTCTAATGGCAAAAAAAGAAAATGAAGTGAGGCGTGAATTCTCTAACCCTGTGAAGAAGGACATAACTTCTTCCGCCAGTGAAATAAAAAAATCTTCTTTGCCGTAAAGTCTGCACGGTAATACCGTGAATTTGATCACCATCGAATATAATCGTGAAGTACCAACATCGAAAGAAAAATAAATAAAATTTTACTAGTGCATATCAACTGACAACAACATCTGGATTACCGTTCACCAAGGGTTTCTGCCGCTGCAAAGTGGAGGTCAGTTAAATTATATATTTCCAATTTTAGTAACATTGAGTTTTGCCGAACAGAGAACTTTAAGAAGAATATGATATGATATTTAATTTTTATAATATAGTTGTGTTAAATGAGATATTCTTTATATTTTAATTGTGAAAACAAAGTGTATAAGTTTTGACATATAAAATTTTGAGAAATTTTAATATACTTATAATTTTATCTTAAGATTTCGAATGAGTTAACATTTATGTTAGAAATTGGTGTTTTAAAGTTGAAAGATATAAATTAAGTTTTTAGAAAAATGACTAATGTACTAATACTAGTGATATTGATTTTTATAAGAAACGAAAGTAAAGTCACATTGCATTCTTTTTTCTCCACTGAATTTTATTGTTTTGTTAATTATTTTATTCAGCAGTAACCTTATTGCATGTCATTTAATTTGTTTTCGTTTTGAAATTGTGTGTTTTGATATACCGGCCATATATCAAGATTCACTATTTCTCGAAATTTTCCTTATCTAAATTTAAAATTAATTTAATAACTTGAAGCTTATTTTTGGATATTGTACAGTGGATAAGGGAGAATACAATCATTATAATTTTGTATATGTCTTGAAACATTAAGAGGACAAACGTGTTTAGTTCGGTATGTACACCTCTTATTGTTTTCTTATTAGCATCCCTGAACATCTGTGATTTGATCACGCAGATTTCTCAGAAAGATGTGTTCAAAAATAAGTAGTGTGATACAGTTTATATTAGTGAATGTGTGATGTAAGAAAAAGTCAAAAATTTTGTCTATGAATTGAAATACTCAGAAGGTTACGGAGAGATTCAAAGTATTGTATGCGATATTGTTAAGTTACAGTGAATATTGTGAAAATTTTACATAAATACTAAAGGTGATGATAGAAGAGAGTCCACATTTCCGACTCACAATTATTTAAAGAGCTCTTTTATTCTTATAACTCTTATATTCTTTTATTCCTATATTTTTATATTTTATAATGCATATGAAATAAAATATGGTTTATTGTGTTGAATAGTGCATATAAGTTGTAGTACACTGTTTTCATATTATTAATAATTTCATTTTACTAGTGTCTATATTTTTTTCTTTTTAAAAAAATGTATTTCATATATGCAAAATTTTGTGTAACACTATAAGGTATTACTACGATGACGCCAGAGTAGATTTTTATACAAAATTAGTATTTTAATATTTGTATGATACCATGTATTTTTATATCTACTATCTTATTGTTTGATATATTATTTTCCAATATAAAATTTTTTTTTTGAAAACATTATCTGCTAGCTATAATATGAATCTATTATTATGAAGAAATAGGAGGAAACACAAGCTCTTATTCTGAATGTCGAATAGATTTGAACAAGCTAATCTTCAGTTATATGTATGGAAATTCATTTTTATCAATTAATATTTTGGAAGTGTCATTACTGTGTTTGTTCTTATAGTTTCATTTATTTTAGTGCATTTTGATTTTAGTATTCCTATTGCTTAAGTATTTCTACTATGTGTAATATGTGTTTCCAAATGATGTTATGTATTGTTTTGTTTTAGTTGAAAATTGATTAAGTTTGTAAAGAGAGAAAAACCATGCCACATGACTCCCTTTTAAAATTGAGGGGGGAGGGGCAAATGTAAGGATAATTAAATTATATTAAAAATTAAATTCCCTATCTAGCACTTAACTTTTATTTTTTTCATTACCTCTTCAAGTATCAAACTAATCACCCATTTATTTCTTCCAAACATATGGCCTAGCCAATAAACATGTCTAATTCCAGATCGTTATATTTAATAGCCCTATATGCCAGCATTAACATTCAAGTACACTCATAAAATCCACGATAACCCGCATATATGTTTTAAGTGTTAACCCACTTAAGATTTTCACGGTGGCCTACTTTTTGCTCTCTTCTCTTATCTTCAGATGAAATCTAGAAATGATTGAATAAAGTTCCTTTTTAAAAACTAAGTCTGATTCTGACTCAAAACATGTCATATATATAAACTTAATTAATCTAAACCTCATTAAACTGGACATTGTTTAATCCAGATATCTATTTTAAAAATTCATTATTAATAAATGCAAAAGTTGGTGAAGATGATCCAAGACTAAGTAGTTTTGCTCTAAGTAGTTTTTCTTATTTGATCTAATACATGTAATTTAGTTTTATATGCTATGTAAATAAGATCAGGGAAAAATTTTAGGAAATATATTGACTTGAATTATATTTTGGATTATTATTTATTGTTTGGATATTTATTTGTTGCTTTGCTTCAAAATACATGCTCTTTTTCTTGTTGGCGTATTGTTTAATCTACCTTGGATCATTTTATGTGTTATAATCTGGATTTTATACTAAGCCAAATATAACCTAATCTAGTGTAATAAGGTTGTACTGTTGCACAAATTTTTGAAATATTTTTTGGCCATATTTATATAAATTTATTGCAATGGATATGTATTTTTTTTCAATGCTTGGTATACATTTATTTATAGTTTTTGCTTTTTGGTGTAATTAAAAATATAAAGTTGAGAAATTTAAGAATTAAATCAACTTAGGGTGATTTACATTTGTTATAATTTGATTTTGTGTGAAATTTAAATTTTATTTTATAGTTATTTGTCTTCATTTTCTAAAAACATGTTTTCATATTTTAAGAGTTGCTGAATTTGGTACTTGTGCTCCTCTGATTCCTGTTCTGAAAAGGTTTCGATCTATTTTAAATTTTAAACCAAAACCTTTGGCACTTAATATATCAAATGTAAGTATACACAAAAATGTAAAAGTAACTTTTGTAGATAAGAAAATGAGTGGAAATATGATGTTATGGATTCTAAGGTAAAATGGTTGATTATTGTATTTATCCACACTAATGAAAACAATTAAAGGGACAAATGGGATTTTTTTTTGCAATTAAAAAAGAACTAACAGCAAATAAAACCAAACTTGTTCAAATTATCATTTGATGTAAGACCAATATATGGATGCTTCAATTGCCAAATCGATTAACTAAATAAAACAAGAAGTTGAGAAAAATGATAAAATATTATATGTTGTTTTTTAAAATTCTTTTCAAATTAAAAATTTGAAAATACAATGTAGACTGTATTATTACAAATGCCTATTTAATTTGACGACATATAGAAAGTATAAGATGGAATATACTTGGAGTAATTGTTATTATTACTACAATTTTTTCGTGATTGGTGGAGTTAATCGATTTGGCAAGTGAAAATAAATTATTAATTCAAATTCAGTCTTTGAATTATTCTTTTATTACGGAAAAATGTCATTATATAAACATATGTTTTATTAAAGAGTTTAGCACAAATGAATAATAACTATTCTGTTACTCGTACATGATATTACGAGTATTATTACTTTGTTTAAATTGCGTTATCATCATTATAAATGATGTCATCTTCATTAGCTGTATTTGAGCTCCCATCCTGTCGATTTGTCTTTAAAATTTTATAATACTCGTGTTTAATAGAAGGAATAAATTTCAACAAGTCCATCATATCTTTCCTCTTTTCTCTTGTCACTGTTCTACTGGTTGGATGCAACAAAAGCTGGATCATATTTTTCAGACATAGTGGTCTACCTGTTACACTTTTTCGTATATTTATGGCACTAAATTCGGTATCTTCATAA
Organism: Trichonephila inaurata madagascariensis; assembly: GCA_019973955.1. Classification (NCBI taxonomy): domain Eukaryota; kingdom Metazoa; phylum Arthropoda; class Arachnida; order Araneae; family Nephilidae; genus Trichonephila; species Trichonephila inaurata. The sequence continues at coordinate 117,665 of BMAV01001891.1, forward strand.
AAGTCATACTTAAATTGTATCAGATAGGGTTTCTCGACTTTTCTAATTTTATCCAGTGCATTTTGAGCCAATTTAATGGCATCCCTGTAACTGATACCTTTCTATTATTGATTGAATTTTCTAAAGTACTTGTAGAGAAAAAGTCCTGATGCGTCATTTGAACCATTTGAAATGGTTCTTTCTTTTTACAGGTTTTTATTACATTATACCAGTCATCTGGTAAAAAGATATTCTGAACTTTTTTTGCTTGAGATTCGATGATAGCAAATTGTGAATCATTAGGCAAGTAACTGTGTCCACTTTCCGGAAATTTCATTTCAATTGATTCAGCTTGTATTTCTGTACTTCGAAGCAATTTCAGTAAACTTAAAACAGTCATATTCATTATTTTCCTTACTCAAATAATTCTTATTAAAATCTTCCATCTTAATGTTATAACGGCTTATTTTTTTTAAAAAAAGAATTCACAATAAAATTGAAAGTTATAAGTATCTTCACTTGTGGCAGTTTGAATACAACTTATATTTAATTTTCTCGTACTTAGTTCGTGTGAGCGATAACAGTTGTTTTGTTTAAAGGGAATAATGAAATTAAACGAACAACTTACAGATGTCTCCGTAGCAGAGGAAAAATAGTGCAGCTGGTTAAATAGATTTATATTATGATATATAAATACACTATAGTATGGAGTTAATCACATTGGCTTCTGACATAAATTACTTATTATTCAATGGCTAAAACAATTTTGTCATTTAGTGGTGTTAATACTTATTATTAGAGAAATTTGTTTTGAATATGTACAGTTAGGAGCTAATGAAGTGCTTTGATATTAAAATTTAATAAAATTCCAAAAATGGAGTTAATTGATTTGGCAAGTGAAGCATTCATATAGAAAAACAAAAATTGGCACAACCTGCACCCTAAATAAGGAAAATGGTAATTTGTCTAGCAAAGCAACTGACAGATGCTCTGTCAGTCAGAGAAAAACATGTTTAATAAGGTGAATGGTCGCCTCTAACAGCTACACAACTTTTACTTCAGTGTTTCATACTATTTACCGGGATCCTTATCAACCCCTGTGTCAGCCACACTCACTCATACACCAAGGCACTCTTGAACTCATCAATGGTCATTGGAGCTGATCTTTAAGCTGCAATTGAATGCTTAAGGACGTCCCGTATTTGTTCAATAGGATTAAGGTCTGGGGACAACGTAGGTCACTCCAATCATTGAATAACCTCTGATTGAAGGTATTCATCCTCCAATTGAACCTTATGTGGGCCTGTGTTATCATCCATAAAGATGAAATTAAATACATATGCTCCATGGAAAAGTGACATAGGTAGCAAGGATTTCGTCCCTGTAGCGCTGACCTTTTAGAGTACCTCTATAAGACATATGAAGGTTAGTATGCCTGACTACTTTGACCATACTGGTCCTTTTTGACCATGTTAAAGGGCTGATATCGATTCCCAGGTTCTCTGTAGACGAAAACACATTTTTGGGTCTCTGTCCAGACTGAATTGCGACTCATCATTGAGGGAACCAGCCCCCAGTTATCCTCTGTCCAAGACAGATGTTCTTGGCATCATGCTAGAGGGTCCTTTTTGTGATTATAGTCAAAGGATGCAGACTACAGGGTGACTAGCATATAGGCCACCTGCACTAAGTCTCTGGGTGACTGTTATCTTTGAAATGAATGCTCATGGTGCATTGTACAGGTTGCAAGATGGTCGTTTTGCTGTTGCAAAACCTATCTCTTTTGGCTAGAAGTCTCAAATAATGGCTGTTAATGTCTCAATAACATTGTTGCTCTTTTGCGGCCTTGACCAGGTGGACAGACCACTGTTCCTGTTTCCACAGAGTGGACCTCGCATTTCTCAAATCCCTAAAGTCCCTAGAACAGATAGCCTATGATTGGCTTATCTCTTTTCCAACTATTCCTCATCTTGGGGCATTATCTAGTTGATGAGGATTGGCTATATTAATGATGGGTAAACAAAGAAATTTAAAAACAAAGATTGGTCTAAGCTACAATATTTTAAAGCATCTTTACACTACAAGCTTCAGTGAGCAAGTGAGGTACCTCTACACAAACATGATTACTGCCCCACTGCCTGGTAGAGGTGTCTGTGAAGAACTTAGCTATAATTAGATGCCTCATTTGCATAAAGGAGTTTATTATTTTGTTCTGTTCTTGAAAAAAATTGTTACTCCCTTTAATTGTTTTTACCATTATGTGCAAAAAATACATTTTTAAGATTGCAGCAAAGAAGTAATTAAAGTAATGAAAATCAGATATTTTGTGTGTGTGATGATTTTTTAAACAGGCTTAAAAATACAAAATTAGATATTATGCAGTTCATTATATTTCCAGACATCCTGTTATATATAATTTTCTTGGATCTGATATAAATTTTTTTTATAAGGGATATGATTTTTATTTATTATTATTAAAATGAAATGTAGAAATACTTAACAAAAATCTGGTTTACAATTTGATAAATAATCTAATTTTAAGCCATACTTATATACTGTAAATGTATGATTAATTACTGCTTATTCTAGGAGTGGGCAAATAGTGGCATATTATTTGTGATTCCCCAACATGATCAGAAAACCCACCTTGAACCAAAATTTCCTTTCTTTGTACAACTAAAAATCCGTTTAATATTTTCCACTATGACAGCTAGACCAGTATACTTGTTTAAATATGATGCATTGATGTTTTCAAACTGATCTGGTAAAATAAGAAAAAAAAAATTTCATCAGTAAATACATGAATTTTTAACTTTAGTAAAATCATGAATCCTCCAAAAATCCTTGAGGATTGTCTTGTGTTTAATGAAAAATAGGTGAACAAATATTTCTTTGATAACGCAGGGAATAAATCAGTATGTTTATTGTGCCTTGAAAGGATAGTTGTATTTTAGAAGTATAATCTGAAATGATATCAATCATAATGAATTTGGCTGTTAACTTTTTTTTCAATGGGGCTGTGAATTGATATTTTTACCATTGCGGACCTAGTACATTCCCCAGGAGCTGGTATCACTTTTTAGTGCTGCACCATATAGGAGCTACCAATTGTCGCTAGTAATTTTAATGCCCAGTTTCCTCCCCATAATGAGGCACCTGAGCTCTGACGATGAAAATTAAATGAGGAAAGATAAAAATAAAAGCTATGGAGTGTATGAAAAAGCTGAAGAAGCAACAAACATTATTTAAAGGGCAATAAACACTTTAAAATAGCAATTACCCAAATTTCATGGTTACCTACAACCTTGCGAAATGCAACAAGCCTTTTCTGGTAGAAAATTTATTTAAAGAGTGTATAGTGAGAAATTCAAGCATGCTGTCTCCTATGTAAGAAACACATTTAAAACTTTGTCTAGAATGATTATATTATGGTTCAGGAACTCAATTAGTGAAGAACTCAGAACAACTGAAGACTAAGAAGAAGAACAAACAAAAGATTTTGTTTAGTTTACTTGAGTGCTGGATGATAGTACAGATAAAGAAGACACTTCGCTATTACTCATCTTTATTTGTGAAATTAGTGAAAGTTTTGTCATCATGGAGGAATTACTAGGCTTGAAATTACTGAAAGGTCGAACCAGTGGTCAGGACTTGCTTGAGTGTGCTGTGAATTATGTGGAGAAAAGTGACTTGCCCTTTAACAAAATGGCAAGCATTAATGATAGATGGTGCCAAAGTTTTCAGTGCAGAAAATGTAGGTATAGTTAAGCTTTTAAAATACAAGTCACTAGCACAAAACACAAACAGTGATATCTTGTCTTATCATTGCATTTTGCATTAGAGAATCTTTACAAAGCTGTAAAGTATATAAACAGATTTAAAAATCTTTGGCTGTTGAAAAATGTCCATGTATGAAGAAATTTCTTTGGAAAATATTCCCTATATTTGGGTCTACAGATATTTGTTAGCAAAACTTTTCTTTCCTTAAGGTCTAAAATAGTGCCTGTAGATGCTCTTTGACAGATGTTATCTTGCAGGCTATGATGAAAATCTTGGAAAACTATCTCACTTATTTTTTTTAAAAAAAAATTGAAAAGTATTATAGGACATATTTGTCTCATGAAAATCATCCTAAAATTAAATGGACTTGCAACTAATGGTTATGTAATAATTAGATACACAATAAATAAATTTAATAAAACTGCAATTATTTTATTTGATGTATATGGTACAATATGAGTACCAATACCTTTTCTGAAATGCAAAGCTACCTAATGAATACAATCATTTTAAATGGTATGGCCTTCCGCTAGTCTCTGCTTTCAGAGTGGCCCTTTAGCCAGAACAATTGCCCATCCCTAGACTATGCTATTCAGTATATCAATTTTTATTTAAAAATGAGTAATTAATCATTATATACATTTATGATTTCTTTGAAAAACTTTTTTATTTTTTATTTAAGGGAATTCCAAGTGTTCTTAGTCCAACAGAAATGTTTTTACATTTTATGCAAATTCCAGAAGATGACAGCCTTCTTGTTGACATGCAGCAAGTTGCTGTTTATATATTATCTAATTTAGATTACTGTTCTTCTACCCATGCTCCTGTTCAAGAGCAAGTGGTGAGTTAAAATGCTATTTATTTTTACCACAACTTTAAAAAGAAAAATGAAAGTAATCACATGAGGTTCATAAATATAATCTCATCACAAGATCTTTCAATCTATTAGACCTATAGATTTGAAATTTGGTACACATGTTTCCTTTATTGAGCAGAGATCACCAAAAAAACCAATTTTACAAAAATTGACTCCAATGGGAAGGGGTGGATAGCTATGGGTGTGTAAAAGATAAATATGCTTCAATTTTTGAGTCCTGTTCTTTTTAGATCAAGAGGCAAGGAATATAAGAATATCTTTTAATGCAATCAAAGATCTAATGCTAGGACATAGATATCAGTAATTTAAAAACAGTATATAGTCATACAACATCACAAAATTCCCAGCAAAGCTAGTGGATATCAGCTAGAATATATTTATGTTTATACTCACACATGTGCACAATTAAAGAATTGTGGAAATTTATCCTGCAATATGCTAGAGATATAACTCTTAGATATAATTATTGATAAATAGATTAATTTTAATCTATAATAACTTTTATAACTCAACAAATTTTTTTAAACCATCAGGTTAAAAATATTACAAATTAATATATATATATATATATATGGAACTTTGTTTTCTAGTATTTTGTGTTTTTCGTGTCTTTATTGTTTTCCATTTAAATTGAGTTCTCATCATGCAAAAAGAATCTTAATGACCCTGTTATAGAAGAATTATTTAACTTTATTACTAGAATATATATATATGTAATTTTTTTACTGATAAAAATTGTTGTGCCATTTTATTCCTAGTTTATTAATACATTATATTCATATACATTATGTATTTAATATCTCAAACAGGATACTAATCAAGTCTCAGATGTTTATGGACTTGGGGAACTATTATGGAATTTTAATGAATCTAGTTCAAAATTAAGCAAATGTGAGGTCATTCCAGAGTTACAAGTTTCTCAGATTCATTTCAGTCATACTTGTCTCCTCATTTTGAACAAATTTGGAAAAGTTTACACTGTAAATGTTCCAGCAACATCTGAGGTAAAAATGTATCATTTTATTTAACATTATTTTAGTTGCATATAAATATAAAGATATTTCTGACTTTAAATTGTACTTAAGAATAATTTAAAATTTTTTCCCTGTGATTTATATAAAATAAAAAACCAGTTTTGTGTATTTTAAAATTTGTACCAAATTCCTACTTAGGATTATGAAATGTCTATAATGATTACACTCGATTTATATTGCATAATGTGTGCACATTTTTGCTCTGACTTCATTTTGTCTGAAACAAATTTCGTTATTTTGAAATATTATAAAAATTAACAAGGTTCTTTTTGGGAAAAGAAATTTCCTTTCCTTTTTAGAGGGGTAGAAATGTGGGTTTTTGAAATATTCAAGTCAAATAATTAAGATTATTCGTAGCTTCATCTGTGTTTTGATTAAATGATAGCTATTAATTATTATTTGAAAATTAGAAAAAAAATATTGTAGTGGAAATAACTATTATTTTCAAAAATGAATTAAAAATTTAAAATTATACACATTATATATTGAATCATCATGATATTTAGAAGGATGTAAAAGCTAAGATTGTTGTAAATGGCATCTCAATAACCCTTTCTTTTTCCAAAATGTGAAAATATTTTAAATCTAGAAATGAATTTTTGCTACTGAAATACTTACTGAATAAAATACTAAATGTTAATTGTTATAAACTTCCCTGTATCTATACATGAATTACAGTATGATTTTTATCAAGTTAAAGCAGGGGTATGCAACCCAAATGACATTGTGGGCCACTTCAGAAATACATTATAATCTCACAGGCTGCATATAAAAATATGTACTTTTATATCAGATTTAGAAACAAAAAAAAAACATTTCTTGATTGAAAATTCAAAACAGAATGAATTATTATTGTTTTCATTATTTTTCATGTATACAGACATAGATAATATAATACTGTTTTTATAATATGATCAAATAATGTTTAAAACATTACAGTGTTCCTTTTGAATTCATCTTTCATTTCTCATTGTTGAAGTTTGATAGTGCTGTCATTCGTAAACGATTAAGTATACATTGCCCTTTATCTTAAAATATCGTTCTGAATATTTTTTTTAAACTTTAAAAAAACATCTCTGACTGCCTCTTACTTTTTGGGCATTCCAAACAGAAAAGGAGAAATGAAAGTCGTACACACAGAAAATCATGTACCATCCATAGTAAAGGATATGCATAATACAAAATATGGAATTTATTAAAAAGTAATTTATTATAGAAAAATCAAATGTAACTGTTTGATAAAATATAAATCTATTTTAATCTAAAGGACATTTCTATTATCAAAAAGGATTTATTTTAAAACCAGAACAGGCAACAGGCAAATACATTGTAGATTTATATATATATAAATTTCCTCTCAAATAAATTTCAAAATGAAAAAAACTTTAAAAACCTGATATTTAAAAAAAATTTTAAAAAGAGTCAGCGGGCCGCAACTTACGTACTAGCGGGCCACAGCCACATGTGGGCCACGTGTTGGACACCCCTGAGTCTAAAGAATTAAAATTTCTAATACTTATGTTTGATTAAAGAATATGATAGAAAATTAAATACTGTCGAACCTCCATATAACGAATCTCTATATTGCAAATTTTTCTATATAGCGCACTTTTTCTTGGAACCTAGAACATTTCAAGATTTTCTTCACAAAGTAACCTCCCAACAGCGAAGTGCATTTTCTATATAACGAACTTTTTCTTTTGATTCAATTCTTTTTCTCCTTATTTTTAAATTATTTCTAGACATTTCAAGTTATTCTCTCTTTTAACACATCTTATGGTAGTCATAAATCTTGACTGGGTTTATTAGGTACTTAACTCTCAGAGACCAATTGAATTCTAAACATTTCTTCCAAGAAGTGTAGCCTGTAATCCTCATTGTCCAGTTCACTTCCAGTTCATGTCCCCTTCTACCCTCAGTGGAGTCTCGTGTCCTTGAACTAGTCTCCCTTTATTTGTAATGTTGATCAGTTGTACTGGTAACTTCATTTCTCGCAGCTCAAAAATATCAAAAAGTATGTGCTTGAGAATCAAAGAACAAATTTATTTCTTCAGGAAGTGGATAAAAGCATCAAGAAACTTTTCTTGCGGTGTTTCTTTCTTTTTTTTATAGGTATGATATATAAAATAAATGTACATTAATTTACAAAAAAGTGTGAATAATTACTTTTTTTTTAATATATAGTGTTTATGAATTTAAAATTTGTTTTATGTTGTTTATAAAGAAAATTGAAAGGAATGAACCTCTGCATAATGAATTTTCCATATAACGAACTTTTTTCGAGATTTAATGACTTCGTTATCTAGAGGTCCATCTGTATTTAATTTAGTAGAATTGGCTTAAGATTTGTAGTTTCTATTGCCTCTATTTGCAAATAAGAGGTATTTTAAGTTAAATTTTTCCTGAAAAATCTAGGAAATTTATGATCCAGGTAAAAATCTATTGAAATAATTTTTTAAATAATCAAGCTTGGAAAAATCATCTATTCATTTACTTTTAAACTTAGATTTGTAATTATAGATAAAAACAACTTATTTTTTTAAGAAATACCTACTGTATTCAATATTATTTTATTTTGAGTATTAATATTATTTCTTACTCTTTTTCATTAAGATGATATCAGATTTTTTTTTTAAAAACAACTATTAAATATTAATAAATTATCATGAACTAATATAATACTAAAAAAGCAGATGAACTCAAAATAGATCTAAAAGTTTTTTAAAACATCTAAAAGTTCAGAAAATCTCAGTTTTTAAAACTAAAATTGAAATTGAATTTTTTCTGAAATAAAGAATTAATTTAGAAGCAGTTGTAAATGTGTAATGGCTCATATTGAAAGAGGAAAGATTTTATGTATAAAGGAGGATATAATTAGTATCGTCTGTTAAATAAATATTTTAAGGTTTGTGTAAAATACTGTATAATTTTAAAAGTTTTCAATACTCAATAAAAAAATTTTAAAAAAATTCAAATACATAATTATTATACCATATTTGTATCAAAATTTGAATTTTACTCACATTTATTGATTTATTATTCATTAGAATATCGTGTTAGTTATATCTTTCTTTTTCATAAAGAATATTACAATACTTGCATACAATATTTTATTTTATTTTTATTTAGGTTCCTGTTTTAGTGAATGGCTTTGAAGGTAAAGAAATTATTGGCATTGCAACAAATTTGGCAGCAAAACATTATTTAGCATTAACTTGTGATGGAGATGTTTATTCTTGGGGTATAGGAGATGGAGGTCGATTAGGACATGGAGATCACAAGTATGTAATTTGCATATTTTTGAACTGGTTTTTGTCACAATATATGTATTTTAAAAATATTCATTATGATTTTTTAAAAATTTACTTCCTTGAACAGACATTGAAAAATGTTATTTTTCTTTTGATGGAGGAATTTACAGATTGGGGCAAAATTACCTTTAAAATAATAGTACACAACACAACTGCATACACAAACACAAAATTTCATACATTTTCTTTTTAAAGGTAAATGCAATATTAGACTTAAGAGCATCAATTTAAAAATATCTTTTAAATATTTATTTATTTATTTTTTAAAAAAGAGTTTTATTAACTTAGACTATAAGTGTGTTCTGGTCTTCACTGGCATTGCTCCTTTAGAGTTAGAAGTTTTAGTTTTGATTTCGATAAATGCCTGTTGTGTGTGTGTGTGGTGGATAAATTAATACTACATCACATAAAATCAAATTGAGCTTTAAAATCCTTATAAGTTGTGCAAAAAATTAAAGGAGTGATTCAGATAACAGTCATTGTTATCTGAAACTGTAATCTAGTAAACTGTGAAATCTAGTGAAAATCATTATTAGGAACCAGCCTCAAGTTAAAAAGTACAACACGATTCAGGATATTGATGGTGCTATTCCCCAAACTGATAGAGAGGCGGCTAATATACTTGGTGAACATTACCAGAAAATCAGTAACTTAGACGTCTCTAAGGTAGATGGCTCTGTCAAAAGAAGAGCTAGTAACATAATTCATGGTTAGTGTTTTGTGTGCTTCTGGACAAGTCATGGTCACTTCTCATCTAGATGTGTGCTCTGAACTTAAGAGTTTGGACTGTATTGTGAAGAAATATTGGAGAGCTTGTTGCCTAATGACCTGATGGTCAATGGCCTGGCATTTGATAAATAAATAATAATAGTTCATGATTGCCATAGTAATACCAATCATGGAAATCCTGTCTTCGCTAAAGATTTTAGTATGCATAAGCTTGGCAATAAATTCATGACAGTATGATTGACCATCTTGGCCGAGATGGTTGATGTAGACTCTTTGACATTTTTAATATCTCTTGGAAGTCAGGAGGCTTGCCTCGGGACTGGAAGCGTGTAACTGTCATTCCTATTAGGAAACCACCAAAAGATGCTTGCTTTCCTGAAAGTTATAAGCCCATAGCTCTTACCTCCATGTAAGATAAGGGAAAAAATATTTTTAGAGACTTTCATTTTATTTAAATTCCCGTGACCTTTTCCCCAGGGAGGACCTTCTGCCTAGGGACTATACCAGGACATAGCACTACTGATCAGGTGCTGTATTTTTGTCAAAAGATCTGTGATGCTCACAATTTGAAATCTACTCACCACACTGTTACAGCTTTTCTAGATCTTTGTAAAGTGTTCAACTCAGTCTGGAGACAGAAACTTATTACTAAATTTTTTGATTCTTTTGGGATCGGTGATAGGACTTTGTGCCTTGGCTTTATGATTTCTTGCGTGACAGGACAATTTGGGTAAAATTTAATAGTTCTTTGTCCAAAGGATTCGAGTGAGGGACTACCTCAGGAATCTGCTCATGTATGGTATTGAAGAAGGTGCGAGGTAGGCTTGTTTGCTGACGATATTGTCATCTGGAAATCTGGTGCTGATATTTCTATTATAGAGAACAGTGTTAACCACACTCTTGATAATGCATGGAACTTTGCAAAAAGCCACAAATTGTGTTTTAATGCTCTGAAGTCTTCAACCAGTTTCTGTACCATTCATAGAAAGCTGTATAAATTACCAGCCTAAGATCTTCTTGGGCGGTTCATCTCTATCAGTAGATAAGCATCCTAAGTATCTGGGGTTAGTACTGGGCCCAGAAATTTCCAGCTCAAGACACATTGATCATCTTGTGCACAAGAGTAGAAAATGACTGAATATTTTGAAATATATTTCTGGTCTTGATTGGGGTGCTGACTTTTTCACCATTAGAAATACCCACTTGACGCTTATTAGACCTATTTTGGAGTATGGTTACCCGATTTACTGTTGTGCCTCCAAGACAAATCTTCAGAAACTCGAATGAGTTTAGCTGAGCACTGCAAATATTTTATCAGGTCTTCGTAACAGTTCTAGTGACATTGTCCTTTTTGAGGCTGATTTGCAGCCACTCAGTGTTCAAAAAAATTCAATACTTGTGAAAATTTTACTACAAACTCCTTAGTTATAATCCTCGTAATCGAACATCAAAATTCCTAAAGAATTGATGTAACAATCAAAGACTGAAGAGGAATAGCCCCTATAGTCAGGTAATTAGTGACAATATGATTTTCCCCTCTGTTGAACGGCATCACTTGAACTCTTATATTGACCCATCCAAGGGCCTCCCAGGGGTGTATTTCTACCTAAACCTCTCAGCCCATGTCAACAAGACCTCAGATTCTCCTGAATTTCTTAGGCAACTTGCCCTTGAAGTTATTAGTAACATTCCTGATGATGCATTTCTTATCTATACTGATGGCAGTAGGAATGAACACTCTCATACTGGCAGTAGTATTTACACAAGTCCCAAAACTATTCCAGTCACTCTAAACTGAGAATCCTTGATGGTTGCTCTGTCTTTTGCTGTAAACTCATTGCTATTGATACAGGCTTTAAAGAGGCACTCTCAATTCCTGGTTTGAACAGCATCTGGATATTATCTGACAGTCGTAGTGCCATCCAACATCTTTCTAACTGGCATAAAGTGGGTGATAGCACAGGAGAAACTAAAACATCTTTCATCTTCTCATGAGATCCATCTACAATGGGTTGCTTCACATGTTAACATTGCAAGCAGTGAGATTGCTGACGCCTTAAGAAAAGATGGCGCAGCTCAACCAACTAGGAACTCGGCCCCTCTCACCTATTCAGAACTGTACTCCACCTACATCAACAACAAGCAATCAACTATTCCTCCTGCTCATCACTAGTATGAGGTTAAAAGCCCTGGTGGTTCCCTTTCCCTTCAATGCAACAGGCAGGAGTAAACTATTCTAACTCATTTCTGGAGTGGCCACCTCCGAACTTTGACTTTTAAAGATGGAAACAAAGTTTTTCTGATTTGTGTTAAGTGTTCTGTCTAGCAGGCATCTTCAGAGCACATTCTTGACTGCCTGGGGCTTTCAAAACAAGATTTTTATGAAGACCCTCTAATGGTGTTGGACTTTTTGAGAGTGAATGAGGTCATGGACTTGGTCTACTTGGCTAGACATGGAGATCAGCAACAATAACATTGGAAGTAATTTAGAAAATAAAAAATATCAGCCACAATTTCCATATTTGTATAGAATATTTCATCACAGCTCAAATATAACCTTTTGAAAAATAGAAAGTAGTATTTTTAGTATGAAAAGATATGTTCTATGCTATTTATTGGTTCAGTAAAAACCCAGTTCATTGATTTCATATTGATTTTTATTATCTTTTGATATATTGGTAAAATATTAATTATGATATTTGTTCTTAAAAATATCAAGTCTTAAAATTCATGTTAAATCTTGGAAAAAGTATGTTGTATTAAATTTATTTTTCAAGTATGCATTATACAAATATTGTTTAGTAAATGAAACAATCAATGAGAATCAATCAAATGAAATAATCATTACTTCATATTTAGCCCTCATTTTGTTGTAAAAATTCAAAATATATTTTCAGTCTTACTATTTATAGAAATTTGCTATTGAAGCAATTTTTTCTTTTATATGAAATATATTTTTTACTTTTGTAAAGCATAGCTTCTTTTATCAATCTTTGTTATCATCATAAGAAATGTTAGTTAAATCTATCATTATTTGATTCTAAACATTTCTTCTTTTGATTCTACCTTATGCTGATAAGTTTGCGATAGAGAAATTTGTACTTGATCCATTTTTACTTATTATAAATGCCTCTGAAAAATATAAATCTATTTTGATTATCTGAACCTCATATCATGAAATTCCGAACGACTTTTTTAAATATAGGTCTTCTCCTGTCCCCATCCTAATTCAAGATCTATGTGGTAAATTAGTAAGACATATTGCTTGTGGGTCAGCAACAAGTGCTGCTATTACAGCTTCAGGCGAGTTGTATACTTGGGGACGTGGAAGAACTGGTCGATTGGGCCATGGTATGTTTTAAATATTTTTTCCACTTATTATATTTAAATAGTGTAAATAAAATTATATATCACAATTAATTATCTTTTTATTATATACATTTGATAACATATTAACAATGCTGTATATTCAAGTTGAAAAAAATAATTCAATAATACTATGAAGAATTTATTTTTTGTCTAGTTTTTCAGATGTGTTAAATTCTCAGTCTGCTGTGTGTTGCATAATTTTTTCTTATGGATACATTTGGCATGTTTTGAAAACTAAATTTGTAAACAAATTAAGTTTGAATTTGTTTTTTATTAAGTACATGTAAGTGAATTTTCTGAATATCTGAAAATCATAAAATGATCTATAAGCTTTTAAGATCATTTAGTAAGCTTTGAAATATGAATACAGAATAAAAAAAAAAATTTTTTTTCTTTAAAAAAAGTAAATTGCTCATGTTTTCTTTTGTGATGCAATCATTTATTTAAAAAGACAAATTTTAACGTGTAAATTTATTTCTTTTAAAAAATACGAATTCAAGATCTGTAAGGTTAAATTTTAATGAAAATTACTTGTAGCCTAACTTTTGTTACTTTCAAATTCAAAGAAAAGTTATTCTATTATAATATTAAAATGTTTCAACCATAATATATCTATCTATCAGAAAATGGTCTCCCAAAACATTGTTCTTATCAATTTTTTCTGTGAAATTTCAAAGCAATGCATTCGTTATAACTTAATATGTGTTTGCACAGACATTGTTTTCATAATTGTTGCTATTATTATATATTATTTTGGATCATTTATGTAGTTGTAAAAATGATTTATGCTTAAGTATTATGTATATTGTGCAGGTACTTATGATGATTGCTTTCGACCAACATTAGTTGCTTTCTTAAAAGGTGTTAACATCGTTGATATTTCTTTTTCAAGAGACTCGCAGACACTTGCTGTCAGTGATTCAGGTATATTTATTAGATTCAATTAAAATAACAAATATTATCATGATTTGCAAATTTAAAGGTTTATATGTATTATTGTAATTGCAAGTTTCTTGAGTTCCAAATACGACTGATCAGTCATATTTTATATTGTATTGAAAATGTGTTCTTAAAATTTTAATTTTTGTTTCATTCAAAGAACTAATTATAAATTTTAAATTAAATCAAATACATCTACATAGGAAGCATTAATATTTTGTTAGAATATTTGTAATCTTTGTTACCTTTATATAGGATTCTTGACTAATTTTCTATTAAAAATAAATATTTATGATTTATAAAATTATGCAATCAGATTTTTAAATTGGTTAGAATGTATTATATTTTGACTGCTGTTTTTATGAAATTATATTTGAGCCCCTGTAACCTCTGATTCATGGAGTCTTTCTAAAAATCATTAATAGTATACTGATATACATTTACAGTTCCTTACATTGTTGTAGTATGGTAGTTAGTAATGTTGAGTGTCAGTACAATGTCTAATGTCTTAGCTCAGAGTTAAAAGATCTACAGCAAATATAGCCATCATGATGCAATTGAGCAAAGTAAATAAATAGCCAGTCAATCTAAAATAATTTCTGATCATATCATAACTATATTTTTCTCATATTTTACACTTTAAGAAAACAGATTTATTTGCAGATAATTATCAGTATACTTTGGGTACATGAATTTATATTTTTACAAATTAATTTAGCACATTAAATTAAATGCAAATATTTAAGACTGTTTTCGGCTAATGTTAAAGAATAGGACCCAAAATCCGAATATTTTTTCAGCTATAAAAGTTCTCAAACATTAATATTATATTCTGGCCTCACTGTCCTGTAGAGAATCACTTATTTTATCATACTACTCATTTTTATCCGAGTTGATACACTTTTTCTTGAAAAAATGTGTTTCGCATTTTTTCTCCTATACCATATTGCTAAATGATCTATCCATTTATATGTTAAAAGGAAAAACTAGTTATTTATGAAATATTTTGAAATTTTAAAAGCACTATATTATAAACAAATGCATGAGTTAGAATGTCACAAATTTTTATAAAAATTGAGACATTTTTTCTGTCCGAAAATGTGTTCCATGTTAATTTCATGCTCTTGTTCATATGGCAAAAACAGCCTTAATCTTTAAAACTCAATAATAGCATATATGCTGTAACACTCTCTCATTTACTTTGGCTGCAGTACTACTGCTGTAGCATGGGACTCAAAGATGGTTCATTGTCCAATGGTTGAGAAGTTGTACCACAGCTGAAGTAAATGTGAAAAAAATTGTTGAAGAGTATATATCTTGTCAAGTTTTGAAGATTGTTTCCTAAAGCTTTATTAAATTTGTACTTTCATTGAATGTTTTTGCATTTTACTTGAAGTTTTATTCATTCATATTTTACATTCAGTATGTTATCATTCTTAGGTATTGTGTATGCTTGGGGTGAAGAAGAAAGCCGTAAAGTTAATCGAAATGGCTGTGAAGACACCAAAACACCAAAAGTTGTCGATAAATTGAGTGGAATCGATGTTTGTAGAGTTTACAGTGGAGTTGATATTTGTATTGCTTTGGCTCGTAATGGAGATGTTTACACTTGGTATGGCAATTTTTAATACTATAATTTAAAAATAATAAGCATACAACTAAATGTATATTCTTGTGAGATTTGTGATAAATATTTTAAATTGATTATTTGAAAAATATTTCTATAAATGCATGCATTCAGTCTACTTATATACATATATTATATATCAGTGAAAGATGATACAAATCCAAAATGATAACCCCTCAGATCCAATGAAACAATTTTACTTTAACATGAAAAGAAAAGTTATTCCATACCTTCTTGCACTAGTAGAATTGAAATTAAACAAATGCAACCATTTTGCCATGTTAGACAGTACACTGGTCTTTCCATTAAACAGGAAATGGTGCAAATTTTATTACTGTGCATCTAGTGCTGGGAAGCCCAAATTTGGTATAGGAGTTGGTATTCAAATTTTCCTTGATTTCCTTATGCCTTTGGATTCAGATTTTCCTATGTACATTAAAAATCACGTAACGTGAAACTGAAGGGACTGAAATATTTTTTTTTGGTTAAAAGAATTTTGTGTGAAGAATATTGGGGGAAAAAAAGAAAACATACATCAACAAAATTAAGTTTATTAGAGTTTATTTTATTTACATAGATATGTATATATGCATGTCAGGTTTGAAAAGCTTAGCTTCAAAATTAAGTAAGTAATAAATAAAAATAGAGCATTCTTGGAAAAGGTTAATTGGTGACTCCTCGCCGAAATGTTGTCTATTGTTCCACCCAGTTGGGCACTAAAAGGCCACCATGTTGGATTTCATGTGTTCCAAGAACAATAAAGAAGTTATTTTAGAGATGATGCCCACCTCATTTTACCAGCGGGCTTGGGGCCTGATATGCATGTATAAAAAAATAAATTAAACAAAGACATTTACAATTAATTTTATTAATTTAATACAAAATTTTCAAACTTCTTGAAAAAAGACATTTATTGAGTTTTTATAAACTAATCTGATATTTCTTTTGCATTTTTTTTAGCATCAAATTGTCAACAAAGTGTTTGATATCATCCATTTTGTTATTCATTTCACCATTGGAATGTGCGTCTAAATAACTGTGCATACTTTTCATGAAGTTCCTCATTTCGAGTTATGTGGGAACAGGAGCTGCATTATTAATTTCATTTTCATTGTCTGAATCTGCTTCCGTGAAATTTTTTGATCTTTGAGCAAATTCCAAAATATCTTTGTCTGCCATAATTGGGGCTGTTCACATATTATCATCTACTACTACGAATTCTTCCAATAATACAATAGGACAGTCCAATCCAGCTGGTGTTTTCCATAGTTTGTTCATTTCCAGAAGGGAAATCTTTTCATGTTCAGAGGGAAAAAACACATGCAAATGCATAGTATTTTGTAGGGATCGTTGTATTGTTTCGTGCTAACCGATATTTTGTCTTGAGCATTTTCGTGTTAATGGTATTTTACTGTATTTAAAATTTCATTCTGGTATTTACTTAAGTTGAATGCCTGAATCTGTTGTTCATGAAATTATACAAGATTTTTTTTATATGAATTTAAATGATACAAGATTTTTTTAAATATCAACTTATTTGAAATTAAAATTATTTGCAATATTCCCAGTAGTTTTAGTATCAAGAATTAAACAAATTTCATATTAATTATGTTTAAAACCAACTTAAATGTAAAATAGCAAAATTCATATTTGTTAAACATTTTTAAGTGCAGTATTCATATAAATTAGAGGATAGATTGAATAATCATCTCTTGATTTGTGATTCCTGAATGCAAAGGGCTAGAGTGTGGTTAATCCAACATGTTATTTCCACTCTGATTCAATATTTCAGTGACTGTAGTTATATTTATGACAATAAGTGTTGCAGGTTTTTGACTGAGTAAAAGCAAAGTAATAATTTTGTATTATGTTTAAAATTTTAATGATCACAAAATGAAATAATTGAAAATATTAAATAATTTTATTTTAATATATAAAGCAACATAACTGAGCTAAAATTTGCTAATTTAAGAAATAATTTGTCTAATGAATGTGACTTTGTGGGCTATTTGGGAAAACTTCAATGAAAAAGAAGGATCATTTCAATTCAGATGTTAAAAATGCTCAAGAATTTCATACATTTTCTTGTTGTTACTTATGCTATTTGATCGGAAGCTTAGAGGTGGTCAGGGGCGTCCCACCTCCTTCCCTTCCCCCAGCCTCATGAGAGAACTTGTGGCTTGAAGGCAATTAAAGTACCCCCTGCCTCAAAGGGAAGATACATTTGCAAACATCCATGCCATGTTTGAGATTCAAACCTAGGCTCTACAATACAGCAATAAGCATCACTAACCTTTATACCAGATGGGTGACTATTATATTTTGTAAATTACTCAAGTACATGGCGTAATTATTTGTCTCATTTCTTTCAAGATATAGTATAATTTCAATAAATTACTTTTCTAATTTAGGGGAAAAGGTGACAACATTCGCTTGGGCCACCCCACTGATGAGTATTCACGATTTCCAAAGCTAGTGGAATCCCTAATGTCAAGAAAAGTTGTTGATATTGCTGTAGGAAACTGTCATTGTGTTGCAATTACTGCAAATGGTGATATTTATGGATGGGGACAAAATGATAATGGTCAAATAGGAGATGTTGCTGGACCAGAACCTGCTTTAATTGCTTCTTTTAAAGGGAAAAATGTGAGAGCTGCTTGCGGAGATAAACGGGTAAGCTTTATTTTCCAATGCTATGTACACAGAATGTTAGGCTATATATAGTAATTGGTATTTATGATAATAAAAATATACTGTTCTTTGAAATGTTCTGAAAATTTAAATTTACGATATATATCTTTGTTATGGTCTTTTTCTTTTTGAATTTAGCATACATCTCTTTGTTTTATAGACACTTATTTGGTGCTTAGATGAACCAAGCAGTGTGAAACTAAAACTACCATATATAGTAGATGTCAATCCAGTTACTTTCCAGTTATTAGATGAACTTTTAAAGTTCATGTTTGATGGACCAGATGGCAGTTTAGTTGTATTAACATGCCTTGAAAAAGAATGCATTGCAGTTGCGTGTTTGAATCTCTTAAAAGTACAGGTATGGACAGTGTTTTAAATTTATTAGTAAAAAATTTATAATTTCTTTTATTTTCTAGATTAAAATTGTAGTAATTTGCTTATGAATTATTATAGCAATTTTGTTCACACACACATTTTAAATAGTTTCTTGTTTTTTGGAGGATATCATTTTTAATAATGATAAAATAAGTATTCTTAATCTAGCAGCTCTCCTGCATCATCTTTAATATTAACACTTGAAATGTTGTAGCAGTCATTTTGATATAACATTAGCATAACAGTTTTTTTTTCTATATGTATACTTTTAACATTTTTTTACTTTTCCTAAATACTTATAAATTTTACAAAATTCTTTTTCTTTTTTTGTTAATTTCAAATAATTATTTTTTTCAAGTATTACTGTATATACCTAAAATTATGACTACTGGTCAATTTGACCCTATTCAGAAAATTATATTTGTACTTTATTTTGATGGCTTTCTTAGTTAATTAGAATATGTTTGTAAATCAGGTGCACCTGTGGGAAAGTGATTTCTATGTTTCCCAGAAATATGAATTGTGAGGGAAGGGAATTAAAACATCTGCAATCTAGTAATTTTGGATAAACATCTCAGTGTGCATGCACATTCTTTTTGTGTTCAGTTTTTAAGTTCAGTGAGTTTTTTGAATCCTTATTTAATACATATTTTTGCTTGTATTTCACTAAATAGTAGGTACATTATCTTACAAATTATGTCTTGTCTATGTTAATTTTATCAAGTTTGAATTATTTTGAAGATGGTGATGATTTAAACTCTGACATAGCTTCTAACTTTTTTTCAATCTAATTCTCTCTGAAGCTTTCTGCTGCCATTAGCAACAAGTTAGAAATCAACAATGTCGGGGATCCTGATCTGTTACGTAGTCTAAAACAGCAAGTGATTGATCTTGCTGTTACTCCAGGAATTGCTCCTCCTGTCCAAACTGCAGCACAGAATGTCTTACGAATTGGATGGGTGATACTACTACCCACAGCTGATGAGAGAGCTAAAGCTCTTTCTCTTCTTCTATCTGGTAAATATATATTGCAATGACTTATTTCACTCACACACAAGTATTTAAAAAATGTGCGTTAAAAACAAAGTTTAGTCGATAAAAAATGCAAGAATGATATTCATGTTGTGAAATATATGTTCAAACAGAAACACTTATTAGTTATGATATTTTTATAAAGTATTTTTTTTATAATTACATTGCTTAACTGAATATGTATTAGAAAGAAAATATATTTGAATAATGTAATAAATATTTGAATGTTGGACAGTTTCTGTTTTTTCTTTCAAACTTTGGTATTAAAATTCATAATTTAATAAGAAAATGATGTTCTACTGTTCCAATTTAAAACTTTATACTTGAATATGAATAATTAAAAGAAATATTTTGTCACTTTAAAAAAGGGCTACATTATGCCACTCAGTTAAATCAACAAAAATGTTTGAAATATTCAAGGTATGTAAGAAAAAAAATTTCTTTTACCCTATAAGGGCAGTTTAAATGAATAAAATAAATAAGATTGTGATACATCTGCAATTTTCATATTTTTATAGGATCTCAAAATTCTGGTGGTAATTCAGGCTGTCATTTCATGATTGATTTATTAGTTCATAGCCTGATGGCTGATGGTGGTTTGGAATCGGCTCTTTCTACAGCTGTAAAAATTGAATTTGAAGAAATAGAATATGCAGTTCTGGTAACTATGAATTTTTTTTAAAGGGGGTAACTGTAACACATAACTTTTGGTTTTAAATATTTGCTCGGTTTGTGTTTCTTCATTGATTGGGTTTCTTGAAATATTAAAAAAAAAACATATTTTTTTTTTTTTTTTTTTTTTGAGGCTATATACCAGAGGTGACCAACCCTTGACATACATGCCATAGTGCAGCATGACTGAGTTGTAGTAGTGGCACATGAAGACTTATTAAAAAGATAATAAATACCAATTTTTTAAGTCTTATTGAAATACGATTCTCAAACAAAACACTAAAATTTATTTTAAATTCACTGAATTGAATTACAATAAAAAATTATAATGTAGAAAATACTCCTTCATTGTTGTGTGCATTGGCTTTCCAAAGGAAGTGCACTTGTGAGATTTTAGAATTTGAGGGGGCATATTTTAAAATATCTGGAAAAAAATAATGAGCTGCCCTGTGTGTGCTTGCTACTCAAGAATGAAGATTGACTTTGAAAGTTTGCTTTTCTTACCAATACTGTGGGTGGGTTAGTAGTACAGGGAAAAGTATTACAGGGAAATTTCCCACCCTAGTTGGTCATTTTCTTTGTGAACAAACCTTTGCTTTTTTGTCTGGATTTTGAAAGGAAAAGATTGACACATTTCACATTAATGTAGGAACTATCTATCAAAGTTAAAAATGTTTTAAGCTATGATAGAATTAAAAATGTAATGTAAATTTTTCAGGATTCACTTAGTGCTAGGTTTGATGATTTTCAAGATGATAAAAAAGAAAAAAAATGCTGATCTTCTCAAACATCCTTTATCAAAACTTCTCTACGTGATGTTAATTGTTACCCACCTGACATCCAAATTGAAATTATTGACCTACAGCACCATACTAAACTGAAAAGCAAATATAAGATCTTTATTTTAGCTGCAAGGGCTATTGAATTTTGGAAAATTGTACAAACAAGCAATTTCTCAAATTTACATGATTTGGCTGTCATTTTTTTTTCTTTGTGGGGTTGGATCAACCTGTTTGTGAACAAATGTTTTATGGATGTAATAAAATCAAAATATCTCTCAAAAATAACTGATACACACTTAAAACAACCTAATTTTGTTAGCATCTTCTGGAACTAGTCCTAATATAAATGACTTGGTAAAAAACACGCACAATAAGAAAGTACTGACTGTTTATTAATTATTCAGTTTTAAATGTTTCAAGTTGCTAATTTTTATTTTATACCTATCCTAACTGACTGAACTTGTAAAAGGTTTAACAGGTTCGTTAAACTTATTTTTATTATATTATTTTTAAATTTCCACTACTTAGATGTATATTAAAAATATGCAATTTGCTTACAAATTCCATAATAAGCCTTTAAGTAAATTTTTTTCACCTTTTCATATTCTTTTGTTTGTTGTAAAAGTTGGAAGTGGTATGCATAACTTTTTTTTTAATTAGATAGTGGCATTCTTCTAAGGTTAGTATAAAAGAAAAAATTTAGAACGGTGAAGTTGCCCCCCTAGGGTGCCCTTCTCCTTGATTATCTAGGTGAGCTAGAGTTGTAGGATTAACAAAAGAACTAGATGTATCCATGTTCTTAATATGGCTTTATTAAGAACTTAAACTTAAATGTTTAACAGATTAGATGATAATAATATATGTAAGATAATCTACGATGACAAAACACACAATATAAATAATACCGAAATAACGTAACTCGAACCACTATCAATATCTAACCCGCCTAATCTCAATTTCAATAATATCACGTCCTAATATAAATAGTCAATCCTACCTTGATCCGATCGCCGAACTAATCATAAGGGAGTTGCATCTTTACTGGAGTGCAATGGTATGCACCTTGACCTAATGGCTCTATCTTCGGGATAACCTCTGTTGGCTGTCACTTCACAATCGTATCACTGTCTATCATAACATTCCCCAAATTGCCATCTCACTTACTCAAACTTCTGATATTTAAAAGCTATCTAATTTGCATCTTATATTCATGTTTCACTTCTTGGGTTTTGATGGAAAAGAGTTGCCATTAATCCTGGCCCCAAAAGAACCCAAAGTACATGTTAATGAAAAGACGCATGAGCCCGTCACAAGACTTGCATCTTAGTAATTTCTAAGTTTTGGGTTGTACAGGGAAAATCATTTACAGGTGATTATTATAACATAGTATGAAGAATACTTTGTTAAAATATACCTATCATATGTGTAAGGGTTGCCTAAATGAAAAGTGGACAGATGTGATTGTATCAGAAGGAATGCAGCTATAGCAGAGCCATAGAGGGTGGTAGGAAGTGTACACTGCATACAATGTTTAACAGTCTAACCAGTTAGTGGTAGAGGAAATTAATCAAAAGTATAGTCGTGCTGTATAAGGATGCGTTTAGATGTGAACAAAGTGTGATAGTACGGCTTCTGATTGCAGGAGGTGAGTCAGCATTGCTTAACTTGAATGTCTTGGAACACTTCAGGTAAAAGTTTTCGAGAATACGATACAAGATACGAAATACAAGACAATGCCTGCTCACATGTCTCCCTTGAAACCAAGGTAACTTTAAAAAAATTTGTAAGGAAATGTTAGAGCACTTACCATACAGTCTGAATTTGTCACAGTGTAACTTCTAGGCCTTTAGACCATTTAAGACAGAATTACGTTTCTATTTGGGGAATGAAGTGAAGGAAGCTGGGAAGAACTTCCTCAAAAATCAACCATGTCTTTTCTAGAGTGAAGACATAGACCTGCTGCCAAAACGATGGGACCTGTGTTACAACCCTCAGAGCAAATTTTTTTAAATAAAAAATCATTCTTTTTATTGAGTTTGTCGACTTTTCATTTGGGCAACCCTTATAGATTAAATATAAATGGGATAATTACTGAATCAATATCTGCCTAATTTTACTTAAATTATGTAGTTATGCATATCAAAGAAATTGATGCATTTTGAAGTTAATACATTTGAAAATAACTTTCAAAAAATCACACATGGGCTGTGAAATTTTAATTTTATCATTGGTTAACTGCTGTAAATTATTAAAACTGTGTATAAATATTGCCATTGAAAGTATTTATTATCTTTTTATATTTTATTGAGAACTTGTATTTGCAAAATTCAATTTTATTTATATGTCTTGTGCTAATGTAAATATATAATAATTCTTAATAATTTTGTGTGTACTTTGATTTGAAGTGTTATTTATTTCATTAATGCTAACAACAATTTTTAACAATCTGCTTTATATAGTTTAAAATATAATAATCTACTTTGAAGAATAAATTAATTTATCTATGTAATTTTTTTAAATATAATTACTATTATCATTGATTGACTTCTACAACTTTGCTCCAATATTCAATGTGAATAATGTATTAAATATAATTATTCATTATAATGTTAAATTTTGTCTCTATATCTCAAATAATAATTCTTTTGGAAAAAAAATTTCTTCACCCTCTTATTTAAAAATATATACTTTATAAGAATCATTATTTTGTATTTTAAATAAATTTTCATCTTTATAGTTTCTATTTAAAATGAACTTCATTGAAGTTAACTAAAACTTTATTTGCACTGATTGTTAATTTTTTACTTGCTATTTATTGGGTATGTGTGGTATATCTACAAGTGAATGTAAAAGGGATGCTCTCTTCCAAAATAAAATATAACAAAAATTTAGATTTCATCTTTTACTAAGATGTCTGCTTCATATTGCTATACATTTTAGGATCAAAGTCTTGTATTAGAAAATAAAAGTGTTACTTCTGCAAGAACATCACATTCATTGAGCTTGCCTCAAACTCAAGACGATACTGACTTTGAGGAACTTTTAGGAAAATCAAGTGATATTCCTCTTTTGTATTTGCTAAAACAACTCTTAAGGTAAATAAATATATAAATATATATATTTCAGTTTAATGTCATAAAAAAATAGGGATTTAAAAAAATACTGTGCTTCTGAAAGTATTTTTTAAAATTGCTTTAGAATTTTTGTACACAACTGAGTGTTCTGTACTGTAATTGAGCTGTTTCTTTACTTTTAAAATTTTTTCTCTTAAATATTGCTGTTATTAATTATATATATATATGGAATTTATTTTATTTTAAAAAATATATATATATATTTGAATGCACTGAGTGAAGCTCTGTCAATGGATTTAAAGTATAATTTTTTATTTTAAAACAGTTTTGTAAAGAATAAGATTATGAAGATTCATTTATATGATTTTTAAAATGGATTTTCTTTGATGTGTTATTGTAATTTTATGTTTTTATTTTTAGGAATGCATCTACTCAAACATTGTCAAAACTTGAAAATAATATTCCTGAAACAATGACATCTTCAGCAATTAAATTAGAAAAATTTGAGAAAATGGAAAAGTCTGCTTCATTGAATTTGCTCCTCAGGTTTCAAAGACTTTTAGTTGCAGAATTTTATTCAGCAAGAAATATTAATTTAGATAGTGATAAAGAAAAAGGTTTGAATTTTTTTAATATATTTTTTAATTTAAATTTATTATTATTTGTGAATGAGTTTATTGTTATAAAAACCATGGAAATATTTATTTCAGATGAAGATTCCAAGTATACTTTTAGCCCAAGATTGAAAGGATTAGCATCATTATTACATAAATATGTGTGTTTATTATCTACATTTGTCTGCAAGACGTTGTCATTAGCATGTACATTAGGTTCATCTGGCTCTCATCTTTTTGCAGTTGCATCATCAGTTTTGGAAAGTGATATAACAGGTATGTTTTAGTTTATATTTTCTATTATACTTTAAAAATGTGAATATTTTTCTTTAACCCTTAATCTCAACAGTTATTTTGATGATTTGGGTTCATAAATTGTCACCATTATGCAAAAGACAGAGATAAAGCTGAAATAAATTTCTCCTGATATGTATTTGGGTATAAAAGAATAAAATGCACTAAAAAAAAAAAAATTACCTTGTATAATACTCGGGCATGACATTTTGGAGCTTTAGTGCCATGCCAGAGTTAATCTATGGCATGACAGTTATATATAAAAGGTTAACATTAAAGTAATGTACTCTCTTAAATAGTGTAAAAGAATATTTTAATTTTAGACTTTAAAGCATATTTTAGTAACTCAAATTCAGTTGCAATATTTTTCGTTAACTTTAAAATAAATAAACATATCTTGTATCTAAGACAAATAGTTTTTGCCTTTATGTAACATGTCAGTTAAAAAGGTATGCAATAAACATTTAGAAATGAATTATGCTCAATACTACAAGTTAAAATGAAGATTTTGAACAACAATCAAGACTTTAATTAAAAATACCAATTGTAATTTAAGTTGTAAAATTTTAAGTAAAAATATTGATCAAATATTTTTAAAATTTCTTTATTATTAATTTAGTTAAACATAAAAAAAATTAGATATAATTGCAATATTTTTGGCATAACGAAAAAAGAAAGAAGAAAAAAACTTGTTGAAGAAATTTGGATTTGATAACAGAAAAGTATCAGATAAGTTGCATTACGTGAAACTTTGTGAATAATAAAATAAGGGTTTTTCGTAGCATTTTAATATTCTTTTAGAACATTTCAAAATGTTTCATATTTATTTTTAGTTTTATATCATTAAATAAACCAAATTACATATAACTTAAAAGGTTTCCCTAAAAACTTTATAAATCTGAGAATTTTTGTAGTTTAACATTCTTTTTTTCCATATTGCCAGATTTGTTTCTAAGATAAATAATAAAATGTGTTTTGTATTTGTCACCTGTTTAAATGAAAAGTAAATAATAGTAATGCTATATTAAAAGTGGGTTATTTCATTTTTATTGATATATATGTAACATTTGATTCAAAATTTCCAAAACATTTTCTAGGAATATTGCTTCCTGAATTCCTAGTGTGTTTAGTTCAGTTGGAATTGATGTATCCTAGTCTCATTCATGAATCCCAATTAAGCCTAGTATTATCTCAACTTCTTGATCATTTGGATAAATTCAATCAGCTTGCTCCTGGTATTGACAAAGAAGACACAGCTGATCTGTTATGGCATGGAATTCCATGTATGTTTAAATGTTTAATAATTAATAACTTCTTTGATTTTTATTATTTTTCCTTAAGTACATTTTATTTCTTTGTATCCAAATCTTGCATTTCACTAGCTTAAAAAAGGGTTTAGTCATCCAATGTACCTCATGACTTTAAATTTTATTATATAATGAGGATGTGATACCTTCTTATCCTTATTAAAACACCTTGATGTAAAAACTCGAGACCCTCAAACATATTTAACTTACATTAGCTCCCTTTTAATCATTTTTTCCCTTTTAAATGAGGTTGTTAGTTTGAAATGACCATTGTAGACCTAGTACATTCCCTGGAAGCTGGCATCACTTTTTAGTGTGGCACCATATAGATGGATACCAATTGCCACAAAGTAATTTTGATGCCCAGTTTCCTCTCCAGAGGGAGACATCTGAGCTCAGATGATGTGAAATCCCTTAAAGTCATTCAGTGAGGCGTTTAGTTTTATTAGGGAGACCAAAGAGTAATGTCGTTTTTGCGTATGTCAATGCTGCTTTACTGTTTATGAGTTCATTGCATAGTTGAAAGTCGTGCCAGAGACATTTCAAAGTTAATGTGACTTGTTTAGTTGTGAAAACCTAAACCTTAGATTTCCTTTCCCCATTTTGAGTGAAATGGCTAGCCAAATACCAGAAGAGATTCATATCCGCCATTGCATGCTTTTGGAGTTTCACAAGGGTAGTAATGCAACAGTTGCTACCAAAAACATTTGCAAGGTTTACCCAAGTGCCTTAGATGTTCATAAATGTCAAAGGTGGTTTTCAAAGTTCAGATCCGGTAATTTCGATCTTTCCGACTCACATCGATCAGGAAGACCAACAACTTTAGACAATGACATTATTAAGAGCGCAAGTGGAAGCAAATCCGTGTCAGACAATCGAGGAACTGTCAAATGCTCTTAACCTACCTTGGTCGACCATCCAAGAACATTTGCAACAGATTGGTAAAACAAGCAGAGCAGGTGTTTGGGTTCCGCATAATCTGTCTGAAGAAAACAGAACTAACTGATCTACGACATGCAACTTATTGCTTCAAGGATACAATACAGAACCGTTTTTTGATCGCTTGATCACTGCAGATGAAAAATGGGTCCTGTATGATAATCAAAACACAAAAAACAGTGACTCTCTCCGAAAGAGCCGCCACAAAGGACTGCTAAGCGAGGTTTACATCCAAAAAAGGCGCTTTTGTGTGTTTGGTGAGGTATACGTCGAATCGTTCATTTTCAAATGCTTAAACCTGGAGACACTGTTAATGCAGACCTTTATTGTGAACAATTAGATCGACTAAATCAATCATTAATTGAAAAGTATCCAGCGATTATCAATAGAAAAGGCGTTATTTTGCAACAGGATAATATGGAAGACCACACTTTGCAAGAAAAACGCTGGAAAAAATTAATGGATTGGGGTGGGAGGTATTGCCTCACCCACCATACTCACCTGACATTGTGCCAACAGATTTCCATTTATTCCATTCAATGCAACACTTCTTAACAAACAAAAACTTTCAAAATTTAAATTATATGAAAAATGCCATCTCCAGATATTTTACTGAAAAACCAATTTGATTGTTATCGATCTGGCATTGAAAATTTACACACTAGATGGCAAAAGGTTGTTGCCAACGAGGGTGATTACATCATTGACTAAAAAGAAAAACTTGTAAGAAATTTATTTATTCAAATTTACTGTAAAAAAAACGACATAATTTTCCGGTCCCCCTAGTACAAGGTTTGCCCAGCTAATGACTTATTAAAAGTATGTTTCTATGTCAATTAAAATTTAAAAATTGTTCTACTCAGCCCTTATTTAATGTTTTTATTCTGACACTTACATTTTTTTTAAAAAAGAAACAATAGCTTTTTTTTCTCATCTGATTGTTTTGTGTAAATCGTTTTCAATATTATTATAATTGTATATTTTTGTTATTTTTAATTCAAATTTTACTTTTTATAAATTTAACATTAAGAGTAGATGTTTTAAAAATCAGCTGAGAAACAAAATGGGGCTGTGACATTTACAAAATATTAAATTATGACTTAAAAACTTTGAGATTTTTTTGGGTATTTCAGCTTCGAACTTAAGCCTTACTGCTATGGTGCATTCAAATGATGAGGGTCCTATTGTTCACAAATCAGATTTTGAAAATCACAACAAAGACAATGGTCTGTGGACCATTATTCATGGGCGAGTATATGATCTGCAGGAATATAAAAATCGTGCACCTTGTGGAACGGCTACCATCGAGCAGTATGCAGGTACTCTCTTATTTCAGAATCTTTTGTAATTTTTTTTATGATTAAAGCTGAGGAAGTTGTACCATTCAAGCCATGAAATATGACTTTGAATGAATAAATGAATAGAAATTCTAATGAAACAAATGCACTAGTTCTAATTTTTACTTACATTTGAAATATAATTTGTTTCTTCTG
Source organism: Trichonephila inaurata madagascariensis (assembly GCA_019973955.1). Taxonomy (NCBI): domain Eukaryota; kingdom Metazoa; phylum Arthropoda; class Arachnida; order Araneae; family Nephilidae; genus Trichonephila; species Trichonephila inaurata. The sequence goes on from BMAV01001891.1 coordinate 146,586, forward strand.
TGTAAACTTGAGTGCATGGCTAATGCTTATTAATTTCTCCTTTTAACTAGCTTCTTTTATTTTGGATTATATTTAAATGGAATGATTTTATAAATACTGTACGCATAGAGCAGAAATAATTTTAGAATAAATAATAAACATTTTAAGCGTATTGTTATGAATTTTGTGTAAAAAAGTGTAAACAGTTTGTATTTAGATGTGTAATGTTATGCATTTATATTACTCTATGTTATATTTAAATTGTAATATTCGCAAGCAACGCTGACCCTTGTGTTATAATGGCGATTCATTGGGAACTTGGTGAAATTTTGGTGATAGATCCAAGTTGGCATCATTTTTATTGACTAATTTAGTGACCATGTTGGCGTTTGTTGAGTTCAGGACCCTATGGATTCTTCTGGAAATTATTCGAGAAATCAACTAACTTCACGATCTTTGATGCAAGTGGATTTTTCTCGAAAGATCCGCTAGAGCTATAAATAGGAGACACTCACCAAACTGAGTTAGTATGGTTTTGACCAGTGATTAATCAGTATTGTTTTGACTAGCGATAAGTAAACTTGCCTTGACCAAGATTACCGATTAGCTTGGTAATGCATGTGAATAATCTTTTACATATATGTATTTTAAACACTGATAATTGTGTCTGAGTGCTGTTGAAGGTATGAAGACCTTCAGAGATTTATTTTGCAAATATTGCTGTATTTCAAGGATTGGATTTTAGCAATAGATTATTATCTCTCTTAAAGAACTGTTTTGTTCTTTGTGATTGATTTGCATAAAATCCTCGAACCTCAATCAACATAACAATATATACCTGTACACATTCTTATTTGGTTGTAGGTAAATAAGTTTGGCTTGATAGAGGATTTTGAAATACTTAACACAGCTTTTAACTTCTAAAAAGGTTTTGACTTTTGATAATGTTAATATACATATTACATTATTTTATGAATATATCTTTGATTATTTATGGGAGATAAATTAACAAGCTATACTAAATTGTTTTTACAAATATTAAATTTAGAGGAATTTGAAATTGTTGTAAAGTAGTCTTGTTTACATATGAACAGATAAGTTCTTTCTGTATAGGAGGCCAAAAATAATTTTCATGTTACCAAAAGTTATCATTAGCAACTAAATATCATTTCTAATTCTAAATTAATGATTCTAAAATTCAGAATTCACTAATTCATGCTAAGATTTTTCTTATTTTCTATAACTGTGTAAAATTATTTGAATGACATTTATTGCTATGGAGATTAATAATAAAATTTGCATTAAAAATTTCAAAAGTAATAACTTAATTTAGTTGTATATCTTCAGAATTTTTAGATAACCTTTGTATTGCTTTGAAGTGCAATATTAATAAACAGTCATTTAGAATTTTTAATTGCTCTCTGTTCATTAAAAGAAATGTTTTTTTGTAGCATAACAGAAAAATTGCACAATTATTTCAAAAAATTGAATTAATCTTCACTTATTTGAAAATATCAAATTTATATTTTGAAATTTCTTAGCAATAATTATTAAAGTTTTATTCATATATTTGTACCAGAAACCTAATGTATATTATTACATGTGTTGTATAATTACTTTCACTTTCTAAATATGATTATAACAAAACCATTAATGGGAATTGGGATAACCTAAACATTAACCTAATCTGGATTTTCTCTTGAGAAATGTATCTATGAATTATTGAATTATATGAATAAGAATAGGTGCACTCTTGTGTTTGTTTCTGATTTTGTTTATTCTCAATACTCATTAAAACATATTTTCGCGATTTGCCGGAGAGTGAACTTGAATGAACGTCACGCTCGGGAATGTAACATTAATTCGGCTTTTTTTCATCTTCATTCGGACATACATACCCCTAAAAAAGAAAGGAGGGACATTTCCCCCGCCACTCTGAAACCAGTAGTTTGTTCCCTCCTCCCCCACCAATAAAAGTAAAGTTCCTAGCTTCGATCAGCCACTTCAGCAAAACTTTACAATCCTGTGGGCCGCTTATAAAAATATATATCTTTATATTAGATTTGGATCCATTACAAACATTTCTTGGAGTGAAAATTTAAAACAGACTGATATATTATTATTGTTTTCATTGTTTTTCATGTATACAAACATAGTATAATAATAATAATGCAATGGTCAAATAATGTTTAATTTATTTAATTAGTGAGATATCCGTTTCCTAACTCTCACTTAGTTTTTGCAAATCAATCTCAATGCATGTGTATTTGCGTATCGTAATTGATGTTGCAGATTTTCGTGCGTTAAGTTTGAGCATGATTTATGTTTGATAAATTTTAATTTAAAAAAAAAAAGATATTCACAGTAACAGAAGCAGCATGATAAAATAATAATGGTTATGGGATTTATTTTTTACAAAAAAAACCCCTCTTTTTAAACAAAAAATATTGTACAAAATAGTCGAATTTTGTAAAGTTGTAAAGAATCTCGCAGGCCGCAAAATTATTCAAGGTGGGTCGCGGGTTGGACACCCCTGTTTTAAGGGAATGAATGCAGGATTGTTTCTAATCCTAGTTGAAGCATGAAAATGAAACGTAATATTTTTAAGAAATAGGCTTAGAGAGAAAAAGAAATCCTATACAAAAATTAAACAAAAAATGTAGAAAAAGGACAAATTTTTATAGAGCTAAGTAAATAGTATAATTATCAATTATCAATTTTGCAGTGAATTTAAGAATATGAATCTATTTTTGTAAGCGAATCGGAATAGCAATGAACAAATAGTTCTATTAATCACATTACTTAAATATACTTTGAGTCTAAAAAGAAAATTAAAAATAACAAAATTAAGTATACAGGTATTAAGAAAAAGTTAATTAAAGACTTTCCTTGCAGCAGCACCAGATATATTTGTACAGAACTCCCATACAATGACAAAAGAGCTTGTATAAGCCAGAGATTATGTGATATAAATCTTCTGATTAAATCCCTTTTTAAAGGTTTTGACCCTCTTCCCAATCAACTACCTATCATATTATCTATCCCTTTGCTTAAATTAATTCATGGATAGAATTAAATATTGTTAAATTACATCCAAAATTCACAAAGCTGGATTGTGTCTTCTGAGCAAATTACCTATGATTTTAAGTGGGAATATTAAAGTAGAATTTTCAAAAGACAAATCAAAACCTTTAGTTGGTTTTTTAAAATCGAAATTCAATTTAATTATGTCAAATGATCCAAATGAAGCACGAGGAAGAGTGGAACAACGCTTGATGGAGTTTTTTTTATAGATATTTAAATAAAATTTTGAATCTAAAGGTTTTATAACCTATTTCAGCTACCATAAACCTATTGTTTCCTTCTTAGAATACAATTAATTCCCTAATATGATTGTATATTTTGCACAAAAATATTACTTTGAGTACATACGTATGAATAAATAATTTTATAGAACAATACTAAGGATACTAACATCTCCTTGTTTTTTATGTGGCCACAGTCGCCGAGTGGTATAGGTATCGGATTGTGGCTTGCCTTGTCACGAGTT